>VYZX01006983.1:0-124078 GCA_013401335.1 Brachypteracias leptosomus
ATGGAGATACCTCTCCACACATTGGCACTGACCAGCGTAACCAGGATGTGATGGGTGATATTGGGGTGTGCTCTAGAAAATTAGGGAGAAAGGTTTCCACTGCTTAACATCTCTGCAGATCGATTCCCACTAATGTTAATGGGGAGCTTGGCAATAGCTGAGGAAGTAGAAGGTAACCAGGCATATCCGAGGAGATTTTTAATTCCTACAGACCTATACTGCTGCTAAACACAATTTCTTTCAGCCTAATGAAGGGCCAAAAACTGGGTAATCCAATCAAATGAGTTCCATGCCTTCATTACTTCTGCTGATATTAACTGAGTTGTTCCAGGCTGAGTTAAAGCAAGACATCAAGCTGAGAAGTATTCAAAACTATCCTCCAAAGAACAAAGACATTTCTAAAGGATGGAATAAAGTTTTTATACTTTGTGCGGACATATCTTTCATATGGACTTCTTAACTTTTATTGGCCTGTGGAAATCGAAGTATTTCTTAGATTAAAAAAAAAAAGGCACTTTCCTAATGCCTTATATTTTGAAGATAGAAACTGAATTTTCAAAATTAACCATTTATCATACTTGGTGTCTGATTGGCAGTGGTCAGCATCCATAGCTCTTAATTTCCCAGCTTTCAGTAGGATATTAGGATGGTTCAATCCTGACTTGAAGTAAGGGACATTTTATATGATAGATGGGATTGCCTGTTACAGAATGTTCACATCTTACTCAATGGGAGCTCATAATTATGCCAGTAACACTGGATACCTGCATTTCAAAATTTTGATTATTAATTACTGTTTTCATTATAAGCCACTAGATAGATAACTGCAGTGATCATCTGTGTCTGAACACAACAGGAAACTGGATTAAACGAAGTTCCTCTTCACAAAGTGTTTCTGAAGGGAGATGAAGCCTTGCACAAAGTGTTACTGACTCCTGTTTGCTAGAAACCACGTCTGAATTATGTGACTTGGCTGGAAACTGGGCAGTTGGGGAAGCCACTTACCTGGACATGCTGGGTTAGTCAGGCCTGTTGTGGGCAGTTTGGGCTAGAGGCCTGTAGGTGTCCACAGCATTATGCTTTGCTTTGGGAACAAGGGGAACTGACTTTCTGTTTTATATTGATTTATCCCAGAGAATGTGTGTATTTTGTTTTTGTTGTTTGTTACTATGATAATTAATTTTTGCACTCTTTAAGCATACTCTTCTAGGATATATCCTACTGTACACCTGTGGAAGAAAGCAACCTTGCCACATTCTGTGTGTCTTGGGTCTCATCTTATGCATGAGAAGCTGAAATAATTCTTTTTCTGTAGGACCTTACTTCTTTGATAGTTGACCTTGCTGCTACCGCTACCTTGCTATTTCTGATCAGCCTCAAGTCCTGTTCTGATTTTCAGAATGGGCTCCAACTGGTCTTTGGGGTCTGGAAAATGTGGGGTCAGTGTCTGTGCCAGCCTCTGCACCTCCAAACCAGTGTCCTGAGCACTAGACCAGTCGTGACATTTTCCTGATGTTGTGGGGGGTGGGAGGTATGCTGCACAGCAGTGTGGTGAGTTAGGTGTCTTTGTATTATGGATCCTAGTACTTGTGGTTAAGCCTGGGCAAGTAAGCACTAATGAGAGCCTAGGTAATGAGACAGCAGTGTAGAAGTACATAGCATTGCCTGGTAAGGAGTAGGACGGAGGCAAAAAGTAAATATCATGGCTTCTGGACTTTGAGTTCAGGCATACAGGATTTATATGCTTTCTTTAATTGTGCTTTTATCTCAGCCTGTGAAACCTTGGCAAGGGAATGCAGAGTCAAGTAAAAGCTCTGTGCTCTGAGGACAGTGGAGCTGAGCGGGGATGGCTTGTGCCCACAAATGTATTCAGCTTTCCAGCAGTGGCAGGGAATGAGCTCCCTCTGTGTATTCTTTTTGTGATGCACAGAAAGCAGAAAGGTTATGATTATTTTCTGGCTTGTGGGTTTAATGAAAGCTTTGAAAACCTGATCTTGCTTATCCTCCCTCAAAGCTGACTTTCAGACACTTGCTTTTTTTGTTTGAAAAGTATATCTACATTAAAAAAACCATCTATGTAACAGTAGCACAAACCCATGCTTCAGGTAGTTAATGTCTCAAGTCAAATCTGGACACAGCTGCAGTGTTTAAAGGATAGACCTGAGGGTAAGTCAAACACAGTATTCCTTCACATCTCTCTCCTGTTCTTGACCTGTCATAGCTCTTGCAGTGAAAAAGAAGACACAAAGATGTCTGCCTGAGCACGGCACAGGAACAAATAATCTGATATCATCATCTCCATTTTGCAAATATACCCAGAGCACAGCAGTGACAAACTCTTATTTATCCAGTTCCTAATTCCCTTTAGAAATGTGTTACAAGCCCAAGTTTATCTGGAGTCTCTGATGCCTCATTTTAGGTCCAGCAAGCATTAATTAGAGACATTAAGCTCTCCACTGCTCCTAGGCTTGTCATGCATCACAGCTGGAGTTTGTTTATATTGCAACTCAGTGCCAAACAAGGCACACCCAAGTGCAGGCTCTGCACACAGTCAAAATCTTTAATAAACAAAATGAGGTTAAGTGCATTCTTTATTTAAAAAAAAAAAAAAGGGAGGGGAAGTCCTTTCAGTCATCAAATCCTGCAGGTTTTTATTTCTTTTGTTTTGTTTCAATTTAATGGCAATTTTGAGCTAGAATCCTTATTTTTAGGAATGTGAAAGTTGACAAGACTGCTCTTTACTGTTGACCTCCTGTTCTTGTTCTGCTTTTGCCCCTCTTTCCTCCCCCTTTTCCCTTTCAGTTCCTATACTGATTTAAATTTATACCCTTTCTGGTTGTACTGAAAGTTGGTTTCCAAGTTCATGTCATTTTCTAAGCCTTTGGTTGGTTATACTTTTCCTTGTTTTAAGGCTTTTGAGGCAAGGACATCCATATTTTAGGTTATGGATACTATCTTTTCCATATTTACTGCACTACTATTCTGATTTTAGTTGGTCTGATCTTCAACACCCTGTAGAATAACAGCTTATTCTGTTTGCTTACCCAGCTCTCTTTGAGAGGTCCCAACATGTAGATTTACGCTTGTGTTGTACTTATTTCTGAGATTGTTTTCACACAGCAGCTGTAGATGTTTTGGTTTGGAAAGAAGTGTGGAGGGCTAGTTACAGATTACCTAGGAGCTCCACTGGAGAGCCGGAGTCCAGTGTGTTGTTCTGCCTTAGTCTGCAGTAAAATTTCTCCTGATTATTACTTACTGCCTGCTCCACTCCACAGCTTTTGGATTCTAGTGGAGGTTTCCCCTCATTGTCAGGGAAGGCTTGTACAGCCAGCTTGCTGGCTCTTGTTGGAAGTGTTTGGTATGGGGAAGGAAACCTGGCAGAAAAGTTCTTCACCATGAGGGTGGTAAGACACTGGAACAGGTTGCCCAAAGAGGGGGTGGAAGCCCCATCCCTGGAAATTTTTAAGGCCAGGCTGGATGGGGCTCTGAGCAACCTGATCTAGTGGGAAGTGTCCCTGTCCGTGGCAGGGGGGTTGGAACTAGATGATCTTTAAGGTCCCTTCCAATCCTGACGATTCTATGATTCTAAGTATGTGTTTTTACTGTATCAAGTATGTTTATTTGTCATCAACAGTGCTCTGATCTTTAAAATACAAGGAGCAAATTACTTGGACAGCTAAGATGCATCTGATTCCATGTGAGAGGTCCCTTGTAGGTTCAGCTTTTGCTGTCATAGCTGGTATGCAGAGTATGACAGCAGCAGTGCTCAGATGATGCTGTGGGAGTATCTGTTTTCTTTGGTCTTCAAAGTCCAGCTGTGCAGAGATCTTGGTTTCTCTGGGCCCATCTTTGAAGCCAAGTTTTGCCAGCTGTGCCTTCCTGATCCTTTTGGATTACTGTGAAGTGCTGGCCAGACTGGTACTGCAAAACCCTTGGTGTTTTACAGAGCTTCCAGCCAGGGGCTGGTGGCAGTGCTGCCTTCCCAGCAGTGTGTGTGGAGGGACCTGGCTGTGGACAGGGTGTCCAGGTCCAGTGGCTCCAGCAGCTTTACTCCTGTCCCAGGAGGTAATGTAGCCTCTGTTGACTGCTCTGTTGGAGGACCCTGCTCAACAGGCGATTCAGAGCAAGTTGCAGCACTGGTTTTTAGAGAGTGACCAGTTGCAAGCCCAGAGGAAGGTGCAGTTATGATCAGTCTTCATCTGGGAAACTAAACAATGCTAGGGGAAAGAGCTTCTGAGAGAGGAACCCTCAGCTTTGTATCAGGTTTCTTACCCAGGCATTGACAAATAGGTAGTTTTAGCATCACTGGGGACATGCAGGTGGCTTGTGTGTGTACTTGGTCCATGTTGAGTCTGTGCAGTCACCTTGCTGCTCTACCTGAGCTAGCTTCACCAGTGCAGATCTAGCTTGGGTATGCTCCTACCACACCTTTAATTGCACTGTGGTTTTATGTCTAATCTAGGCAGTATTTTAGCTGACTGCTTGATCTTAATTATTCCAGTTACTCTTGGACAATGCATCCATGTATTTGGGCAGAGGGGCCTGGTGTGTGAAACTGTCCCACCTTGTGGTGAGTGCTTTTGGTGGTGAGGAGATCTTGAGCAGGCTGGGGAGTGCAGTGCCCCTTTTCTATTTCACTTGGGTCAGAAGGATTACAGTTTACTTAGGTTTTCCAAGGCAGTGTAATGATTAGCATACTCATGGTCAAAACCAGTTAAAACTGCTGTAAGGGGGAGCCAGCTCTCACTTCTCTGCACATCTGTTGGTTTTTAGGTCAACAAGATGTCTAACCTGATAGATCGCCAGGGATGGAAATTTGTAACATCCCTGTGCATAGTGGAATGCATAGTGGAATGCACAGGCTTTAAATTAATGAGTGGATTAATGCACCTTAGTGAGTCCACTATCACCTGCTTTTGGATTTTGTGATGGCCATGGAGAAGGGAAGCAGATGCCCGTGCCTGGGCAGTGCCTACTTGTAGGCCTGTCCTGCGATCCCCAAGGATGGGTGCAGCACAGAGGCGGCCTGGCTGTGGTGCTCACATTGTGCGGCAAACAGAGTTATCTCTCAGCTCTGCAAAGAGTAGCTGGAATCTGCACTAGCTGGATCCCATGATTTTAGATGTTTACTGCTTTCTGAACTTAATATTGAGGGATGGTTAGCTCAGTAATGGTGAACCTCACAGCCTATCACAAAACTGATGTTCTGAAGGCAGATAGGCAACACGTGCAAACTTGTTTCTTGTCAGCATAATAACAATAGTGAGGTGCAATGTCAGCAATGTTAATTGAAATTACAACAAAGCCAGGTACGTATAATACAATGCAATAATCTAAAGCCAGTTAAGCTTCATCGTAGAGTGACAATGAACTTAGCTGCAAATGATTACAAAACGGGAAACCATGTGACAGTGAGATTAGTTTGTTTGTATTAGTACATCATTGTGTTTATCAGGCTGGCATGAATGGACCAGTTTTGTCTGAAAAAACAGGCAGCACTTTCCTGAGCTTGGCGTTAGTTTTTGATTTCTGCCTCTTGAATGAGATTGACCATTTTTTTCAGATGGTGGAAAAATATATATAATCTTTTCGGCAATTTTTCACACAGTGCTCGCTGCCTAATTTTCACTTTGATGAGAGTGTTTATATTCAGAGTAATCCCCATCCCTAGGTTGTACAGGAAAACAAAAAGGGGGATAGTAACCCATAACCTTTAAATGGTTGACTCTTGAGATTAAAATGTAATGCTTGAGTGAGATGCTGAGTTTCTGGCAGTTCTTGCTCTTTCCTATAAATATATATATATTATCTCCTTTCTGGTCCAGGTGCTAACTGAATCACCTGAAATAGCGTTACAGGACAGACCCATCTAAATGTTGTTGGAAATGTTTAATTCCAGTATTTCAAGGTTAATATCATCATGCTTCTGCCTCGATCCCACTAACAGTTCATAAGGATTCAAGTCTTTTAAAATGGAGGATGACAGCTGTGACTCATGGCCAGTGTATATTGGCATTTGCCCTGATGAGGAGATTTTTGTGACTCATTTGAGGACAGGCTGAGTCGCCCGATGTGCAATTGCTGTACCTCTGGGAACGAGCCTTTTCCTCCTCAAAATAGGTTCCTATACAAATTGTTCCTGTACAAAGTCACTCAGCGCTTGGGTGACTCAAACAATGAAAATAGCAATAGGGTACGGAGCCCACTCAACAGTAAGTGCCATAAAGACTGCAGTCCTCTCTGTTGGTGTTCTGCCTAGTGTTATTGCTAGGAAAGAGCTCCCTTGATAAATCTCCAGGAGACACCAGGACTATTACCTCTCAAAAGTATGCGAGGCAGCTGCTTATCAATAGACTCGTCTAGACCGCAATACTTGTCATTTCTCCAATGTATTGACACATCACAGCCAGCAAAATGAGAACAAACTCATTTTTCCCAAGATATGCCAGGAACAGAAGAGCTTGTCCTTACATGAGCACCTCTTAGACGGTAAGTCAGTGTCATGTGCTTAGTCATATGAGAGGTGAATGAGAGCTGTTACTCATACTGACACAGGGTGTTTTTTGTCATTACAGCAGAAGTCAGTCCATTACAGAGAAGCAGCATTGGAGCTAGGCAGTTGTTCAGGCTGAGTGGTCATTACAGCTGTCTAATGTTGTTTTTCTTTCATTCAAATCCTGCAGTTCTTTATTTTTGCCCTCCTCCCCAAAAAGTAAAAATATTTGATCCTACCTCAGGCTTCTGCTCATTACAGCCTTTCAGGCTTCTGTCTCTTTGCTTGCGAATGAAACGCCATCACAAATATTTGCAGTTTTAATGCTATGGCAGTAGCATTCTTGGCATGTTGTTATAGCAACAGTGCATACTTTATATCTCAGAATATCCCACGTTATATCACTGAAATAAAATATTTTGTGTCCTATCAGGTACACAGGATCTGTGTTGTTTTAAAGGATACATTGAAGCACTCATCTCCTTTCTTAGCTAACAGCTCTGTTTCATTGTGCTTGCTTTATACTTCCTGGGTTTCTAACCATCTCTGATGTTTGTCCCAGAAATGCTTCCAGTGCTGATCCACCCCTTTTGTAACGAAGTGAGCAGAACTGCGTATGCTTCTCCAGCAAAGAGTGGACAACTGATTTATACAACTGCAGCAAAGGAGTCACTCTCCTTTATGTGTAGCAAAATAAATTAAATGTTCAGAACTAAAACTGGGCAAGACCAAAGGAGAGGTGAGCTTGTTCTGAGGGAAGATGGGTCACATGGCCAAAAGTTCCCATTGTACTGTGAGTTACTGGGATAGAGCAGAAGTGATAGCAGGACCTCCAGCACTCTGAGGAGGGAAGAGCGAGGTCATACTAGTCCTTCCTGACTCTTTCCCATCCTATAGTGACCTGGGGATTTGTTTCTGCTTAGTGCCTATTTTTTTTGTAGCCAAGTCTTCTAGCTGTCAATCCTGACGCTGCTAACCCACCACAGCCTTCTGCTGTGTGCACGGGCAAGTCCTATAGTCTGGCTACAACCCATCTGCACAGGCTTGTTTCAGACACAGCTTATACTGATGTTCCTCACCTACTCTTCTTTTTTACCTCAGTCTGATATAGAGTTTGCATATCAGTTTAATGCTATAAAATGTTTCTCTTAGGTTGAAAAGAAAAAAATCCATCAATCCTCTCCAAAATTTCACAGATGAGTGCTCTCCCTTCTTCACCCCGCCAAGCACCTCCACAAAGGAGAGCCTCAGCCCATGTTTGCGTGAGCAGATCAAAGGACATCTCTTACACGAGGGCTGTTTTTACAGCTGTATCAAAATACCTCAGAGGAAGGAGCTGGAGCTGCAATTGATGTATTTCCTTTTACAGATAAACTTGCTTCAAATGTGGCAGTTTCTGGAAGATGACACCTAGTGGAAGTACGACCTTCTTGGTAGTTTGACTACTAACAGTAGGCTGTGCTAATAGATATCTGAATTTATGGCTTCATTTGTGTCTGCCTCTGCAAGTTTGTTGTTGAGGGAGGTTCCCCCACTTTATGCATTCCACATCTGGGCATTTTCTGCAATCGCCCGTTCCCTGTTTCTTATAGTGCCATATGAGGACTGGTGGAAAAAATAAAAAGGGACAATGTATGGAAAAATTAATAGGACAGAGATGCTTTGGGATCCTTTGAAAAGTGCACGGGTGAATGCCTCCTGCCTGTGATCTGCTTTGGCACGCTTCTAACAGAGATTAGAAATCTGCAGAAAAGCAGGGTGTGGACTAGATGACCTGCAAAGGTTCCCTGTCATCCTCTGCATCTCTCTGATTAAGGGTCATCATGCTAAAATCGATTTAAAGCACTAGAGAGAAAAAAATCTCACATATGCACACAAGGCTGTGGGCAGGGGGAAAAGGCAAAAACAAAAAAGGAGTGAAAGTTCCCCTTTTTTGTTTGTTGCTTGCACCAATATTATCAAACCAACCAATGTATACTCCTTGCAGAAATGAGTGTAGAAGGGGAGACTGTTGTTAGGGAGAAATGAAGGGCTGGCTTCCAGCAAGGCACATCTATAAGAGCACTTTCGTCTTTCCTGAACAACACACACAACTGTGCTTTCTTCCTAGTGCCTGTTTGAGGCATGCTGAACTCTTCTGTAATTCAGTCCAACTCTAACATCTTTGAAAGGTCACATCAACAGCAGGCAGTTGTATGAAGCAGGCAGTTTTTGCATAGGATCAGCAGGGGTATTTCAGGCTGAGATGAAGAAGTGTTTGTAGGAATCTGCTTACAAATTTATGTGGAATTTGTTCACGTCACTCCAGTGCTAGTATTTAACTTTCACAAGCATTGCAATTTTAAACAAAAGATTGTTTTTTAGGAAAAAAAAGACTAATACAACACAAAAACCTCCTCAAAATAAAGGATATCAAACCCTCAAATTATTTACTACCTGGGTAGTAAGTATGAGTAATTATTTACTTGTACTTTCTACACCATGGGCTTTGTTACATAAAAGGCTTTAATAGCATGCAGTGCCTTCTCTCTGAATTATGCATGACAGCGTGATCTGAGCAGCAATCTACAGACTGCATGGGGTCTGTGCTTTTGCCTATTCTGTTGCTCACTGTCCAGAAAGCCAGACTTCTCCTCTGGCACACACCCAGGCTACAGCCTGACATCTCTCCCAGTATAGGTGGACAGGAGGTAGAAGCCTGCTGCTGCTTTTCCTGATAGTGAAGTGCATGCTGGAGCATCTCAGCAGGCACTATGAAGGTTTTGTCTGGGGGAGGGAGATAATGAAGTGTTTAGGTGGTGCTTGTGGCTGTAGGTATGAATGAGTCACAAAGATGTTTGTGTGTGTGTCTAAGGAAGGAGTTGTGGTTACAAGACCTATGCAGGGAGAGCCTGGAGCCACCTCTGCAGCAAGAACCTGGCAGAGATAGGCTCCTGAGTACTCCACCAGTGTGGCATCTTCGAATTTACATTGCAGGTGGATGCTGGATTTAAGTCCTGCTGTGCATTTAAGTTCCTTTTCCTTTCCAGCTTGACCTCTTCTTGTGTCTGCAAGTGTTGGAAGGGCTCCTTGTGTTTTTGTGTGTAGGCTACACTTGTAGCCTAGATGCCGTTAGAATGACTTGTAAACAGACTTTGCTGACCTTTGGGCTCTGTAGGGTTATGCTTTGAAGAGAGCCATGCCTGGGGGAATGCAGAGTTCAGCTGCAGATCAAAGAAGACGGAATGTATTGATGTGCTAACGGTGCCCCAGTTAAGATAAACACTTTGGAGGGGAGTGTGTGAAATGTGTGAGAACAGGATCTGTTTGTAGGGTTCGTGAGATATGCTCTGTAGCCAGCAGTAGCGCTTTCAAGGACTTGTACTTGAAGCCTGCAACCAATCATGTACTGACTGCTGCGCGTAGAGAAGCGTGTTACTGTATAAATATTGGGGTGATCCGTGAATAAAGTGTCGATTTACGCACATCATATTGATGTTGCGTCCTCTGGGCCTCACATGAATCCCCACAGGGCTCATGTGTTAATCTTGACTGTGTCCGAAGATGACCCAGATTAGAACGTGGACTCAGTCTTGCCAAATTTGGGGGAGATTTGAATTTGGGCCTGAACTCTGGTGATGTGATCTCATTTCCAATCCTGTGACTTAGTGGGCTGAGAATCTTAATTCTGTATCTCTCAAAACATTAATTTCCTTTTGTGTGCCTGGTGCACGGCAGTCAGCATTTTATTCCTTGGATTCAGTGGGACCTTGAAGGGACTGCTTATTCAACAGTCCATCACCAGGACATGCTTTGCTTGTTCAGTGCCTAAATTATTTATGCAGCCTGCTGTTAAACATCTAGCATCAGTTTGCTTCAGCAATGATACTGAAAAAATGTCTGAAACGGAGTTTAGAGAGAATAAATCTCAGGCATTGTTGCTTTTGTAGTACATCTCTGTTCTGTTTCTGACTTTCAGCATTTTTATTGGTTTGTTTAGTGGAGTAAGTCTCGATATGCATAACCCCTGGGGCTCTTGTCCAAATAATTGGACAGAGTTGTCTTCTGCATAGCAAGAAAGCTGAAGAGTAATGATTTATTAGTTGCCCTACCACAAATTCATTTTATTATAACGATGATAGGAAATGTCCCAATTCTCTAAAATTAAACAAAAATTGAGAGCAATTTTACAGTACATCAGACTGAAGCCAACAGATGTAATTGTTACTGCTTTCGCTGCCAAAAAAGTGCAATTCAGCCTCATGCACATTGAAACAGGACAACATAAATAAATTACATAGAGTAGTCTAACAGCTGAACAATTTCTGGAAAGATGTAGCAAGTAAGATAAACACAAAGCACTGATATTAACTCTGAATAAACTTACCCTAAGATCTGAATGACCTATCTTACTGCTATATTATTTTATTTAGCTGAGACCAACTTTCAATGCTTTGGTTAGAGAATATCTTGTCAGAAATTCTACTTACAATTTATAAATACATGAAAAGAAATATATTTCAACAACAACAAAAATACCAGATTAAGACCAATTTAATGGAAAATGCTATTAACTCCTGTAAACAACTGCTGGCTGTTCACGCAAGAGAGTAGATACCCTCCCTGGATTGTTTTAACTTGCTTTGGATGTACATTTTGTGAATTAAGATGGAATTTCATCTTGTGACCGTAGGACATTATCTTGGTCAGCTCCTGTTTGCATCAGGTATAATAATTTGTTGCCTTTATTAGGAGAAGGATCAGACCCCTGGTTAAAATCAGACATGTGTTCCTGAATACCCACTCGCAGCTTGAGGAGAATCTAGCAGTGGTTTTGACAAGAAAAACCATTATTCATCATGCCTCATTTAGCAGGCATCAAATTTTACATTTTCCCTCTGCCAGCTATTCACTCTCCCGCCCCTTCTCATCAGTCAAATACAATTAATATCACCTTAGCTGACTGTTCACTTTGATTATCCAGTCTAGTACTATTACTAGTTTCCTTTCTTGACATTAGCAAGCCATGAGTAATGATTTATAACCCTGTTAAAATGGTATTGCTGGCATGTCCATATACCTGAGTTTCTATTCTCATTTTTACCCCAAATACCTTCCAGACTAATTAAATGTTACTGTGTTGTTTCCTTGTGTTTTGACTCCTTACCAGCTTTAGTATTCCTGACCATCTTTCACTGTGAATTTATTTCTGCCATCAGCTCTTCTGCACAACCTCTTATTGACTGCACTTCAGAGAAAATCCTATTTTTTTGCAATTTCTTTATCCTTGTTGCTGGTGTACCTTCCTTGGAAGTTTTTGAAGTGGTGTGTGACCTCTAAAATAACGGCTTTGACATTTAGTCAACATCTTGTACTATCTCAGTTCAACAGGGCCCTTCAGCTGGTGTTCCCCACTGCTCAGAAGCACCAAGGAAGGAGACCTGTCAGTCTGGAGTAGATGGCTGCTGAGATTAGATTATCCAATTTGCTGGACCACCTGCTGGTAGCTGTTGCTCTGCTTCTTCAAATAAACGCTTTCACTATGTGTAGCCTGAATGCTGCAAATGCTCCTGAGGTATTTGAGTAGCTGTTTGGCACAAAGGGTCTCTGAGAGATTATCACTGGGATCAAAGAAATCAGAAGTGGCAAGGGCCTGAAGGAGTCCAGATGAGTTTACGTTCCTCAACCTGCAGCCAGAGGAGGGTTGGTCACAGTGGTGTTCTGCCTTGCTCTCTGTCTCACCAAGTTTTCAGTGTCCTGCCACATCCTCCTTTCAGTGAGGAACCTGTGTTTTAGAAGCAGTGATTCTTGTTGTAAAATGTAAATAGTCAAAATATGTATCCAAATCTTTTATTGCAACTCTAGGAAGAGTACATTGCACTATCTCTGTTTGAATTAGGAAGTTAGTGCAAAAGCCTCTCCTGAGTCATCCTACCCTCCTGGGAGGTGTTTGTGTAGTTGTCATGGAGGACTGTCAGGCAGTCAGGAGCATTGGAAGTGTGTATTTATTTCTTTGGATNNNNTTTCTTTGGATGATACCTTTTTAATCTGGAGTCCACTTTGTCTTCTGCCAGCTCACTTAATGTGGGCTTGCAGGGTTGTATTTTCCACTGCAGTGCTATGGGAGCCCAGCAAGTAGAAGTCCTCCATGGACAGTGTCCACTGGCTTGCATCTTCCTGTGTCCCATGGACAGTGTCCACTGGCTTGCATCTTCCTGTGTCCCAGAGTTTTTATAGCAGACTGACTGGCAGAAGTCACCTTACTCAGTTTTAAAAATTTATTTTATTACTTTTTAATTCTGTTAATTTGTCAGGTATCTTCTTGTAACCATATACTAATGGGTGAAAAAGGCAAATTTCAGTTCTCCCATGAAAGCCGTATGTTTGGTAGCTGGATATACTGGTGTACTCATAAAACATAGGAGTGGTAAAATCTTGCCCTCAGAGAAAGGCAAAATGTTCTAGAAACTTAAAGGGCAAGCTACGCTCCTGCATCTAGCTTGAACATAGGTTAAACTCTGTCTCTACAAGACATGTTTAAAACAGCTTGAACCATATGACTATTCAATCAATTCTCTAATCAAAGTTTCTCAAACTTTCCTAGGATATAAACTGTTTCAAAAGACAAATTATTTTCTGGAAATCTTGTATCTGTATTTCCTCAGCTCATCTATTCTTTTGATGGCTACCAAAATTCTTATATCAGTAGGCTATTGCTTATGTGGGAAAGTAATATTTAGAAAGGCTTTACTGATCTTGTAGTTGGCTTTAAACACAACAATTAATATTAATGGATCCTTAAAATCAAATATCTAAGTATTCATTAGAAGAATTTATTCCTCTTTTTGTGTTGAGTCTTTAAGGATGTAGCTGGAGTTTCTTTCACTCTTTTGGCCCAAGGAATATTGAAGTATTCCTTGAAAAACAGAACCATTTAAATCCAGAGGTATTGACAGCATCTCAACCCTAAATGCTGCACACCTGTGATGTGAGACATGTGAGTTTGAACTCTTAAGGTATGTGGGGGAAGCTGTACCAAAGTGTCTCATGCTGTAGGTGAGAATGGTGACCACAGGTGTCCATCAGAAAGGACTTGGTTAGCTACTTAAGATGGAGCAGAAGGTTGTGCACCCGGCTCAGACAGGAATGCTCCTTACAGCAGGTCTCTGGTTTAATCCATGTGATTCTTTTTTGCATTTCCCATTGGTCACCTCAAGACACCTACTCACAGGCCTGTGTGTGTCCTGAGCAAGGCAGAAGCTGTGGGGTGTTGTGGGATGGCACCTGGGGTCAGAGCTTTCTTCTTTAGAACCCATTTGACATTTAGTGACAGTAACTGTGTGAGCTGACATAAAACACAGGGCAAATCTGTGGCTTTCTGCAATGTACCTGTGCTCTGAGGTTGCATGTGTACTCCCACCTTTGTCAAGTTTGTCCTCAGACACCTAAAGTAGCTCCAGATTTACCAGGGAAGTGAGGAGGTCTGCAGGGTCCTATTAATGCTTCCTGACCTGCATGTGGATTCCTGGTTATATGGTGGCACTGGCTCATCATTCATGCAGCAATTGCTTTTGCCCTGGCCAGCAGAAGCCTGGCACCTGATTTAGGGCTCTCAATTCTGCAAGCTGGCAGTACCTAGTGATGCTGAGAAACTAAATACTGCATTGCCCAAATTCTTTGGTGAATGTAGCCTGAAGACCCTTATCATTTGATTATTTTAATTCCGTAAGTTCCTAGAGGCCACAGGGAGGATCAGGATCTCACTATGTTAGATGCTACAGAGACATGTAAAAAGAGTCTTGCCCTGCAGGTCTTTCAATCTACATACAAGGAGATTAAAGATTAGAGAAACAGAAATATCATGCAAGTACAATAATCAGATGATAAGTGGTAAATGTTGCATTAGTTCCACATTATTTTTTTCCTCCCTCATTTTCCTGTTATAGTCCTTTACTCTTACCATCAGTGATAAGAGTTAAAGAAAGAAGAATTGATGCTTCCCACTCCTGTTAATTTATCTCACCTATGGCAAAAGAGTAACTGGCATTTTGTTGGTCTTTGGTTATTATAGGTTTTTTTTTTCCTTAACATTTATTAATATTAGAAGTAGTAGCATCAATAATGGTATTTTTTACTATTATGGTGCCCAAGGTCTGACAGAGAAAGGAGCCATATTGGAAAGACGCAGCTCTTATTCTGCTTACAAGAAAATGAAGTTACTTTTTAGGAATAGAAGAAGTTGAATGATTAAAGTATTATCTCTTTGAGCCCCATCCCTTTTAAGGGACAGCAGGATTTTGCTGTGGGGAGAAGTCTGTGTTTTCCACCTTTATAGCTATGTAATGATTGCTATGCATAGACTAGTCAATATGCCTCTCTGAAGATTTTGCTTCACTTAAGCAGAGTACAGCAGTCAGCTGGCAATACTTAAGCCGTGTATGAGAGGGAGTCAATTTTCATGTTCTGCTGTCTAACACTGCCTATAGCTCCAATAGATTTCATTATTTGGTACACCTGTGAATTTAGTGAAGTATGGTACGTATGAGGGGAGGCTTCGGGTAAGTTATATCAGCATCTGACACTTGCCATAATGAGATATGGGAAGAATGAAAGCAATCACAGTCCCATTGAAATCAATGATAACACTCCCTGCACTCCAGTGAGGACAGGATTTCAGGCCATGTGTATTGATATGTCTCCATCTTTACTTCAATGGTTCTGCCCACAGGAATTTTCTTCTGTGTCCCATGTGGAGAGAATCTTATACATAATTCTGGTTTATTATTGCTCGGTGGTCTTCTTGGGAGTAAATTCAACAATCAATTTGTATTATGGTGTGGTCTCAAATTCCAAAGATGATCAGAGCACTGTCATTGAAAAAATTAAAGAAAAGTTTTCCTTCAAAAACTGAGTGTCTAGGAGATTCCGTGATATAAATCCTTTTCTTGAGGCAGGTTTCATACAGCCATATCAACATCAGAACCCCAGCTTTTGACCTTCACTTTTTAAAAAGAGCTGTAAATAGCCCCACATTTTCTTCCATTTCTCTTATCGCAGCCCCATTCTCCAGTTCCTCAGCAGGAATTTTCCTTGGCCTGTCTGGCTGTCATGAAGTCGCATATTTAAAAATATCTAAAGGCTCATTCTTCATCAGGGTCTGGCTTTAGGAAGCACAACTCTCCGTATAGTTTGGGAAATGCCTTTCTCTTCTCTGCTTTTCGCAGCTGGCACTAGATGGTGCTACATCACTGAGCTTTGCTGCAGAAAACATCATCGGCTTTAGCCTGCTTTGCTCTGCAACTCATGGGAGCGAATAGCGCTTCTCTACTCACACTGAGAACGTGGGTACCATAAAAAGACCTTTTTCTACTCTAAACTTGAGCTTTTGTCGGTGCAGGGCAGGTTCCAAACTTGAACGTCGTTCCAGCCCAGTCTGCTTTTTTTCTTTTTTTTCTTCTGAAGATGCTTCTGCTTTTCCTGTATTTCCTTGGTCCATGTGGAGTATGTGATGCTCATCAGAGACCTGAGGTTACTGGTTATCACAATATCCCATCTCTCCCTTTAATCTGTTCCTGTAAATCCCTGTCTCCCTCTTCCTTACAGGCTAGCATTTCTGAACTTCTTCAAATGTTACTTAAGAATATGAAAAAAACCCCACCCCAACAGACCTGTTTAGAGCAATTTGCTGTATTTTTCAACAATAAAAATATAAATTAAAAAATGGAGTGCATAGGTTCAAGAGAAAAAAATCAGTATTGTCTGCCACAGAAGACAGTACAGGCAGGCTGTTCAGTACAACACATACAGTGCTGTGCAAGGGCTGTGCAGACAGGCTTTTCAGGCATCTTCCATTTTGCAGCCTACTTAGGCTTTGAGCCTAAGGAATAGAGCTTTGTCTCAAAATGCTTCTGCATTTCTTCTCCTGAGCTTGCCTGGAGATGTGAAGGATCTATGGGATAGATTTATTCCTCCAGATTTGTTACCTCAGTCTTTCTTCAAATTCTTACCCCCATTTAGGGTGAATCTTTACACAGCATAGTGTATCTGTTGCTGAATTTACACCAAAGATCTGAAGTATCAGTAAAAATTGAGAGTATTTTCTCATTGCTACTCACTGAGGTTTCACACAATGTTAGTTAAAATGGATAGAAAAAAGCCTTTGAAGTGGTCTCAGCACAGAAGTTTGTAAAATGTATTGCAATATGACCATTATACTAAGAAGGAGGAAAAAGATGGGAAATCTTCTGTGACAGAGACTGTGTGTGAGCCTTAGGTGCCCTCAGAATTACCCAGGCAAAATTCAGCTGCACTGTGTATTTCAAAACCTGAGACAGGAGAAAGAGCAGCACATATTAGTCTCTCATCTGTAGGAAAATAGTTAAAATGACAACAAAGACAAGAAAACCTACATTTCAATTTCAATACATCTGTTTGAATTGTGGCTATTTGGTACTTTTGAGAATAAATTGCATTTGAAATGGAATCTTTCTAATGACTTATCTTTCAGGCAGGTATTGTGCACACCTTTTAAATGCATTTTACATGTTTGGAGGGGGGAAGAAAAAGGATGAATTATGAAGAAGTTAAGAGGAAAATAATTTCAGAAGGTAATGGATGAGCTCTGTCTGGAAGATTAATCAAGGCAGTTGCAAGAGAGTGCCAAAAGCATAACTGAAGTAGAACTAAATATCTGATTGTAATTAAAACTTTAGCCTTCTAATGGCTCCATGAAAGATATTTTAATAAACGTGAAATGCACTTTCTAAATGGCACGCTAACTTTTAATGACTTGGGTGTTTTGTTTGATTAGTAACCTGGACTGTTAAATTAAAGCCAACTGCAAATGCATGATAAAATATTGATGGTTTCAGGCAAATGAATTGGGGGAGTTATGCTTGACAGATTTTTGGTATCATTAAGGATTTTAACTGGTGGAAAATATATATTGCTGGTGCTTAAAGATAGTTAAAGAGGATCTCGTCATTTATATGCCCTAGTTTTAATTTTACAGTAATAATGGGGAAAAAATCTGAATTATTCACAGATGGTTGGTCAAGAGAGGTCACTTAATTTAAAAAGTGTTATTTTAATTACACCTGTTTCTCATTTCCGGCATAGAAAATTAAATATTTGGTGGTATTTGGTTATTTCTTTTCTTAGAATGCCTGGAGCTTTCTTGAGGCTTCTGTGTGTTTTGTATGTGTGTTAAAGAAGGAAGAGTGACATGGTAGAATGAGTTTTATTGTTTCCAGTATAAGCAGCTTTATTGGAAGTTAATTAAATTAAAAAAACATAATGGTGTCTGCAGGTTCAGAAATAACACATGGGATTTCCAGAGGAAATGGGGATGGTCCCAGAACTCAGCCTCTTTTTAAGACAGATTTATTGTATTATCAAAATTCAGCAGCTTTTCTGATGTCTTCACACGATTGAAAATGAGAGTCAAGAAGGACTGTGGGGAAACCAGTAAAAGTTTGTTGGTTCCTAGTAGTTCACATCATCTTAGAATAGGTTCTTACACCTAAGGTGTGCACTGGTTTATTATAATGCCTTAGGCTTTACACAGACTTTACTTCTAGCCTATTCTAACCTACTCTTCATGCGAAGAATAGAGATCAAAATAAGGCACAGTACCAACAGGGGGTTAATAGAGCAGTACTTCAGAGTAGTTACAATAGATGAGATTTCACTGGAGAGGAAGGGAACATAAAGTCTTTTGTGATATCTGGAGCAACATCTGGAGTGAAATCATACTTCCACTGAACTAAGAAAGGATTCTGTGTCAGGGATTTTCGTAGGACTAGGTATTTCCTAAAGCTGCCTCATCACCATTACATCTTTCCCCTTTTCTGGTTTCTGCACCCTCTGCCCAGGCAGAGTCTGCTCCCATGGCAGTTGGGAACCTGTTTTCTCCTTGTGTGCTCTGCAGCAGCACCTACGCCTCATTTTCTGCCTCCAATTTTCCTCCTTGATGCAGCCTACAGCAAAGCAGCAAGAGGCTGCCAAAGCCACATGTGAGTACTTCGCTGGGGTCTTGTGGAAGAGTAACTGCAGCCCCTGGGCATCTCAGGGGCCCTAGACCTGGATTAGGACCAAATTCAGTCCCTGATGGGAGGAGATCTGGGAACACAGCCTGTACTGGCCTCTTCTGAGGAAGCCTGAAGCAGAAATTGGGGAATACATAAAAAAATAAACAGTGTAAGCCGAGGCAAAAGAAAGCAGCCGCCATCTAAACCAGAATCTGCGGTCACAGGAGTACTTGATCTATGTTATAGGGCCACCTGGAAGTAATGGAGGAAGACCACAACTGAGGGACTACTTAGAGGGAAGCTCCAGGGCCAAGGCCAGTTTGAACCTCCATAGAGAAAGTAGCCTATTGCAGCCTTTAGGTAATGTCTAATGGCCAAATAGTCCCAGGCAGAGGGTTGCATGGTTCATCAGGCTGTGAACTGGTTTGCAGTGTCTTTTGACCAATATAATTTATCCTAGGGAGGAAGGAATTGTGAGTTAGCCAGAGGGGAAAAAAATACTGTATACTGAAAGAAAGCCCCAGAGATACCGAGTACAGTTATGTATCTGGTTGCAAGTAGTTACCTGATGTTGGTCCCCTTTGCGGTTAGAGAAGCCTCCAGACTGTGTAACTGTGATGGTAGTTCTTCTGTATCTCATGTTATGTTCCACTTGCTTTGTTTCTCCATGGACATTAGACACCACCCATTGCACTTCAGGTTGATTTTATGTATGTGAATATTTCAGCCAGAGCATTTGCAAAATTGGTAGCTTGGAGTGCAGACTCTTCAGGGCCATCTTCTCATTGAGTCATGTGCAATACTGAGCACACCACTGGTGCACAACCAATAAATTATAACTCCCTGGAGACTCCCATTTGTCAGAGAAAAATGCATCCATGTTCAATAAAAGATTCTTTCACTATTGCTGTCTGCAGCTCTTTCAGATTTATATATTCAGCTGATGATGGGCCATTCAACATGATGGGTGTGATCTGTCTTTCCAGTTGGACAGAATGACCACAAATGTTATTAAATTCCACCAGTCTGCTGATGGAAGACAAAATCTGTTCCCACACAATATCAGTAGTACCAGCATAGGAGATAATGCAATATTTATTTATGTACAGGAGGCCGTAGATAAATTTCCCATATTGTGAGCCTGGTGGAATGCTGAATGCTCATAAATGATGTACCAACTTTATCCTGGCAGTACTGGCAGATATAAACACGATGATGTTCCTGACTAGCTCAGTTTTACTGTCATCCAAATGGCTTAGTATATGATGTAAAAGCACGTCTGAGTCAGTGAATGCCCATTTTTGAGTGTAGCCAGATGGATTTCTACTGTGCAGGCCCTTGTTTGATGTCTAAATTTGCCTCCCACGTGCTCTTGGTATCAGCATGCTTGGAAGAAAACCTTGATTTAAGCTGTTTATGGAGGTTCCATGCTCGCATTCACAAATCTTCTGATGTTCAGCCAAAAGGCTGGCTTTATTCCTCACCAGGCAGAGAGAAACACACTTTTAAAATTATTTCCCCCAAAAACCACAGACTCAGTGTGGAGTGGAGTTTCTAATTGTTGATTTCAGCTGAGATGACATAGGCAGTTTGACCTTCTCTTATTTCTCTGTCAGGGAGGTGAGTTTCTCTCGCTCTTCTCTCTCAATAGCTCATTTTGAGTTTTTTAAAACTGCCCGTGCAACATTTTTGTCTCTAGGTATGCACCCACCTCCCTTGCAAGGATACTAGAGACACTTAGAGCCAGTTGGGAGAAAGCTGAGCTGTTCTGGGATACATCAAGAATGTCATGAGAGCAGCCTTTGGCAGAGGAACCTTTGATACCTCTCAAGCTAAAGGAAATGAAATTAACAGGTGTGATTGTTAAACTCGGTGTTTTTTTCCAGTATGCATTATTGAAATGTTGGTAGGATTTAAAATCCATAATGTTGAATGCTCAGTACTTCTTGCCCTGTTCTTTTAGCCATATTTTTCTTTTCCTTTATTTTTCTAGACCCCCCTGCCTTTCCTTTTAACCGCATTATATTTTCTTCTTTTTTTTTTTTTTCTTTTGCTGTTCACAATCCATTTGTTCCAGATCAGAGCAAGAAAATGGTAAGTCTGGCAAGTCCTGGCTTATCTTCCCAACCTCTGGGTTTTCTTTTCTGCTTGGACAGAAGTATCTGTCCATGCTGTCATTTATTGTTCTCAATTTCTGGAAAAGCAAAAGGAAAGAGGCCCTGATCTAGTCACATCATAACACATCTAAAATGGTTATAGCAAATGGTGGCAGTCTTGTTAATATTTTGCTTGTTGAGCTTTCCATTCAGTCTCTCACTTTGCTGTGCAATTTGTATGAATTTCTAATTGTGACCTTTTATCCATTTTCCCTATCTCCCCCACCTGTTCCTAGCATATGTTTCTTTCCAGCTAGATTCCTCATAAGTTTCAAACTGCCAAAGATCTTTCCTTTTAATTTGATCTTTTTTTTCTCTTCTCTTTCTCAGGCTTCTCTTTTTCTGTGTTCTGACCACTCTTTGCCAATGTATTCATCAGCTTAGCCTTGCTCGTTATCACATGAGTACTGCAGCTCACTCTTCCTGTTCTCAGAAGTCCTTCCATATTTAGCTTGCTGCTAAATAGCACGTTTTCATCCCCTCTGTATCCTTGCCTGGATTTGGTCAGGCCCTGCAGCCTTCGTCTGAAAGATAAAAAGCAGGGAACAGGGGGTGAGGGTGGATCAAAGATCTCATCTGAGCCTGCAGGACGTTTGGGAAGTGCCATTCTCTGTGGGCAGGAATCCACAAGGAGTGATGCCAGGATTTGCTGTGCTGGGTATGATCTGGGGAGCTATATCCACTGTCTTTCTCTAGCCCTTGCTGCCTAGGGATGTCCAAGTGTGCCAAAATGGGGCATGGATGCTGGGGTTGAATGTAATGTGAGTACAAGTGATGTGACAAGCATCACATCTGGTTGTATTGCCCAGCCTAGAAATCCTGCCAAGACTTAGAGCCAGGGACCAACATCTAGGTAGTGATGGGGGTTTTGCTGTTTGTGCTTTTTAAACAACATGGTTTGGGTGTAGTAGCACAAATGGTCAATGTCCTTCCTGGGTTGTATTGATGTATTAATTTCCAGGCTTTTCAGTGCCCGAGGTAATAGAAATATTGTAGACACTGGAGAGGATACTTAGTATATCTTGTGTACCATGTTTTGAAGTCTGAAGCTACTCTTTTGCTTTTGTGTGCTGGGAGTATGAAGCCTCAAATGGCAGCAGCTTGTCTCCAGTCTCTGCCAGAATCCTTTCCCATTACCCTAGCTGACGGCAAAATTGTGGAACACATGATCCAAAGTTATTATATAGTGGCTATTCTCATGGTGAGAGTATTCTTAGGAGACAATATTGAGCAAGTAGATATGTTTCCAAAATGGCCATCAAATTTTGACATATAATGCTAGGTGCATGAAGATTTGAATTAGAGCACTGGGGAGACCTCAGTTACCTGCCTTGCACACTGGCAGATGCTTACCTATAGAAACTGAAGATTACTTTTGCCAGTCAAAACATCTGGAGGCAGAGTGAGAGGGCAATGTCTGAGGCCAGCGAAGAGCCTATAATGACAGCTAATGAAGCCAGGAAGAGACTTTTGCAACAAGACACAGCTGTAACCTCCTGTCACCCTGATCCATGCTACATAACAGGAACCAGGAAATACACTTCGATATCTTGTCAGAACTCCCCCGTAACGCTCTGATTGAAGTCGCTTTGAAAGTGTGATCCTTAGTGGGATTTTTATTTTTTTTTAAAGTAGAATGAAAAATGTTCTGTCACGTTCCAGGTTACAAACTGTGGCTGGAGTAATAAAAGGTCACTTTGCCATTCGGCATCCATTTCCTATTCCTTTGAAGTCCGGCATTTACTAGCAAGTAAACCAAGCTACTTCAAAAGTTTTATGGCAGTGTGGTGAGGCAGAAACAAAAGTACATGAGTAAAATAACTGATTACCTGGTACTGCCTTTGCTGCTAAACAAAATGAGGCCCACCCTTGTTCCTTCTGTGCCTGTGCTCTGCGCGCTCTTCAGAGTTGTCTCTCTCTGGCCTTCTGTGCTGGATCTTTTATGCAAGGATACATCTCTTTGAAGTGTGTGGAGGGGGGGAAAAGACCACCTTTTCTTGGCGTCTCCTTTGCTATGCTGCTTTCCTTTGCTTGGGAGGATTAGAAAATATTTCATCCCCTATTCCCTGTCCCCTTCTTCTCTCCTTTCTCTCCCCAACTTGTCATAGCTGAAGAGAGGAAATACCTAGAAAAAGATGTTTGCCATCTACAAGCAGAAGAAAAGAATGCGGGAGGCTGCAGTGTTTCTTAAAAGCTTTGCCAAGCTAAGCTCCCCTTGTAATCAGATAGACACATCTGGAAACAAACAAGCAAACCAGCTTTCTCTGGTTACAGCCAGGAAAGAAGAGGTTATTAAAATTATTGCAGAGCCTTTTCTCAGGGATCACCGCTGCGATTTCCTTGCCGTGCCATGATGGGAGAGGCCAGCCCTGAGCTGGGGACAATGCGACCTTCTGGCTGCAGGGGGCAATCCAGTACAGCCCAAGATGCTGTGTCAGCCCTTGAAATAATCCAACTCTTTCTGACAACAAAGGCCAAAATTGTGCCCGCGGTTTGGGGACCACAAGCCTGTGTTCTAGTGTAAGGATCAGTCTCCCTTGTGCTGTGATTATGTATTGTGTGAAAAACCCTTCATCAGCCGCTGCCATGTCCCTGGATACAATGGAGGAGCCCATTTTCTCACCAGCAAGTTGGTTTATTTGGGTGGAGAACTTGTGCTAATGCTGAAGTGCTGCTTTCCTGCCAGGGTCCCTGCAGATACTCCCATGCTGTGCCATCAGGAGTAGGGGCCAGCAAAAAAGGAAGGCTTGGGAATCTGATGTGGTGTTTCCTCCTTTAAATGTGAGTCTTGTCACAGCCAAAACAAAAGGTATTTGGCAAACAACATAGTGAGCATGATTGCTGGAATTAGTCATGTTGGGTCCCAAAATGTGGACAAAGCCTAGGGGTATGGTGGGACACCGTTGCAGGGGCAGTGGTGTGAGAGCTGGTGAGGAGGAGGAGGTAGGGAACAGGGCTCTGATGGCACTGGCTTTCTCCATTTAGCGCCTGACACACTTGATGCAAGACAGTGGAGAAGTATCTTCACCTGCTCCAGATTTGCAAATGGTCAGGATCAAAGTGGCTTCATTGGAGTTTGGCCATCCCAGTGCTCTCCAGAGCTGGACAAGGGAATTCTGACCAGAGGTTTGTTAAGAGCCTCCTCATGTGTTTTCATTTCCTGCACCTGCGTAAGGACTGGAGGCAGCACTCTCCTGAGCTGCTGCCTCCTGCTCTGGGCCACCCCACCTCTGATATCCAAAGGTCCCATCCTCACTGTCAAAGCATGTTTTTTGTTCCAGGCCCTGGCTTACCCGCTGCTGCTCAGTTAGCACACTGGGCCAGGCAGTGTGGGCACTGCTGGTGGCAAAGTGCTGCTGCCTGAGGCAGAGTGCAGACCCTTAGTGGGTTCGATGCTGGGCAGGACACACAGGAAAGTCAGCAGCAGCACAGGGAAGCACAGGAAGCTAATGGGGGGCCTGTGGACATGGGGGTGGGAAGTGTAGTGCAGCCTGGGAGCTGATGTGTGAGCTGCAGGTTAATGTCCATAGAGTAAAGGTGCTCAGAGAGGCTCGCATCAGCCTGCTGGCTCTGACTTCACTGCTTCTGTTACATGAGCCACCCTGAGCCTTGCTGTGGAGAGCCTGGCTGGACTCTGGTTCCCTCCAGGGACTACCAGGGTTGGCCACGTTCACCTGCAGCTGGCCTGTGCAGTTTCCCTCAGCAGAATGGTACTCGGGTAATTCTTTTTGCCTTTGCTCCTGAGTGCTGCAGATGTTTCATACACGTGCGCATGAGAGTGAGTGCTGGGTGCCCAGCTCACCATCACTCCTGTTGGTGAGCAAGACATGAGCAAAAGTGGTCAAATTTTAACATCCATAGAAGTTCCTGTCCGGTCTTCATATTTCATAACAGTAACACTTGAAAAACCCTGTAAGACTGAAGAGTCTTTCTGATGGCAGTGGAGAGAATGTTGATAAGAAAGGTCTTCTGAACCTGGACAGGTTGGATGGTGAGATGAGGAGGACCTGATGTCTACTGGGTGCTTCCCTCCTGCATGGGGGGAGTGGAGTGGGACTCTCTGTAACTCTCTTCTGCTGCGAGTTCAGTGAGGAGCGGAGTTTATTGCACTTAATTTGCTGTGGATTTGCATCTTGTGGTGAGGTTCTCTCTTGTCAAAGTGTGAAGATTGATCAAAGCTTGTCCTGTGCTTACAGCACAAATAAAGTATCTCCAGTGTTGATTTTCTGGCAGTTTTATTCCCACTAGAAACTTGGTTTAGCAGAAGCAGTACAGTGTGTCAGGTTTGATTAAAACTGGACAACAGGTTTGATATTACTGGCAGGAAACAGAACCAGGAGATACAGGCATCACAGTCATGTCAACCACATTGACTCAGAAAGCTGGATTAAAAATTAATGACTAATGTTCTTATTAAGACCCTTAACATGAAGTGCAAGCCAAAATATTAGTGAAAATGAAATCTAATGTTCAAGGAGGAAGAAGGCCAGCAGATTTTTGGCTGGTTACTTGCTATAAATGAGCAATGTAGAAAAGTTACAATTTATGGAGCTTTTTATGATGTGGAGTTTGTCTACTGAATAACAAAGAAACATTGTTTTATTTTTATATATGAGGAAATGGATTTATAGATTTCTTGTGTGAGTGGAGAAAAAAAAAAGAAAGAAACAGAACTAGAATAACCTTGGGTTTTCCATTGAATTGTTTTTAACATACAAAGGCAAGCCCCTGGTTTCACTGACCAAATTTGTGAGAAGCCTGCCCTTCTCATCTAAACTTCTCTCAAGTTTTTTGAAGCACCTAACAGCAAAAGGATTACATTTCCAAAGTTAGATTCAGTAATGAGACATTGACCTTCCAACTCAAAAAGGAAAAAAAAGACTTTTAGAAAGGTTCTGTAATTTCAAACTCCTTGTGTTGGGAAGTGTTTGGGACATCTCACCCAAGTAAGTCCCCTCCTCCCACATCATTAGTGAGTGGCTCCTCTCCCCTCTCAGGACCAAGTCTCCAGCATAGGGAAGGCCAGTGGTGCCTCTGTCTCCCCTTGCCACCCTATGCCCCTTCCCCGTCCTGGGAGGTGAAGCTTCCCCTTCAGCATGATTCTGCTGCATTCCTCTTGAGAAGCAGCCACTTCATCTCTGATGGTGCTTCTGCTTCAGATTTTATAAATTACTACCATCATTGCACAGGGCTGGCAAAGTGGAGCTTTTTGTTTGTATAGCTGCTCTAGATAGAATTTTATTATTAATCACATCAAGGGAGACTCAGGGGTTTTTAGGGCTAGAATAGACCATTACTATAATCTAGTTTGGAAAATTTCTTCCACGGTGTTTTTGGGATTTGTCAAAAAGAAAAATGGTATTTGTTTTCCTTTGCCCTTAGGCCTTAAGGTGTAATTCAACTTTTTCATAAACCAAGCAGAATCATAGAATAATCATTATCACAGAATTAAAAAAAAAAAGGTTTTTTCATTTGCTGTATAAGTTTCTGAAAATTATTTTTGCATGTTGAAATAGAAATCTACCCTGGTTTTAAATGGGAGAAAACCCCCCACCCATTCTAGTAAAAATGCAAACTCCTTAACTGTGATGCCATGGGAAAGTGCAAGGATGGGGGCATGGACACAGCACAGCAGGGTCTGCCCAATATGGTTCAGGAGAGTTTTATTTGTATCTGAATAACAAGCTGAAATGGATCATAGAGGAATTCTGCTCACATTTCTAACAGAAGCAAAACTTTCAGCTGTTCTTGATGTTCAGCTCTCAGGACTTGCTTAATATTCAACACTGGTTTCATCATCAAAGAAATTGAGACAAAATTAAAAATTCTTTTCCTGGGTCTGTTATTTTCACAGCTTCTACTTCCTTTCAATTTTGATACCGCCATCCATTTTGATAAAAGAAAATGATGTGTGAGGAACAAGGCAGGCAGGAAGGAGACAGAACGAAAAGTGCTATTCAGCACTGACTTCACCTCTGCAGAAGTTTACAATAAGGTGTCTGCAGATCACTCCCCACTGAAAGCTCTCACAAATAACACTCCTGCTCATGGAAAGTGAATTAAACCAGTCCTGCCGTGCACGGCTGCAGGAGAGCACCGTGGCCTTCTCTCATCTCTGAGCAGTTACTCTCTCTTGTCTAGTGCTCCACAATTTCTTTCTACTCTTTCCTGTTGAGCACGGATGACTTCTGTGTTGGTTTTGCATGTCTTGTCTACCCGCTCCCCAAAAGCTTTTTGTTGGAAGGAAAGGCTTCCAAAAGCTTATTAGACATACTGATTTGGATTGACTCCTGGGGCTGACTCTTAGGATATAGAAGAAAGCTCTTTTCAAGGAGCCAGGTTTGCAAAAGAAGGTGGTCTAGGGCTTTGGAGGGATGCACCGAAGCTCTGACTTAGGGTCAGCCCTGGCTGCCTCACTGATTCCCAGCGTGATCTTGAGCAAATCAGCTGGTCTGTTCCCATGTGCAGTGATCAGAAGCTGTATAAAGGATGTAATGTAACTCTGACATGCTCTGAGACTGTATTTGCACTGCTCTTACAGGGGAAACACCTCTGTTGCACTAACGTGGACAATGCAGGCCCTGGTAGCACCCCAGAAGCAGCAGCACCGTGGTGCTCTATTTGCGTGGTTTTTCCTTGCGGGACAAGCAGCGTGGTGATGATGGCTGCATAGACGTAACCATCAGAAGGGGATGAAAATGAGAGGTTTTCTGTGACAAAAGGAAAATTAAATGAATTTGTGCCAGTGCTCTAGACTTCAGTAGGCTGTTAAGTACAAAAATCAATGTTAATGTAACATTACAGCTGAGCTTTTAAACACACTAGTTAACCTGTGGAGCTCAGCCTGTAATCTCACAACCCATTTTTGAACTGTATGCAGGCCAGTATCTAAACATTGCTTACACAGAAAAATGGTGAGATATTTCACTTTTCCGTAACTCCAAAAGGGTTTTGCAAAACATAAAGCAAAATTTGCCTCAGAACAGATTAAAAACATGGGAAATCTCACATTAGAGGTTGAAATTTTCAAAAAATTCTCACATTTTTTCCCAAATACAGAAGAAAGCCAGCTCTCGTTTATAGGTGTTCAATTGCACACTAGTATTTTTCAAACCCCTCCAGCAGAAGAAGATAGCTGTCTGTATGTATTTTTGGATGAGATGCTCTTCAGATTAAGAATATCATTCTGTGGTCTAATTGGTACGATGGGATGCCCATCCCTGCCAGATCTCGAGACATCGCTGCATTTGCTGGTGTTGCTGTTGGAGTCACTCTTGTTGCTGGCAATTAAAAGTTGGTCTTATAATTGTAATACATATTCATACTTCATATGACTATCAGCAGTTTTGCAAATACAGTTCTTTACATGGTGCCGCTTTTTGCATAAGAAAAAACTGCTTTAATTTACATAGTCTCTGGGGGGATGGCAAACAAAACCTGTAGCCTGATTGTTTTTCCTGTCATTATCTATTTTTCTGAGAACTTCTTGTGTGTCACTTTGCTGGTATAACCTGATAATTTATTGCAATTGATAGACATGAATTTACTAGCAGCAGAACATAGGGGGCATTTGCTATTCTGGTGACCCTTGTCTTCTCTTTCCCTAATAGCTCATGCAACTCATATGGTCCCAGTTGAAGCTTTGGATCCTCTAAGGCTGCAGAGGAGATAAAAGGCTGTGCAGCAGCCCAGAAGAGTGTGCTGCATCCCCTTTCATGTGATCCATTGTGGGGATGGGCCCAGACACACTTGTGTGTGGCTAAAAAAGAAAATATTTTTAAAGCTGAGTAGACATTATCATAGCTCATATGTATGGAAGGGTCAAATTAAGGTTGTCATGGGGATTGCATCTGAAATCCTGATGACACTGAAGTCTGCCAGAGCTTTGACAGCCCCATTAATTGAGTTTCTGTGTTTGGTAAGCCTTCTCTTGTAATGTTATTTTTAATGCCACAGGGAGAAATCTGAATGCAATGGAGTTCCTGGAAAGGGACTGAAATGTTAGTGCCCCTGTGCCACGCACAGAGAGGGTGAGGGCAGACCCTTTGTCCCAGCTCTTGGCTGGTGTGGGCTGGGAGGCTGCTGGTGTTGCTCCAGCCTGCACAGTGTTGTTGTGGAAGCTGCTGTGCAGGAGCTGGAGTCTCAGGCTGGAGGTCGTGGTCTCCTGCCTCAATGGCTTTGCTTGGGATGCCATGGTTTGGACTTTGGTGTGTGGATGGCCTGTGCAACCCTTGGGGTTAAGAACTGGGTTAGCTGGCCGAGTACGCAAGCAGAGGTTCCAGCTCTGAAAGGGGTACTGTACAGTGGCTTCCTGTTTCTTTCTTCCTTGAATTTAAACTCCTTAAAAACAAATCTCTTCTCTCCCCAAATAAGCTCTTTACTTCTGCCTTTCAACCCTAAATAGCTTAGCATATAAGTAGCTTCTTTAGGAAAAGAAAGTCGACGCTGTCTGTGTTTCTGTGATCAGATGCTCAGAGTGCATTTCAGTCTAATCCTAGTTTTGAAATTGATTCAGCTCAATGACCTTGGGCAAGTTACTTAACCTCTTGGTGCCCCAGTTTTTCCATTTATAAAATAGAGAACTGAATACCCCTGTGAGCTGGGTAAATATGTCCTGAAGCTTAATTCAGATATGCCTGTTTCAGAGAGCTTTGAGCAGTGTGGTTGGAAGCATGATGGAAGACCAAAGCATGCTGAGAAGGGAAGGGAGCTTCATCTCCCAGCCCACTCCATAGGTCTGGCGCACAACCCAGCCCAATCAGAATCTTCTCATAGCCATTAAACACAACACCAGCTGGAGGTTGTATTTATTAGGAATAGTGCTAAAGTGTCTTGATCCTACTTTTGTTGGAGACGCAGGGGAGCAGAGTTGCATGGCCCCAGCTGGGCGTTACGCTAAGGAGATGTCGGCTGTACTTGACCCTTCTGATTTCCAGCCCTGTTTGGTTTGAAACACAACATGTGCAGGCTGGAGGAATTCTGGAAGCAAAATGGAAGTGCTGGCATGCCCGTTTGCATACTAATACACCCTAAATGCCATTATTTTTCCAGCTTCCACAGCTGTGTTATGACTGTACTAGAGCTGAATTCTAACAACCCGCCAAAAGGTTTGTTTGCATGTATACGTGCACTGAGGTTTTGCAAGTAAAACTGGAAAGCTTTCTAGTTGTTGCAATTGTTGTGTTGGGTTTTTTTTAAACCCACCACACTTTTGTGCTTACATTAAAAATTATGGATCAGCTGTATTTTAACAAATGTCTCTTCCCTGAAGTTATGCTGTTGATGGCCTCAGAGCTCAGTTTGAAAGGTTTCCCTCTCTGTATTGCAACTGGGATTTCTTCCATAGATTTCTTTTTCTTCTTTTTTATTTTAATAGAAATAGTGTTTTATCTTTGTATCTTTGTCTTTGATAAAAAACTATAGTAATTCTTTCCTATGTAGACTGCTCTACTTTTCCCATAAAACACTCTTGCAAATAAGTCTGCAGATCTTTCAACACAATGCCTGAAGCATCACACATGATAAATCCTTCCCTAGTCTCAGCTTTCTGTAACCTTCCCCATTCCTCACAATGACACACACTTTCTCTCATTCATCTTTTATTACAATTCAATATTGTGCTTGAATATAATTAGTTTGTATGCAGTATTCCCTTCCCCCCCATCCTGTTTTTTTTTTTTTCTTGAAAAAGGACAAACTATTGTTCCCATGCACATTTTATCTGGAAATTGACTTCAGTGTCATAGGTTTCAATATATTTACACAACAGGTAGCGAAAGGTATTGGGAAAAGAAGAAATATTTTTAACATCGTAAACCTCTAGCAAAAATATGTATGTAATAGAATCTGGTACTGTGGTATTACACACATTACAACTGTCACTGTGACTTACAGCCTTAGTTTAGCTGAAAGAAAATCTATAACCCTAGAAATGCAACAATGTCCGAGTCACAGTTCAGAGTAATAAATGTTTTTCACAGAATACTGTAATCCATATTTCCAAAGCTGATATAACAAAGGCATTTCTACAAGAAATCTTTCAATTTCATGGGCGGAGGCTCAGAGTGGGAGAGGGAATTGTTAGGAGAAATGATAAGCAATAAAATGCCCAAGTTCAGAAATATTAACGCTTTGGCTAGTGCCTTTGGTTGATCGTTCTTGCCCCCAAATTATACCTTAAGAAAGTATCATCTGTTTTTCGGTACCAGTACACAAAATCAACTTTTAAAGTCCATAGTCTCAGTTGAGGGGTGTGAGGGTACTGGGTTTCAGGCAGCTATGCATGAGCACCTTGGTGTTCCTGCATCATGGACATCCTATATGGTGAACACCAACCTGTCCAGAGCAGATGAGGTGAGGTGTGCTGTAGGAATGATATGGACTGTTTTGTCTGGTCAGGACTCTTGAACACGCTCCTCTGTGTCTTGGTGCTGGGGGCTGCCAGCTGCTGTGCTTCTTTGGGGTCTCAAATATGCAGTCTCCCCATGCTCCCGCTGCTGAGCCCTTTGCCTCCATGGTGGGATGAACCAATGGCTTGATAGGTGTGTTCAAATTCTTGGCTTGGAAACCTAAGCTGTGAAGAATTCTACCAAATGTTCTTTTTTGATTCACCTCAGCTACATTTTCACTAGGAAAGACAGTCTCAAGCCAAAGGCAGTGAGAGTCCTGGGGCATCCTTGCGTCCCTGGGTTTGGTTTGACTTTGTGTGCAGGGAGAGAACTTGGGCAGGTGCCAGGGCAGTGAGGCTCTCCTGGCAGCCCTTCCTGCTGCTGACAGCAAACAAATATATCACGTTACATATTTCCTTTCTCAGAAGGGTATAGTTTGAGTAGCTAAGTAGCTTGTGTTTTGGGCTCCAAAGACCTTCATTTGTATCTGCCTTCAAACTTCCTGGCAGGCTTGCTCATGTCTATTAATTTTCCAAAATCCATGAAAGCAAAAAAAGCGCAAATTGCATTAAAGTAATCTGTAATCATTTGAGTTACAGTATGAGTGAAATACTCTCATAGCTGAGCAGTTAAAATGGAAATGCAGTGTTGAGAAGCTATATGTGCCATAGTTTATTGCCCACTATACACATTGCAGAGTGTCAGGTTTGTTCCAGTCAAGGTTAGTCAGATGTTTGTGTTTGGGTTTATGTTAAAAAAAAAGAAAAGGGGGAAAAAAAAAAGAGGGAAAAAAGAGAAAGAAAAAAAGGATAATGGGGACACTAGTAATAGGAAAAAACATGTGCCTGGTTAGGCCCTTCATTGGTTTCTTTTCTTCCCTGGTGGGGCTGAGCAGATATGCCAGCACCCAGAACTGCAGAGCAGAGCACTTTGCCCACCAAGTGTGCGAGTGGCACAGAAGGGCCAGTAGGTTGGTCTGTGCTGAAGAATAGCTTTTAATCAGAAATCCAGAAGCTCAGCATATCTAGTTGTATTATCATCTTGAAGCATTGCAAGCACTTGGTATATATAGCACTAACATTGCCCTTACTATGCTGAGACATCATGCTTGCTTTAATGCACAGTACTAAAAAATTCAACTTCACATAAATTAGCTTTATTAGCTACTTTACTTAGTCATCATTCCTATTACTGCTTCATTAGATATCTGATTCATAATCATTGACTTATGAAGAACAGATTGCAAAGAGGTTTTCCCCCTCCTGTCTGCTCCTCACCTTCCCATGCTTCAGTGTGTGTTCAGACTGATGCAATGGCACGATGGATAACACTGATCCCTTCTGAATCTTGATGTGGGACAGCCTTAAATGCTCTGTCCTTGTAAGACTGCGTTTCCCTCTCAGACCTGCTGTAGGAGGCTCTATCATCTTGATTGTAGTGTCTGACTCACAAGGATGAGCTAATTTTGTTGGCAAGATCCTGCTTTTCTGAGCCAGGACAATCATATTTTTTCCGCTGCTTGGGTGGCTGTGATAGGAGTCTGAAATATTGCATGTGTGTAAAATAGTCAAGGCATAAAAATATACTCACAAAGTGGTGAGGCTATGAACAGTTTATTTGCCCTTGGTGCACTGGAGAGCAGACATTGCAAGGGCATTTTTCAATCTCAACAATGTGAAGAAGCAGTTCGTCATCTGGCATTTGTGTCAGGAGTCTACATGTCTCTGAGACCACTTCTACATCCACTGAGGCATGACCTTAAAGCTGGGTGCAGGATGTGGCCCTTCACTGAAACACAGTTATGAAGCAACTGGTGTCTCAAAAAAACCCAGGTGATGTCTGGGGTTTATCAGGCTTGTTCCTTCAGGTGTTGCACTTGTAGGCTTTGGAAGCACTCAAAGTGTGATGTTGGATGTTTTGGAAGGAGAAGATATGAATGTCTGCTTGAAGGAAAACTGACCATTCTTTACATTGTTTCTGTTTGCTGCTATGTTTTGTTTTTTGATTGCTCTGGCAGCACTGTCTTCAAGTACTACAGAGTTTCTAGTAACTCCTGGCATCATGGCAGCGTATAATTCACAACAGTGGCTTGGAGAGAGGTGGCCATTACCAGTCCTTATAAGAAAAGCTGTGCTTTTCCTTTGGATTGCTCAGAAGGAATTCTTCTGTCATCAAGCTATTCTTTCACAGTGGAATGGAAAAGTTTTGCTAAAAGACTCTTGTATGTAATGTAAAAGGATTCTGCTGTGGGGACGTACACATGGCTAGTACTTGCAACTCATCGTGCCTCAGATGAGATGCTCTGGCCTTGTGAGAGGGTTTGCACTGGTTTTCCTTGCTGCAATGAAGAGAAAATTTGAAAATCCCAAATGCCTTGTAGAATTCCTATGACCTTTTGGTAACTTTTTAGACACATGCATTTGCTAAGCTCTAATATGCATGTGGTCACTGAACTGGCACTCTTCAAAATTAAATAGACCTAATGCAAATTACTAATAATCTGAGAAAGCTTTGTGCTAAAGAGCCTGTAGTAAAATTTCACAGGAGAATCCTCTTCTGCAGGCTATGTTAAATGGCCTTGTTAGACATTTGAGTATTGAGTGTCATTATGTAGTGATTTGAGAAGGACAGAAAAAAATCGTAAAACTGCTAGTAAGATTCTCACAGCAGATCTATTATGGCTAGTCTCTCTAGTAATAATTTAGAGTTTTAATTTTCTCAAGTGTCCCACAGGTTTACTATATCCAGCCAAACGGTTCATGGAAAAGTTGGCAGAATGGAAGCTTTTTACGACCTGTCCCCACTGGTGGCTTTTTATAGCTTCACACCCCCATCCCTCCCAATATATGCGTGCCACGCACATGCGTACACATCCACACAGGCACACACCAGGAGTGTTGAGGAGCTGTAGGAGTTTGTCGAGTCCTACACAGCTCTCAGCTTAATTCACACCATTCAGATATCAACAGCACCTCGACGCAGGGCTGCTTTTTTACTTGGTTTTAAATATATATGAAAAATCAAAGTCAAAGGCGGATTGATTAATATAGAAGCTCAAAGAGTGATAGCGGATTCCTGATTTGAATAGCCTTCCTGAAAAACTGCACCTCTGTCTCTGGGTTTTACTCATCAATCAATATCCATCTGTTTGAAAAGTGAAGCACCTGCTGAGAAGCTGGTAAGACCCCTGGCACAGAGTGTAAATACCCTGAACCTTGGGATTTATATCAGCAGGGAAGGGGAAAAATATATTTTCTACCTAATCGACACAAGGCAGACAAAGTTATCCATGCTGAGTGCTGGTCTCATGATTCGGAGCCATCTGGTGCTGACAAACAGGGACAGGCAAGTGTGTGCCTTGGTGTCTCTGATGTGGGGACGTGGTTAGCTGGTGCTCCTCGGGGTTTAGAGGGATGCTGGGGCTTTCCTGACGCCCGCCGGCCACCTCCTGTGGGCAGAGCTGGCTGCAGGTGAGGCAGGGTGAGACACCTGACCCGGGGATTTTAAACAGAAGTCTTGAAATTAGCTTCAACATCTGCAAAAACTCTTTGACAGAGCCTCTTGCAGCAAAGTCCCCAGAACATGAATTTTGACAAGGAAAGAACCCATTATTATCAGTGATGTTTCAGCCATTATTTTATGAATATATTCAATGACAAGAACTAGCTTGTTTCCAAGACAACAAAATTCAAACCCCATCCATGATTGCTCTAAAGGAGGCCTCCTGTCATTTCGTTCCTTTGAAGAAACTCACAATTTGATGGGCAAAATGCCAGAAATAATTAGACAGAATAGCACCATAAACCCCAATGGAAGCAAAATATCTGCTGTAAGAATTTCCCACCAGAAATCCTGAAAATCAAATCAAAGCCTGGATAAAATCTTTTCTGTTGAGTGTATGAACAACAACAAAAAAAAGGTGGGTGGGAGAAAACTATCCAGTTTTCTACCTCTTCAAAGAGAATACTAAAAGCTGTCTTTGTGACTTGCTTGTGTCTTTCTCGTGAAATAATAAGTGGGCAGGGCAATCAAATTTAAAGCAGTATTCCCCAAAGCAAGGTCAAAATTGCTAGAAATGTTCATTTCATTTTTATTTGCTTTTCCTGCGAGGTACCCACTCTGGCTATAATTTCCCATTCTTTATGGGGAGATCAAAAGATTTGTGCTGTGCAGTGTAGGAATCAATTCAGTCATCCTGGCAGCATGCCAATCTTTATTACGTTATTTGTTAACCCGAGTTATTGCAGAATAGAATAACTGTTCCATGGGATAAATGAGGGAGTTTTTCTTGCTTCCTTGACCTTGATTTCCATGCTCGCCCCTTGTCCTCTCAGCACCCACATGCAGATAATGATTGTCTGTGTTAGAGTGAATGAAATATCACTGCAGATCCCATGCTGAAGCAGAGAGTTGATTCAGTGGCATGTAAAATAACCAGTAGCCTGCATTGTTTGCTTTTGCTTTTGCAGCAGAGAGAGTCTCAGGTATTTCTTACAGTGGATGAGTCTCCTCTCTTTACCAGCTGTAAAATCAACCCCTATGACAAGACCTATAATTGGTCTTTTCTTCCTACTAGGCCATTTCTGTAATGCTTAAAACCTGAATTCATCAGTCAAATGATCCTTCTTGGAATATTTCTGGGGTTTTTAAAGGTATATTTTTCACTAAATTTGTGAGCAGTGATATACTTTGGTAGTTTTGGGATGTGCATTAGGGGTAAATTAAAACCAAAGTGGGGTTTTGCCTAAGTTAACATCACAGTTACCGGTTCTGCAGTGGGAATTTTGCACCTATATTTTCTCAGCAGAAAAAATCAGGCTTTGCAGAGTCATATGTTATATCTGTTTTGCATTGAACTGTTCTAATTCAAAATATGCTTAATGCCAATCAAACTAGGTAGCTTTGGGATCAAATTAGAGCTCATCTGTTTCCTAACAAGAAGCTGCAATGACCTCTGCTAATGGAAATTTGTGGGCATTGTGCCCCACTGCTACTCTGAACCCAGACTCCATGGCCAGGTGCATTTTCCATGCTACACAGAGCTCTCCTATTGCAAGAGCTGTGCTGGAAGTCATTGCCATGGGCTTTTGCAGTCATGCTGGGGGATAGGAGTTTAGGAAGGGAAAAAGGACAGCCTGGAGTGAGATGCTTATGAGTCCAAGACAGACCTAAGGTCTAATTTTGCTGAGATGAGGCAGCAGTATGTTGCTACATAGACTGCAATGTGAAAAGGCAAACTGGGTTGAAGCACGCCCTGGCTGACTTAATTGTGTATAACAAAATTAGGGATTTTCGTAAGGAAGAGAGAAGTGGAACAAAACTTGCAGATTCTTTCAAAATGATCTCAACTGCTAAACCCCAGATTTTTAGCTCTATTTTGAAATAGAAAGAATTGCCAAGCTATCAGCATTTTTAATGGGACTGGTATCCTTCACGACAACAAATCCCAGTCACTCAGTTGCAGACCAAAATTTATGACATTAGCTGATGCCAAAAAAGAGCAAAACACACAAAAAAATGGAGAGTGTGGAGAGAACCAGGGACTGGAGAGCTGGCATATGCTCAGAAACAAAGAAGAGGAAATCTCTGCCTTTTATTGTCCCTCCTGTAAGAGCCCCGTGGTGGCTGGGGAAACCCAGGGGACAGTTGCAGGAACAGACAGCAAGGGCTGGGCTGCTGCTGCTGCCCAGTGCTGCAAGTCTGGGCAAGGAAGGACAAATGCTACTGCAGTGTGTGGGAGAAGAGCAGGGGCAGGGCTCTAGGGACCTTTCAGGTTTCCTCCTTTTGAGACTTATCTCTGAGGCTCTGTGCTGCAGTCAGGTGCAGATGCCTCTATCCACCTGCCATTTCAAGATTGACGGCAGCGCTAGTTCATCCTCCTGTCCAGATTCTGCACACCTGCAGTAGGAGTTGAACCAGAACTCCGAGAAGGTTTTTCCCCTCACAGCAGCCTCAGGCTGTCCCTGAGGAGGCTCAGTTAGGGCTGTGCCAGTGGCACTGAGCAGAGCAGGACATCCAGAAAACAGTACACGTCCAGGCTTTGCGGTGGGCTGGGCAGAGGGGAAAAAGAGTCTCTCTGCCTTCACCAAAGGGCCCAATAAAGGTCTCCAAATGCTGCTTTTCAGAGTGGGTTTTTTCCCGTTCTGCTCTTCCATAGTTTGATGCTATAATCTGAAAATGCCTCTGCCTCACAGCAGGTTGAGACAAAGGTGTTTACAAAAGCACTAAGCCTGAGAAACCAGCCACCCAGCATCAAAATGGGAAACTTAAATTCATAAGCTCCCTCCTTTAAACTGATGGAAATGGATCCAAACAAAACAAAGCAAAACAAAAGCAGTAGGTAAACATGTTGGAATGTACAATGGATAATGGATATTGAGGGATGATCTAGTCATGCATGCTAAACAGATACATTTATGAGTATAAATTTAATTAGCATCTGGAAATTAACAAGGCTAGAAAGAAGGGCAATGTATTTTTAAGTGAAAGCGATGAATAGGTACTGTTTGTTGCATATAGATAAATGAGAATTTAATTTGTAAGACAAAATGAGCCAGGTGTCTATAAAATAATTTGTGTGGGTTTTTTTTTTTCTTCTGCTGGATATCACAGAAGATAATGGTGTAACACTTCAAGGTCAGTCTGTCTCTACCTGTTAATCTCTTTCTGGGGAAATTATTTTTAAAACTAACTAACTAAAATTCATTTACTTTGTAGCAAACTGCTGGTTTTATGGTTTTAGGTTTTTGTTTGGTTTTGGATTCTTTTATTTGTTTGTTTTTTGTTAATTGAAGAAATTATGTCTTTGCTAATTTTACATTCAAAAAACAGCCAGCCTTTGTCAAAGAGGGATTTAGTTGCTGGTCTGATTTTCATTCTTCCATCTTCCTTGATTAAGGCAGGTTCCTGTGGAGAAATGTTAGTCCAAGACTATGTTGCTATGTCACCTATGTGCGCCCATGTGGGAGCGGGGATGCATTTCCAAAGGAACTGAGATTTCATAATGCTTAAATCTACAAACATTGCTTTAAAAAACAAAGCATTGGTCTAAACCCAGAACATTCTGGATTTGTTGGGTTTTTTTCAAAAAACAAGTTAAACTGAGTATGGTATGATACTATGAACTGCCTTTTCCCTGTCACCTACAGGACTTTCATCCTTTTCCTTAAGCATTTCAGCAGAGACTACTATCACTTGGACTGAAAAATTAATGATAGTTGGACATCCTGTTATCCCAGTGATGGATAGGGCTGTAAAAGTCACATGTTGGGTCTTGGTGGCATTCAGCGGAGTGAGGGAAGATTAAGGCAGTCTGCTTGTTTCTGCTTTCTCATATTTCTGGAAGTGCTTCCATTGTCTCTGAGTGTTGGGGTATTAGCAGCACTGACCTTGTAGCTGGATAGCAGAGTCAGCCTCTTTGTCCCTATACTGATTTTCCAAGTCCTGCAGCAGCTTCTTGGATTTCCAGCAAAAATTGTGGTGCTTGCTTGTCTGTTTATGTATTTTCTTGCAGAACTGCTATTCTTCAGAAAAATGGAAGCCAGAGAAGAGAGAAAGTTACTCTTTTCACCTCCTACCCCAAGCGAAGCACAGGTGAAATTTTATGAGAGAAAGTAAAGGCATTTTTCTTCAAACCAAATGTCATAGGGCTACTGCGAGTAACAGTTGCATGCAAATTTATTCAGGAAGAAAGATTTCTCTCTTTTATAAGGAAAGATGTTAAGTACCCTACATAGGCACTGCTCCCAGGACCTTGTGCAATCAGTAACTAACTTTACCTTGCACAGGAATGAGAGGGATTCCACTGGGAGTGCAAAGAACTTGAGGAGGGTGAGTACTGTGATCAATTTTTGAATGCCTAGTTTTGGATTAACTCACCAATGATGATCATATCTGCTTTAAATGGCCGTGTGGTGGTGGAGGAAGACTGAACACCCTCTTACTGACAGTTCTTTGTGTTGTGATAAATTTAATGTGGCAGTAAAGAAGGGTTTATGTTTGCACGAATGTCTTTTATGAACAACAGTTTCCATCCATTTAATAATGACCCCGCTTTTCTCATGAGAATAGCCCCATTACCAATCTGCTGGTATGGTTTCTGCCGTGTGAGACAGCACTTCCTGCAGCACTTAATCGTCTCGCCCATCTGCAGAGCGTGAGGCTCGCCAGAAGACACCTGCTTTCTCAAATGTTGTTTTTAAGGATCAGATCCATTGTGGTTGATTGCACAAGGCCTGTTATGTTGGTTGTATTTTAAGAGAAAGAAGAGTAAAAGCTAGGCTTCCCACTTGGCATGTGACTTAGCAAAACCCGCCTCTAATTAAAAAAACCAAAAGGCGCACACATCAAAAGCACACATGCAAACATCTCTCTCTTTGCATAAATTATTAAAGTTCAACAAAGGAATTTTCATAAATTGAAGCAAATGGCTAATTTAATATTGCTTAACACTCTTTTGGATATGGAGAGCATTGCTTAGGTTTGCTAGGGTTAACATAAGCAGGGAGGGATTGAGACATTGTCTGTGGTTTAGCCCATGAAGGCTTTGTGTTATTTCAACTTTTTTTTTTTTTTTGTCTGGGAAAACCCCATAGTTTCAAGATGGACTCAGGACTGGCAGGCGAGTTTTCGAGCTTGGAAGCATTTAACGGCTTAAGCTCTGTCAAATTATTGTGTTTGGCTAGATCCTGAAAGTTGGGAAAGCCTGTACCTGCCCCCTCCCGAGGCCAGGCCAGCCCCCTTGGCACTGCCAGACTATGCAAAGGCACCACAGAGCTGCTGGCAGCCCTGGAGATGCCCCAGCATCTGTCCTCAAATCTCCTGGCAAGTGGCATTTGCAAGGCCACCTAACTCCTCCTCATGGCTAATGAGCTACTTGCTGCTTTAGTATAAGACTGACTCCAAAGAAATGGGGGAGAGATTGCCAGAAGGCCTTCATAGGCTGGCCTGCTTATGAAAAATCTGATTATAGGAAAAGTGAAAAATTCCTCAGGGTGACCCTGAGAGCATCAGGGTGCAACAGGCCCTGGTGTACTTTGCATTTGGTAGACAAGGCAGAAACGGCCAATTTGTCCAAGGGCCTGACCCAGGAAAAGGTTTTGTGGCCAAGAATTTTTTTTAATGGGAGTGACTGTGCAAGATCCTTGTCTGGCAAGCAGCATGTGCCACACCAGCAGCATTGCCGGCAGCTACAGCATCACAAGAGGGCTGCAGACCCTCCTGGGAGAGGCTGAGGACTGAGTTGTGGGAGCAAAGCTCTCAAAGTGTCTCATTAAGGGCTGCATCAGCTGCATTGCTTTCCTGCACGTATGATTCATTTCCTCATGCCTTATATTGAACAGGAGAGTACAAGTTAGGTACTGATGTCTACTTTGCACTTCCCGTACCCTCCTGCAAAGTACATTTTAAAGCCACATCTCTGTAAATTATCTCTTGTCTGATTTCCCCTTTCATTGGGCTTCACCTTTGAATATCTGGCTGGCCAGAGGGGGATCCCTGCACTCTCAGTCTGCCATGGGAGACAGAAACGCTCCAGGCTCCCCTTTGCAAATAAATGTTGTAGGAAGGTTTCTTCTAACCCAGCAGTTATGCCATCCTCACGGTGCATGAAGAATACCTGCCCCTCTTGCCCCCAACTGGGGGGCCCCTGCCTTCTAAAGAAACACTTTTGTCTACAAGGTGTAGCTTACATGGTTGTATGTGTGAGTTGGTACATGTTCTCCTTAACATTTCTCTGCATTTCTGAACTTTAAGTCTGGCAGAAATAGGACCCTAGAAATCTAAGAAGTTTTGCCATATAATATAGGATGTTTTAAACCTAATTATACAGGACTTGGAGGTTTACATAAAGTTTGAGTAAAAATGCCAAGATATACTTATCTGTTCCTGAGCTTTGGAACTGCATGCCACTGATTTAAGCAAGACTTCCACACAAGGGAGTATATACACCAGGGGTATGGTCATGCTGGTCTAGTGTTGTATGAGAGGGACCCTGATCCTGGACCCATTTGTATAAATGGTAAAATCTTATGTTGACTAGAGCAAGGTGGCACCAGAGTAACAGTCACCAGAAATTGCTAATAACGTCATGGTATTAGCATTCACAGCTGCTGAAACCTCCTTTAATTGAAAAGGTAGCTTTTTGCTGCTAAGAATGAAGGTTTTATTTGGCTGTGCAAACCACAAGTGGAAGGTTTGCGGAAAGAAGTTTTGGTTTTTGAGTTAATGGGTTTTCTATTCACTTTTTGTTGGCTCAGATTGCTGGCAAAGCACGAGGAACAGTGATGAATACTCCGTGTAATGCCAGCTCCTAAAGCAGTGCTGTGGCACAGCCCAGCGCTTGCACCATGGAAGGCAGTGTAGGAGAAGGCTGGTGGCACAGCTTCTTTGCCAGACGCTGCTGCGATGGAGTGCCTGTCCCCTGCCAAAGTCTGCCACCAAAAAGGCTGTAACAAGATAAATAGGTTCATAAATGAGCCACATGTGTGAGCATCTGGTTAGCTATGCTGAAGGAAACTTTAGGGTTGACTTGCTCACAGTCTGCAAGACAAAACTGAAGTTAGTCAACTTTAAATCAAATTCATATAGGCTGTATATCCCACTGGTGGAAATTCTTAAAACCTAGACTGTATATTTTTAAAAAGCTATTATTTAGTTCAAATGGAATCCCAAGAAAATGTATAAAAGGCTTGGGTTATTTTGGGAAATAAAAAAAAAAGGCCATCTGTGATCTCAGATGAGTTGGTTTCTGGCTTGTCTTTGGCAAGTGAGAAGGATAGGAGTGTGTTGGGTTTTGTCACTGTAGGAGAATACCGAATGAATTACAGTATTTAATAGTTCTGGAGGGAGGCAAGGAGGTGTAAATGGACATGAAGGAAACTAACATTATCTTGGTCTATGAAGGAAGCACTACAGTAATAGGAAATAATAGGCTAGTAAATTTGACTTTGGTTGCAGGCAAGTTCCTTGAGATTTTAAGAGCTGAGATCACAAAATATATGGGGAAGTGTGTTCTGATAAAAGTTACCAATGTGCCTTCAGAGGAAACATGCTTTATATGGCAAGGCTAGGAAAGTTATTTTGTGAAGCTCATTGAGAGGAAAATATAGGGTAAAGGAAAGGAGAAGGAAACAAATGTAAACCACTTGGATTTTGTGTTAGGTCAAATAACAGTGGCTAGAATTGGGAAAAAGAACACATTTCTGAAGATATGAGGCCCGTGTGATGGCCACAGGTAAGTAGAAGAATATGAGTGGGTAAGAAAGAAAATAGAAGGATGATTCTTAAAGAAGTAATTTTCTACTTAGTGTGCTAAGGGTGGGTTCAAAAGTGTTTGAAGCTAGTTTACCCTCTCCAAACTGATGGTAGGTGAAAGTTTTAAAGGAAATGCTGTCAGATGAACACTGGGCACCTTTGGAAATTCTGTAAATGGTATCTGGATCCTTTGAACTGAAAATACATCTCACACTGCAAGAAACGTGACTGTAACCTAGGAAAATGACAAGCGCAGAGGATTTAGATTAGCCTCCCTCTACAGACATTCTGAATTCACAGCAGGTACAACTGCACCTTAAAAAAAATTTCATTATCCCCCCCCCCAAGAACACCTCAAACAGAACTGTAGGGCAGAAGGTAATGGGTAGGACAGAACAGCGGGAAATTATGGCTTTATGACACTTTTATCAAATGCCTGATGGAACAAATTCAAGACTCTTGTTTTCTGCTCAAGATTTACAAATAAACTGTAAAAAGTATGACTGGATAATATTATATTAAAGACAGATCAGGGTCTTTTGTGCCCTACTGATCCATGGAAAGCAACAGAACTCACATGAATCCCCCTCCAAAATGTTGTGTCCTAGTACTAAATCCATCAGGTTCATTCCAACAATTATGGCTTTCCAGTTTTCCAAAGCAAACCAGAAACTGTTTAAAACCAGCGTATTGCTGCAGCCATTAATGACCACAATTACAAGCTGAATCAAATTACTGATGGACTTCAGATCTTACTTCTGCTCATTCTATTTCTTTGTATCTCCATCCACAGATCATGTTCATAATTTTTATTCAACAAATTAGAATTAGGACAGGCACAAGAAGTAGTTCTACCATGTGTTTTTATTTACTCTAGTGCTTTTTCCATGTAAAGGAAATACCAAGATGAACATGAAATGCATTATTCTAATAGTTAGGTTAGTTCTTGGTGCCAGTTTCTCATGCTATTGAGACCTGTGCAGCTGAGCCACTAAAACCTATTAGAAAGCATTGCAGAGGGAACTAGAGGGGATCTGGAGATGAGAGATTGGTCTGGAAATTAATTGCAGTTCTGGACTGTGCATGTTTAGAGGTAGACATTAATTGTGTTTTGCTTGCGAACAGCCTACTTACTACTCTTCACATTCTCATTCCTACCAGGACATTGGTGTGGAGAGGAAAACCTCTCACCTCACCAGTGGCCAGCAGCTACTGATCTCTCCCTGGCTCCTTGAGACAGCTGATAGACTTTTTATCTTGGGTCTGGCAGCATGATCAATGCGGGAGTGGTAGTAGGGAGACATTAATTCAAACCAAATCACTGCTCTGATTTAGTACACTGAAATGGTTCTATACTACACACATTCCCTGGAGCAATTATTCAGGATCCTCGTCATCTGCAGTGAGTATGTTAAACCTTTCTGGGTTTTATTTGGGCCATGTTTTACCCATGGAAGCTCTCCATCACTGCCTTGATTGCCTACGCCTTACGGTGGCCAGGAATTTCACGTCAGTCATCTGCGCTCTGTGAGACTGTGGTGCCGTTTCCAAAGCACGCTTTTATTCTGCCTGCTTCTGTGTGAACAAGAGACCTGTGTGAAGTATTATCTACCTTACCAAGTCACTAAAAAGAAATAAGTACAGTCTCAGCCATAACATAAAAAAGCTGTCCAGGAAAGGCAGGATTAGTGGTGACATAGCAACTATTATGGCTGTGCAACCAAATGAATGGTATAGGAGCACAATGTATATGACTCCCTCTGTTGTGGCTCTATATCTTGTACCTGTGTAGTGCCATCCGACACAAGCATAGCTGAAACCCAGCAAAATATAATGCTTGGCAAAGCTACCCAGCTGGGGAAAAGCGATGAGCAATACAGACTCTGTGTTGGCATAAATGCCACTGCCTCTGTTTCAAATTTAAACAATATTTTGACCTTGTTGTCATAGAGACTTTACTTTCTGATTTCATTTTTTGGCTTTTTTCTCTTATTTTTGTTACTTGAGTTAGATCTGTTGCAGGAAGATCAGAGTGGCACTCATAATAATAATTTGAACTGGAAATGAAAAAAATTTAAGTTGAATATGTAAATTGGTTTTGCAAGCTGGGGCATTCACATCCCTGCTAATTCTTTAGAAGATCAGAAAACCAGTGTAATTTCATAGTTATATTTATGACTATGTAATGGGTTACACTCTTTCCCAATATGTCTAAAACATAATTATAAAAGTCAATATTTCTGTAGAGTTGAGAAACATGAATGAGAAAGGAAATGTTTGTGTAATCCAGGTTATGTGTTTATATTTGGTTTACTTTTGGATATTGTTAAGAGCTCATGGAACTGTTTGAAGTTGATGGGAGATGAAAGTGCTCAGCAGTGTTGCAGCTTCATTTGAGCAACCTGTGAACTTTTCAGGCAGGAAATGAAAGAAACTTCTTGTTTTGTACAGTCCTTAATTGAATTGTGGGTTGGTGGGGTTTTTAAATTTTTTTTAAAATTTTTTTTATCTGAGTGGAGACCAAGAGTTTAAATGGGCTCAAAAAAGGTTTAGACACTTTTGGAGGGGTAAGTCAATTGGCGATTGTCCAGCACAGTGAGACTAATGCAGTTTCTGAGTGAAGAGTTTCCTAACTACTCATCCCCACGAACAGAGACAGTGGTTGAGGAGCCAGCAGCTGCCTGCCCCTGCCCCAGCGGAGTCCTCCCTGCCTGAGGACCTGCTGTCGGTGGCGTTGGTGTCTGCCTGCGTGCTTCCTCTGCTGCTGTGCTGAGCAGGTCACAGAGATAAGGAGCAACTATCTGTTCCCATCATTCATAATGAAGTTCACTGTGTAAAGGGCAGAGCTCAGTCATGAAGTAAAGCAGGCAGTTTTAGATATCTTATTTATGCACTGTTGTAATAAATGCTGCAAACTGCTGTAGAGTTGGGTTCTGCTGCTTGACCCAATGTTACTGTCAATTCCACCAAAGAAAACTGGTGCTCAGTTGTCTTGTACTTGGTTATTACTTCCTACAAGTGCTTTTTAGAAAACAACTTTATATTAAAATTGGCTATAGATATATGTTGAAAATTTACCTGAGAATTTTGTTTAGGGGGAAAAAAAAGGAAAGATAAATGCTGGGCAAAGCCATAGAGGGGAGCTCTGCTCCTTCTCTAGGGAATTCTTTTGGCTGCAAACTCAACCAGTTTGAGTCTTCCTTGCAGCAGGGCTGTTTTCTAACTTGTTTGGTTTTGCTTTCTCCAGCATTCAGGAATAATTAACAAGTAATGAACAGAAAATGAAATGTCCAGCACAGCAGACAGGGTAGGCTACAGGTACTTCTGTTCCTGGTTCTTTATTTTCTGATCATAGGGAAGTTGTGCTGCCTCCTTCCCTCCTAGCCTTTATCTACCTGATTTGTTCAGACATTGGCTATCCCATGTTAGGATCTGTCTCTGATGTGTCTGTGCAATGCCTTGATCAAATAAGCTCCAATTTTTAATGTAAATTCCAGGCTCTACTGTTGAATATCCTGGATTCACAGGCTGCAATTGCACTGTCCTGAAAAAATGATCTTGATGGAAGAGGATCATGGCAGAAGTTGGCCAAGCTTGTTCTTGTTCAGGAGTAGTTAATGTGGGATACTGTTAAAGGTGGATGATCAACTGGTTGATGGTAACATGGGTGCATCTATCTGAAAGGTACTGATACTGCTGAGAACGTCCTGAAAGGATGTTTCAAATACAAACTTACTATTTTTGTAGCAGAGTGAGCTGCTGGGTGTCGTGATGGGCATTAGAACTATAAAAGGTGAAGCTTGCTCCAGTCACACTTATCTTTAAATCAGAGGGCAGGCCAAAAGCAAATATCTTATCTGCTTTTCTCTACAGAATTGGAAGTACTTGTGCATGCAAGTCACACTGCCCTCCTTTGCTTAAACTCTTGTCTTGAGGGCTTAATCCAGCAACCCTTCCTAATGTGGATAACTTACTTTCTCTGCTGTGGGATCACCACATGCAGAGGATTTGCAGATGCAGAGCCCCTGTTCACACTTAGAGCACTGTGAGGACTCCAGACTTTTGGAACTACTGTTGACAAGAAGATTGCTTTGATTCACCTATCACCAGGTGTGAGGTAGGCTAAAACACCTTGTTCCACAGAGGCAGCACTTCCATAGCACACAGGCTTTCTCCTCACCATGCTTAATTTTTTTTCACACGCTCCCTCATCATTAATCTGGCTGTTTCACTCTCTTATTACCATCCACTGGAAAGATTTCTCCCTTATGGTTTATTGGTATCTACAGGTATAAGACTTTCTCTTGAGCTGTGTGCAGTTTGTCTTTAATAAGTAACATATACTGAAAGCACTTATAAATGTTCCAAGACTGTGATTCTTAGATGTGCTGTGTGCATTTTGTGAAATACTGCTCTCCCTCTCACCCTTTTTGCTTGCAGTGTTACTGTGTGTTATGTGGTAGCAATAAATGTTAAATAACCTGCCTGCCACCCAATACTACTTTGTGGTGCTTTTATAATTACAGAGGCTTTTGGAAATTGAATTGCAAGGCTCTGATTTGATGGCAACATGCAAATTTTTCATTGTAAACACTCTTTCATTACACGAGATTTTATTACCAGGGGTTTCTGCTCTAATATCCTCTTTCCTTGAGGATCAGGGCCAACATTACAGTAACCACACTGTTAGCAAGAGCAATGTGAGATTAAGAACATGGACTCCATTGATCTGAGAGCTTCAGAGTAAAGGTGCTAAATATTCCTTAATAAGTGGGAGCTCAACTTGGCTCTGAGCATAATGACTGCACAGAAGCAATTGCATGACGTTCCTTTGAGCAAAGGTAAAAGTGAGATTGATATCAGATTATTTGCTGCTTATTTATCCCTGTTATACATGGGTAAACTCCTAATCTCACGTGGGTGTCTTTCCTGCAGAGGCAGTGTATGCTAGCTGTTGCTCTCTCCGTGCATGGGGATGTGACTCCCTAGCACCTCACTGGGCTGAGCTCTACACTTACAGCCAATACTCAGACTGAAAAACAAACGCTCCTTATGGCTTGAAACATGCAAATATATGTCAAAGACCAAGCATATGATCACTGAGCATGTGAAAAGCCACGGACCCCTGTGGCTCTCCATGAACTGTGCAAGCAGTTTTACCAGCTGGGTGATGCAGAAAGTCCTGGATGCCAGCGCCAGATCCATGTGGGCTTCAGCAAAATGCTGTTTGCACCAGCCCAGTGTTGGGCCCACAGTGCTCTCATCTTTTACAAAGCTATCGAAAACAATTCTCTTGTCTCCTAATAAAACTCTATTAACATCCTTGTTACTCCAATGTACACCTTTGTAATTAACAGCTCACAGATGCTGTGTTTTTTTCCTTGATGTTTCCCTCCCCTCTATTTTTGCCTTGTTTCCTTTTGTGAGTTGGTGAGGCAGTGCTGAGCTTGGTACTAGCTTCCCTTGACAGTAAGTGTTAAGCTGTTGCAAGCATCTCCCTCAGACTGTTAATTGTCTTGGAATAATTCATTAATGAATGTGAGTGCTTTACGCCAGCGACATTTCATTGGTGAAACCTGGGCTGAGCTTGCGCACTCCCTTCCAGCCACAGCCCCTGCTTGTGGCACTAGCCTTTCCATGTGGTGGAAGAAATTGTTTTCCAGTTTGTGTGTTGTAGAAAGACTCGGTGGTGTTGGTGCAGGGTGGGGAGGGCTGATGCCACCCCCAGCAGCAGGCACCGAGCAGGTGCCAGTTGGTGTGATATTTTAAAGGTAGTCTGGGAAGCACTAATTGGGTTTCCCTGTAGTGATGCGTTCCAGGCGCACCGGGCACTGTGAGTCCCATAGCCACTGCCTCTTAGTTTCTGTGCTTCAGCTGCTTTAGCAGTAAATTCGCGTATTTTACTTGTTAATATTTAGTACAACACAGAATTTTGAATAGGGTCGATTGAAAGCTACTGCTAACTCTGGATCAAGGCAGGCTGGAATGCAGATTCCCCTGAGACAGTGTCCTGTCATTCAGGGCTGATCTCCTGGATTTTGATCCACAGCATCATCTATAGCCTTTGCGCCCACGTAATAGTTTCCCACCTTTTTTTTTTTTTGCTTGAGGGCCTGATTCCACTTCTCCCATGGGAGCCACTATGAGGACTTGCTTGAGTCACCTAGAGCAGAAAAAGCTGTGGCAGGTGGCCTTGTACAAAAAGATTGGGACAAAGAGTTAAGAGAGGTCTGGGACTGTGACTCAGTCTCCGCAGACAGCTCCACACAGCTCTGTAATCACTATCCCGTTGGAAAACATATTTTGATTGTGCAAGGCTGTGGAGTACAGTCTGCCTGCCTCCTCTTCCTCCTTCTAAGACACTGACACTGACTTACCCAGTTCCTGCAGCAGAGCTGCTTTCCTGGAAGCCAGAGACGGGCAGGCAATCTGTTTCACAGATGCCATGTTAGCTTTTAAGGGAGCCTCTCTTTTTGTCCAACTCCTCACAATCAGATGTGGTAGACTCAAAAGCCCTTAGCGACGCCTTGGGACCTCTCCCCTTCCTTCACCTCAGAGCCATCCAATCTTTCTGCGGCCCCATATCAAATTGCTCCATTACAAAACAGAGCAAAGGATGGGATGTATTGTACATACAACAGTTGCAGCTCAGCTTCCATTCTGAATATGTATATATTGTTTTCAAGTCTGTGTGAATGAGGAAATTCTAATGAAATCTAAAAATACAAAGAGCGTTGACCTTCAGGAGACGTTTCCTATCCCAGCAGCTCAACTCAGTCTGTGGCTGCTGCTGCTTATCCTGGCTGCAGCCTCAGAGAGAGGCTGAAATGAGCAATTAGCTTGTTTATGGCAGGTTTTAGTGCTTCACTAGTATAATAAAAGAGGCTTTCACAGAAGGGATTTGGTTCTCATGTACTTCAGTGTTTTCTTCTCCGTTTTGCTCCATAAAACCCAGGCTCTTGTTTACAAGAATTAGCAGCTTCCCAAGGTTTCTGCTGATTTTGAGGAATCAACCCCTTGCAGCTATGTGACACCACCATGCAGCTCCAACTCCACCCGGTGCTTGCAGAATGACTGTTTCCTATGTGCGGTTGAGCACTTGGATTAAACACCTGCACAAAACAATTGGCACAACCCAAAGGGCTGTTAGAGGCTCCATATCCTGTTTGGGAATCACTTCAAGTGAAATTAATGATTCTTCTCTGCATGCAGACTTTTAAAAAAGAAATCTGTTTTTATATGTGCAATTAATCTGAAGTGGTAGGTGTGTACTCTATACTGTTACACATTAGTAAAACAGCAAGTTTATGGCTTTTAATTCCATAAGATGTGTAGCATTTAAGACAACAAAATCCTCACATAGATGGTAACTGTGACACATGCATATCCCCTTGTCCACTTACCCTTTCTCCATTTTGGAATGAGGGAGAGAATGTCTTTCTTGAAAGGCATTTATGTATGTGGTCCCTGCATTACACAGATATTGTATAGAGCCAAATTATTTTGATGGTAGAGATTCAAATAAAGACACTTTCCAGCAGACTTTGTGTGCTGGTTTACACAGTGCTGCCAGCTCTTGTGATGTTATCCCAAGTCTTGTGATATTTGATATCCTGTCTTAAAGCTCCAGGCTCTCTCATCATATAATTGTTTGAATCTCAATTCTCATTAAAAAACCAAAAGGGCTCAACTCTTTTTTAGGTGCAGAGAAAAGACTGAAATAACGTTTCATGTCCTAAGAGCCAAAACATCAGAAGGCGAGTAAAGTTTTCTCCAAAACATTTTTTTTTTTTTTTTTAAATCTCTGGATTTTTTGAAGCCCATCTAACTCTTATTTGTTTGGAGCTTGATTCTGAATTTTGAGTGACTGAGTTTGGTGCCAGGAATGGACAATCTACATTATGGTTTGATGCTTCAGATGAACACAGAATCACTTTATTATAGAAAGTAAATTTTGCATGGAGGGTTGTTATTTTAATAAATGTAATTGTTATACTGTAAGTTGCCTCACCACAGCCCTCTTCACATTGAACTGGTACTTATCCCAGGATCTTCTAAATGCATAGGAGTAATTAATTTTCTTTTGGTCTGACAAGCATCTTAACAAATCATAGAATAGTTTGGGTTGGAAGGGACCTTTAAAGGTTATCTAATCCAACCCAAAAATAACAGTCTCCATACAGAAATGACCTTGGTTTTGTGTTGTATAGAGTTCTCATATTTGTGTCAACCAGCTAGGGATAAGTATGAGTTCTGGTGGATCAACTGTTCTTACTGCTTTTGCATATGTGGTCCAACATGAACCGTAGCTTTTAAAAGTAGTAAAAATCTGCTCAGTTTTTAGATGAAATCTAATTTCTGCATTTTTGCTTTTCTCTCTTGCATTTGTGGTTCAACTGTGCTGAGAAGTACTACAAAACAACAATGCAATTTGAGTTGAATATTTAACATAGAACTGAATTGATGGACCCCTAACACTGTGCTTTAGAACCAAGTTATTAAAATTCAAGGGCACTCACAAATTTGCCTTTTCTTGTAAAGAAACAATCCTGTCTGTCATATGTTACCAAACTATTTTCTTAGCCTGGTCTAAAAGCATTTTGCCCTTTTTACGCTAAGCTGGACTGTGCAGTCTGTTGCTGCACTAGGCGTGCCACTGAAGCCACAAAATATTTTTATACAGATAGTGGAATAGCCTGTCTGGTGCAAGTTTTAAATCAGGAGAGGCCTGTAGATGGTGCTCTAATCTAACTGGAAAAAAATAGATTTACCATGAGACTGGATGGAGTTTTCTTGTTCTCAGAAGTTGAACTCAGATCATTCAGGTATGATCATGCATACCTGCAGGATTTTGAGTTTTAAGTAACCATGGCAAGCTCAGTTTACTTGAGATGAATTGGTATAGAAACCTGCAGGTAGACTTGGGTGCCTTGGCACACCACCTTCGCCATCTTCCCTATACTTGGAGCTTAAGCCTCACCTCACCAGACTGGCACCACGATTTCAGAGAAAATTGTGCCATTGACTCATCTACATGCTTTAATCTCAGAAAGGGTTGAATGCCCCCCAAAATCAGGGCTTTTACATGAGGATAGACTTTCTCCAGGAGAAAGAAATGAATATGGGCAATAGAATATGGGCAAATAGGTGAAAGAATGCAAACAAAATATCTGGGTTTTCCACCAGCCTCATTTTTCATGGACTGAGCCCTCCCAAGGCGCCTCCCATCTCTAACGTACAGCTTCCATCACAAGAGGTTCAGCTGTGAGTGTCCTGCCTGCAGGAGCTGTGGAGTGCCAACTTCACCAACTAGGCAGATTTTAGGAGAAATAATTTTGCCAAAGAGTTGACTCTGTCTAATTATGAGCCTCCCTCAGTAACTACAGCCTCGGTGTCTTCCTCCCTGACTGTGAGTTATTATTGGATTCTTTACTCTTTTTCATAAACTGCTGATTGGTGGCAGATTGTTTAGCAGCTGCCACCTGCTATAGTGCTTGTTGAATAAATTTCCCTTTTTGGTTCTAGAATAGCATTGGTCTGCTAACAGCTCTGGAGGCGTTTAAGGGGGAAAGGGACAGAGACAATGTCTTTTTTGGCTGGGTTCAGTACCAGTCCAGTGCAATTCTTCTCTGAGTCTTGGGCCACAAAACAGTAAAACATGTAAATATGCATTTTAAGTGTGAATAATCTCCTCTCTATTCAGGGAGGATTTAGGCATGTGCCTAAGTTCTATCTATTTTTTCAGGATGTACACACTCTCCTGACCTGCAGTTATTGGTTGTCTGGAGTCAAGCTTGAGTGATCCAGTGAAATAGGGCTTTTGTGAATCCTAAATGGTCATTAGAGGTTGTCTTATGATTGAGATGATACTTAAATCCCATAGAGGTAATGTAATGCTCAGTAATTTAAGGAGAAACTGTAGGGAGAACATTTATCTTTTGAGGATATTTGTTTTGGGATAGTAAAGTGGTGGAAGATGCTGATGCCAGAGGAGAACACTGCTCTACAACCCCATCTCAGCCCAGGGAGGGTTCCTGTGAGCTCTGGTCTTCATGCTAACCTCAGTAGGCACAGAGCTAGTTACCTTGTGTATCATGAGGAAAGATCCTGGTGACTTTGAGTACAAAGGGAAATGGTGGAGATGTAGCAGCACTCTTCTTAAAAATGCTATATATAGAGGAGGGTGGCAAGGGGTAACAGGTGTCTGAGGAGACACATGAGTTTTCCCCTCCAGGTTTCAGTATGTCTTGGCCTACAGGGTGTGTCCTCCCAGCAGGTTCACCCCACTCAAAGCAGCTCTGAATCCACTTCTTCCAGGAAAAAGTAAAACATCTGTTTGAGTAGGAAATTTGAATTTTTCCAGCAGAAAATCCAAAAGGAAAGATAAAATTAGCATGTAACTTTCCACATGTAGGTGACTGGCCAGTGTCACCTACACAGGCATGGCCTTCTGGCCATCTGTCTGTCGTAGGAACCAAGGTTGTTTAAATCAAGTAGGTGGGTGGTGTGAGCAATTGATGGATTCTTCTCTTGTAACAGCTGCTGTTGTTTTTGTCAGTGAACTTTTTTAAAAACAAGAATAGGAGGGGGTTATGCCCGTTGTTCTGGCCAGAATCCAATTCGGATAATTGCATTCTTCCTACCTAAAATTGTAATGGTATGTTTATGCTTCCCATCTCTGTAATGCCTGAGGATCCTTTGCATGAAACTTGCTGTTTGAATATGAAGTTGAGCCATCAACATTAATTTTATTCTATATTTCAATCAACAAATAATGGATTTTATTCAGGTAGTACAGACCCTTAATAATAATATTATTTTAGTTATCCACACTAATAATATATCTTAATATATTATTAATATAATCTCAGTGAGAATGTCTCTGATGGTCTGGGTTTCATATATGTGAACACCCACTGATTTAACTTGCAGCTATTACTGCACAGCAATCTGAAAATCAGGCCGTTCACATCTAGCAGTTCAAACCATCATGAACTATCTTGGATTAGTGTTACAACTGGCTCACATTTTCTGCTAAGCTACTTCTTAAACCACATATATTTCAATTTACTGAGAAAGTAGTACTTAAGCAAAGATCTAAATGGAATTCAATCTGTTTTTTAATGTCTTGATCAAGATCACTGATTTTAAATTTCTCTGAGCTTCCAGGAAGGTGTATGGAGCCAAGATCAGACTCACAAATTGGTTAGTTTGTATCTGATTTTTTTTTTCAAGGCATTGCACTGAGCATATCTTCATTTTAATGCTGGTGTATAGAGGCAAATGCAGATGCAGATTTAGAGTTTTCAGATAGGTTTGATACTGGTTTAAAACTTAGATCCAAACAACCTCAAATTGCAGACAAAGATATGAATCTTAGCTTTAACGTGTCTCTCCAATGCATCCCACTGGGGGACTTGTTGGAAGAACCATATCTAGACTTATCCTCACTAGAGGAGTAGGTTCAGGCTGGGAGTAGGTTTAGATTGGGAACCTCAATGAAATGGGCTCTTCATAACAGCTTCTGTTGGAAGACTGTTTTCACACCTACTGAGTTCCCCACCAATCTAGGAAGTCCCTGCTGGGCAGTAGTCCTATTCCAAAGGGCCTGACAGACTTTATGCCATGTCCTGAGCAATGATCCTGCTTCTGTGGGTGAAGTTTAGCTGGCACATGTCTTGGAGCAAGGCTCTGAGCCGTCCCTCTCTTGGCACCCAGAGAGAGTCTACTCTCACATCTCCTGCCCTGTGGAATTGGCACTACGCAGAGGCAGAAGTTCACATCCTCCCCAAGGGCAGGTGGGTTGCAGGGTGGCCATTGCTCTTCCCACTCCCTTTCCAGACTTTCAGCCTTCTCGTGCTGGCTGAGATTCAGGCAGTTGGAAAAGCAATCTGCATAAAAGAGCGAGGAAGCCTTTTTAAACCTGTCATCCTCGTTCATCGATCAAAGATTATGATCCTACTTTCTCATTGTTTTATGGAGAGCATTTGTTTGTTTACTACTTTGGCAGCAATCGGTACATAAGCAATGCATATACTATAAGTATAACCATTATCCAAAGGCCCAGCTCTGTGAGCACTGCCAGGCACTACGCTCACTGCCATCAAGTTGATAGAAGTACTCCAAACAATAAGCACTGAGCTCAACAGGGTATTCATATTTTCATCTTTCTTCAGCACGAGAGACAAAAAGATGAAATCTGTCCTATGCAGACACCTAAGAGGGAGGCCAGTCATCCACTGCTGAAATGTGTTGGTGAAGGACAAGTGGGAGGCAGCATCGAACAAGGGCATAGAGGTGCTACTCAGGCATGAACATCAATTCAGCATGACAGTGGTAGTGAGGGGTAGTACAGGAAGGGGCCATGGGAGAAGACAGTGCCCTGCATCAGAAAACAGGTTGTGAGGAACTTGCAAACAGCTGAAAGAGAGCTCAAAAAGAAGGCAAGGAAGAAAGAAAGAAGATTGATGGAGACATGCCTGCAGAGCCAGATGAGAAAGGTTGTTAGAGCTGGCTGAAGTAGAGGGGCATTGTGGTAAGTGAGACAAAAGATAATGGGAGAAGTAAATGAATGTCCAGTTCTTTTACCTTTGCAGAGCTGTGCCCCATCCTGGGAAGCACGGAATTGGGGGTCCTTGCTAAGTGGTGGGCACAGCGGTGATGCCCCTTTCATGGTCCCGCTCTGCTGCCAAGCCCAATGCTGAATTGTTTGAAACCATTAAAAGCTCAGAGAAACTTAGTTCTTTTTCACGCTTTGTGTACTTTGTCAGAGGGATTTTTCAGATGGAGATTTTGTTGTTGCATGAAGGAATAAAACCATGCATTGTGGCCACAAAGATTAGTAGTTAGACCTGTTTATGCACACAGCCATCCAACCACTGTTATTTGCATCCATATAAACAGAAGCTATGCTAAGGTCTGGCTGAAAATCAAACCCATTGTGAGCTGCCTAGAAGACTTCAGCAGATGGGAGCCATATAAATAAAATGTGGTGTTGTTATTAACTGCCCCAGCAGTTCAGTGTGTTTCTAACAATGGTCATTTGGAATGACATGATGACTGTCCTGTCTTGAAGGATGGGTTTATCTTACCTACCAGACTGAGACATTTAAAAGCAAAATGCACAGTCCTTTCTCCTCAGGGGCAAAAATGCTTTGAACTCCCTTGTTTCTCTCAATGTATGAAAAAGGGAACTGCTGCACAGGTTGGATTAACTTCAGTGCCAATTACATTAGCAAATTCATGTTACAACTCTGCAGAGCTGCTTTAATTTACTTCCATCCTAGTTCACTTACTCTCTCACTTGTAGACACAGCAATGATAGACCATGCTTTGTTATTTTGACATAAACATATAGCTAATTTCAAACAATGGGAACTTTACTTGACAGTGATCTGCCTGACTCTTACAGCAACACTATGTCCTACATCAGAACAAAATAAAGACTTGTGCACACAGAGCACCAGTGTGTACTTGTGGGAAAACCAGGCTGCTCATATACACATGAACCCAGTGAGCAGGGATGAATAATTCTGTTTCCTCAGCATGATCGATGTTTCCTGGCCAGCTCTAAAATCCCCAGTTAGGAAATACCTCACAGGCTCTTTCTGGAGTAGTGACCAGCCCTTTAAACTGGGGAGAGGCAACTACCCATGGCTCCCAAATGTCTGTTTTCTATTCTCTCCTGTATGACAACTCCCTTTCCTTCAGTTCAGCCCTTATGTGTTTTCCTCAGGCTTTTTCTTTCTTATTCATGAGGTGGTTGTTGCTCTTTGCACTTCCCTCTTCATCCCACTAGCACGAATGAAAGCAGCATTCTAGGTTTTTAGCCCATTTTATTGCCTGGGCATGGTTGCTCTCTGTGCCCTGTTTCCATTTTTTACCAAAGGTGATGCTTCCCAGTGCTGATGAGATCCTGCTCATACCAGATGGCTGCTGCCCAGCTCTACCATTTCAGCAGCTGAATTGTCTTTCTGGAAGATTTCAAAGTTCATTTTGTTGAGAGAATCTCCTTGTCAAAATACAGGTTGAGAAAGTAAGATATAAAGTCTTATAGCAATGGCAAGCTCCAGAGAGAGGCCAGTGTTAGACCGGAGTTACTCTTATATTGGTGCTTCTGGTTCTCAGACATGGCTGTTGTTATGGCTCAAAGTGTGGCACTTCCACATTTAAAAAGGCCTCATTTTGATGGGTAGAGTTAGACAACAACTGAGTAATACACGTGTTCCTACATGACAACTATGAAGTAAATGACAGCAACATGTAAGCTCAGAGAAAAGACACTGCTGGAGTTGGGCAAGGGAAGCATCACCTTTATGAAAGCCACCTTGGCCTCTGCTATTCTCATGTTTTATTTTAAAGTGAATATCAGCTGGATAGAAAAAACCTGCCAGTTCTTGAACCCCTGCCCTATCAGTCCAGTACTGAACTTCATGTGGTCATCTCTGTATACTTTCCTTGTATTCACACTTGCCTTTCTTATGGAGCTTAATATGTACAGATCAAACGCTGGGGGTGTAGGAACTGCAGAGTAGGACCCAACCTTGGCCAAGGCTGTGTATTGCTTAAATCGTCAAGTAGCCTGAAGCTTGATTGGCTTTTATCTTTTTTCCAACAATGCCTCAGAAATATAGCCAAGAAGACTAGTGCTTCACTGCTAATAAGAAAGCAGCGATGACTTGCTACTACTAAAGGTGAGTTATATAGAGTAATTAGATTTTAGTGGATCTGTTTATGAGTTACTTTCCCAGACACAGAGATATTGAAGCTTATCCTCACAGCCCTGCCTGCCATCTCCCCCAAGGCTGCAGAAGCTCAGCCTGCTGCAGCGTGAGGGCTGCCACTGGCCTCGGCACAAGCAGAGCATCCCCTACGTGGGCACACACAGGCACGCACACACACTGACTACAAAGGTGAAGAATATTTTTATGACATTATTTTTATGATAATCTATTTCAATGGTTAATTTAGTTTAGGGCACTGATTTATAACAAGTTTATAGATCTTTTTTAGTATTCTTTGTTGAATTATAGAGGTGGCATGTGTGAAATGGAAGTACTTGGCCTATTGTTCTGCTTCTCACGCAACCAGTATAGTTGAGACAATAAAAAGATCTATAAAATTAATATATACAGAGAGAAGGGACAGAGACAGAGAGAATATGTAATGCTCTAGAGTCTGATATCACATTTATCTCTCCTGGAAAGCTTAAGACTCAGAATTTACATGTGAAAACACCAAAAAGATCTTAGCCTCTTGTGTGGAGAGAAATGACTTTTAAGCATCCAGGATATCATCTCCTTAATTTATAAAGCCAATTTTAATGGTGTAATGTTTCTGTATTTTTTTTGTAGGCTGGAACCATATTGCTTTGCCAACAGCTTGGAACTAGGCCATTTATTGCTAAGGGCTTGCTGGCCTGGAGTTTTTAGGCAGGCTTTTATGGAGACATAACTGCAATAAGATTTCAACTTCCAATTTTTTTTGTACCAGTACATTATATTATATTTAAATATATGTGCATGTGAACACATGCACATTGTAATAGACAAATATTTATATATCTCTCAACAAAACCATTATATTCTCACACATATTAAATCTGGTAATAGCATTTTAATCTTACCTGTGCTAAACTGTGTTCAGTGTATAATACTAACTGCACAGATACATTCAGCTCTCTTATTCTACCTCCACTGAGGCTTTTTCTGCTATTTCAGACCATTGAGAAGTGATGTATTTAAGGTCCAGTATCTCAGGCTATTTTAAGACTTACTGTCTTTTCCATCATATTTGAATACAGCAGGATTTGCTAGTAGCCTTTCTTCTATCTGTAACTGTGTGACTAGAGAATAGGGGAATTTTAACCTAATTTTTCTTTAGCTATTGACCTGTATGAGATGCAGAGCTGAAAAGCAGATATAAAATACACACAAAACAGTACAAGTCCCAAGTTTTGTGTCATTAATGCAGTTCCTTTGAATGACTGTTGGTTTGCTCTTGTACCAACAGCAACAGCAGTGCTCTTTTTCTCCTTGGTCAGAGACAATTCTTAATGAAAGGTTGAACAAAGCCCTGCAGTGATATATGAGCAAGGCAATTAACCCATGTTAAAATGGCGGATTCACTTCAGAGCCATAGTATCTTGTCTGAGAGGTACAAATCTCTCAGCTCTTCAACAATGTATTTGTAAACTGCTGCTATTTTAAACTCTACTCTTTCCCTAATGTCTCCTCTGTCATTACTTTTCCTTATGTTAAATTGGGTAAACAAAAAGGTAGTGGGTAGATGATTGTGAAGCTGATTGATACCTTATCCTCTCATGTGCATAAAGGACAGAAATCTTCTTTAATAAACCTATTCATGTACCATCATTTCTTCTGCAGAGTATAAATATATAGTAATATGAGGTCTGTCTACTTGTCACAACACGTCACCAGTTCTATTTGTACAAAACAGAATAAAACAATCAAATATAATATTTCAGTCAAATGGAAATAAAATTCCTGTTTTCTACTGGCAGACAGAAAAGGCAGAACAATGACTTGAATAGAATTGCAGTTTATCTTGTTAGGTGTTAAAGAAAACCAATTTATTTCATAAACTGTGAGTTGTTTAAATGTTTCAACAATTTTAATGAAGTTTAACAATTCCGTGTAAGATGGGTATTGTTTTCTTCATTTGACATATCCATCATTCTGTGCAACAGAAACCAGGGCTGTCCACACAGCAGAGTGGTCTAGGTTGGAGGTTACAGACACTGACAAATGATCAAAGTGCTGATTTTCTTTTTCTTTTCAATAAACAATCTCCTGGAGTTTTTTTTTTTTCTCTCCAGAAACATAAATAATAAACCTGCAAGACCTGGCAAAGCCAAGCAGTTGGAGAGAAGGAACGAATAAGAGAATCTGACTTAGCGCCTAGCAAATTATTGAAAATTATTTGGTAATAAGAAAGGAAATACACTTGGGTTCTACATCATTCAAAGATATAGGTCAGAACAGCCAAGTATGGCTTTTTGAGGGGGAGTTGTTTAATTAACTAACAATTCTGTAAATTTATTCATCAGAGTACTAATGCAGAAAACCAGAGCTAATGGTGGCACATCAGAACTCCTTTTTTAGTCCAAGTCAGCTCGTTATTTCCATAAGATGTTGAATTTCAAACATTGGTAGTAGCAATGCCGTAGACTACAGACATAAGTAAGGCAATACTCAGGTATGCAAAGCTTTCTCAGAAGGTAAATACCTGCAGGTAGCATTGTATTGGCACAAAAAGGCTTAGATTGGCTTTGACTGGATTATTTCAATTGCAAACATCTGCCAACAGAACAGTTGTGGCTTGCTTTCTGAACATGTGTCCAATCCATTCAAGAATGTTTTTTTGTTTTTATTTTAGAAGCTGCTAGGATGCAAAAAAGAACTACATTCACATCACCTAAGGATATAATTTCACCTGTATTGTGCATCTGAACCTAATGTCAGCAATTGCTTTATAGACAACTCCTGTCAAATGACAACCTCTGGTAAGGCCTGTAGTGCCTGCCAGCTGATAATCAGAAATTAAGTGATACAGATCCAGTTAGTTAAATGCCCCACTTAATTATTAGGTTTGTTGCCCTTGCATCAGGGCATTATGGTGGTGCAAATGGCTGGAAACTGGGCAGGACTGCTCAATTATCAGGAGGCTGGAGGGTCCCCCTGCCCCAGGGCCTGTAGTAAGTAACATAAGCACCTTCTGATTAGAGAAAGGACAGGCTCGGAGCCTTCTACATCCTGGCTGAAGTTTGTGAAGCATTAATATAAGCTAAACTTTCACGAGTGCTCTAGTCTTAACAGGTTTGCTTCCAGTTGCAGTGAGGTTCTACAGTCTGTATGGGGGATGCATATCTTGGCAGACGGGTTGTTTGTGTGCCCACCGAACCCACTCACTACAGGAATGAAACTCTAAACTATGACTTGAACCAATTGTTGGGAGGAGTCATCAGGCAAGATGGATAGGCTCACTGTCAGCTGAGATCTTCAAACTAAGGCGAGTCTTTCAAAATGATATGTACTTGTCTTTCTTCTCTTGCTTTTGTCCCTTTTTTCTTCTGAAAGTGGTAGAAGATATAATTTTTCCCTCTGTAGCAAAAGTTTTTGTATGTGCAGTAGGAGGAAGATGGCAAAAAATGAACCAGCTTCCTGCTGTTAAGGAAAATTGATTAAAAATATCTATTAACACTGAAGAGCTCTTATCTGAGCCCCCTTTTAGCCAGTTCATCTTGTAAAGAGCTTGATCTGCAGGGAAGCAGACAAATCTTAATCAACTGTCTTCTGCAAATCCTTTGTAGGGGAGCATGCAAAGGTTAGAGTTATTTTCACTTTGCTTCTGGCATCTGTCCTTTACTGCCTTTGGTGTGGTGTCCAAGGAAACTGCCTATCCCACCCAGCCATGATAAGATCTGCCAAAAACCTTCCCTCTGGCTAGGTTAAGAGCTTATTTCATTTAGAGTCTGTCAACTGCCTGATACCTAATTGTGTACTATGATAACAAACACTGTGAGCTAATCACTGTCCACTTAGGTAGAAAACCACATAATGCTCATACCTATCTGAATTACATTGGAGGTTTCCTGTTCTCACCTACCACAATGTCTTTTTCTGGAAACAGATACAAATGTCTTTCAGGGTGGGTGAATGGTCCCCATAGCATGTTTCTTGCACACAGATACTCTTTGCAGCTGAAATTCATGCCTGTTGTTGGAAATTTCTCCACGCTCTTCTCTGTAGAATTCTTTGCAGGAGCCTTTTGACAACAACTTTAGGTCTGTAAGGGGCAAATAATGTGAAACACGTTTCTAATGAGCAATAATTACAGGTTTAAATAGCTGGCACAATCAGTGTTCAGTGATTTCATTATTAGATGGCAACGTAATTTATGCTAATCCTGATAACGGTTCCGGATGAGAGAGGTCCAGACATAGGCGATTGCACTGCAATTATTTACACCCTGTATTTCTGAAACAATAGATATGGTAATTTGGAAATCAGATGACTGTGATTTCATTTATTCTGGTAGGAAACACATGTAACAAGTTGTGTCAACAACTATAAAATTAAATAGGATTATTTGATTTCCAATTCTAGGTTTATTCCTTGTTAGCTTTTCCTGCCCTAAAGGACCTATAAATCAAAGGAAGTCACAAGATGGGGTAAGGGAGCTTTTTTAAGTGGAGATCTGGAATTTTCATTTTTTCTACCCTTTCACAAAGCTTGCATTTGGCCACAGATTCTTGGTGCAAGGGGTGAAGTTCCTGTGTTTGGGGGTGAACTTCATGAGTCTGCTTTCGTCTAGTTACTAGCTTTTCAATTACTGCAAACAAAGCCAAACCTCTCAACTTTCTCCAATCACTCTCAAGTGATTGGGGTACAAACTTGTGCCTTTTAGTTCTTGTGCAAGTAAACCATCAATAAACTGAATTTTCAAATTAAAGCCTACCAGTCTGGTGGGTGGAAGAACATCCCACCAGCTCTGTTCAAGGATGTTTTTGTGACAGACTGCAGTGCTTGGGGAGAGGAAACATTTAAAGATGGTTCCTGTCTGCAATGGTTGGTGTTTCCTGGTGACTTTCAGCTGGGGACTTGCATTGAGTGAGATGCATTATTCCCATCTGGAGGTGGCGCTTTTGAAGAGAGATACCCCTGACTGCACAGTTGCATCCCTCCATCCAAACTGTAGACCTGAAAAGTTAACTAGCCAGCCAAGATATCAATAGAAACCTTAGATGGTGAAAGGTATTAACAAATCCCAGGCAGTCCCCTGGAACCAAAGTGCCAAGGTGCATCTCCATACCTTCTCTGTCTTCTCTTACAAGCTGCTGTCAATGGGAGATACCTTCCTTTTCTTTAGATTTACCCTGACACTAATCAATCCCACAGTTCAGCTAGACCCACAGCAAAGAGTATGTCACAGGTGTTTAGGGGGAAAGAAAATAGAGGGTGGATTGTTTTCAGCACATAGAAGACTGGAAAAGCTTTTAGCAGGAGAACTTGCACTTGAATCTCAAGTTTGTTCCTCAGCACCTCATGCCAAACAAGTCAATTAGACTGTTCAGGTATTTGAAATTAAGCCCATCCTACGTGCTTTGTTGGACTGGAAGACCAGGTCTCTGGTGTGACTAAGTGAGGTAATAGTCTGTTGATTGTTAGAAGTTCCTGGAACAATCAAGACTCTAGTCAGTCTGCCAAAATATTATTCACTGTAATTAGGACAATGCATATAGTGATATCCCATTCACTCCACTTCTCATTTATTCCTCCTCTGGTGAGGCTGTGCAGTCTTTCATAAATAGACATTTCAAATTTGGAAACTGTTATTGCTATTAGAGGAATAGATGAGCATGTTGTAGGAAGGAATTTTTTACCAAAACATGGTCTGCACACTAAGGACCAGTGTGTATACATTGTATTTGCTTTCTTTGATTGCTGGGGCTTTCTTGCGGTATCCACACTGGAGGGTGCAAAAGAAGACATGCAAATGCCGTAGCTATTAAAGAAAGGGAAACTATGACTGCTCAAGAGCTCATCAATTCACAAGATTTCTATCCTGTTGCTTCCTAAACAGTTTCTACGTCAAGTCTCTGTTTCATGATGTGATAGAAGAAGGTCTGAGGCAGCCCTGATCATAGGTTTTTGGCAGTGCTGCAAGCATGGAGGAGTATCAGGACAGATTTACCAGTAGCTCAGCAGCAGCTGGGCTTACAGGACTCCTGCACATTGCTGTCTGTTCAGTGTGCTCCCTGGTGCTCTTGCTTGCTTTCTCTTGTCCAGATCAGGGCTATTCAGGCCTCCCGCCACTGCTCTCCCCAACCTCCTTGGGCAATGAGTAAGGCAAAACTGGCCCAGGTGCCAGATTTAGGAGTCATGGTTACTCCCGGGGAGCTAAGAGTTGGATTTATGAAAGCTGAATGTCCACATAACTGCCCACTCGCAGCAGAAAGGGTCGGAAACGACTGCTGAACATGCTCATGTAATGCACATATTTGACAATGGACTGCCATGGAGTCCTGGAAAGTCATATCCAAAGGCTTTGGTAAGCCTTACCTGAACTACTCAAGGTGTTTAAGCTGAGTCACCTCACAAGAGAGGCTCTTGCTGTGGTTTTCATACTTGCTCCTTTTGGCATAGCCAGGATTTCTGAGAAGAGCCATCCTTTGTAGTATTTCATTTTCTATTTCTGACCATAGCCTGGCCTGGAAGGACACAAGCAGAGCAACTGTAAAACAAATAAGAAGGCGGAGCTCTAAAACCCTTTCACTGTAGCTTTTTAGATCTACCAACTTTATTCTTTTAAAGTTTTGGAAAGGCGAAGTTCCAGACTAGTTCCTTCTTTATACAAAGAAATTTGCCTGTGTGTTTAGTAGAAATAAAAATTGACGGAAGAGGAAACCTGACTGTGGTGTTCAGTGTGTTGTCAATGTTAGGATGGTAGCCATAAAAAGCAGACTTCAATGTAATCAGCTTGTCTTTGGCTTCATATACCATCCGTTAATATACTAGCTCTGTCTTATACAGTATCTCACTATGTTTAGAAAAGGAATGCTCCAGTGTCTTGATCTCTTCCAGGGAAATTGCTTCATTTACAAGCTTAATTTATAAATACAGAAGTTAATTCCACAGAACTGCTTCTTCACTTCATAGGAAAATATTCTGTGTTTATCTTCTGAAACCAGTGGACATAAAACACTCCATGTCAGAAACCTACAGCATGCAGCTTTGAGTAGAGATCTGCTTTCATCATGGTTAAGATAAACAAAGATCTACCAGAGGAAACATCTCCATTCTGGAGTTGTTTTCTGTGGAAGTTACAAATTGCTTAGTTGCTGTGTAATATAAACAATTTTTCAAAATGCTGGTGTTGAGCTATTGATATTTGAGATCACCTCATTAATCACTTGGGGAGTAACAAAGTTATCTAAGTTCACGGACTGGCTTCTTAAAGTGGATAATAATAAATAGCAGAGAAGAAATAGCATTTAAAAAAACAATGTTAGTGAACCTTTGGATACAAGTAAAGATTGATTTGAAAGGACTAGGTACACCATAAAAAGGTTTCATAATGTTGGGGAAATGATCTGGTCAAGGGTCAGATGTGCTGTGTGGGGAACAAAAAAGAAACTGTGCGAATGCAAGTGGTGTGAGTGTCATGTAGAAAAATACTTCATGTTAAAATGCCGTTAGTAGTTTGTTTTATTTTTTTTATGCTCTTAAGAGAACCAAGATGAAAAGTAGGATTAGGTTTTCCTCTTGCAGTTGTAAGTAAAAAATGTGAAAGGCAAACCATTTTCTTTGAAGAAAAAGCACAAATCTGACCCTTCCTGTCTCTGCAATTTATGGAAAGAGCTGCCAAAGCAGCTCAAGGAGACCTAAGCTTACTCAAGCTGAAGGAGCCAGGGTTAGAAAGAGGAGCCAATCCCACCCACAGGGAATCACAGGAGATAGTCAAGAGGCTATGGAAGCATACAGAGATATGGTGAGAAGGAGCAGTAATTTTTCAACATTTGCCTTTGTCCCTCTTGTCACATAAAGATACTAAAGTGAACATGTTCTCCAATCATAGTGGTCAAGTTTCCCACCTGCATCACCTTTGCTTGATGTAAGTTCAAACAGCTGTGAAAGACCAGCTGAAGAACTGGGTGTAAATGTAGATATTTAGGGATATTCAAGAGCTTGTGGGAAGGAGAAAAAGGACTACATTAAGACCTGAATAAGCTGTTTGCTTTTGACCCTGAATACCTGTGCAATCCAGGAAGTTAATAATATTTCATGATAATCTCATTTATGAGGTTTCCTCAAAGATAAAATAACATAGGTTCCCAAGAGTAGCGCCGTCAGAAATGAATGGCATTCAGCTGAATCTATAAGGCTTTCTTAAACCACCAAAGCAGTGTTATATAGTGCATTTTTGTCTGTTCTGAGTGATTGGAAGAATCCCTTTTTACTCATAGTATTTGGAAGTGACTTAGGAAAATGCATAATATGAACATTTAGATGAGTGCTCAGGTGTCAGTCATCAAAATTGCATCTTTATATTAGTTTTTTTTTAGGGTGAACTTACACTGTTAAAAAGAAGACAGACAAAAAGCTGTTCACTCAGGTGTTCTCTAAAATGGTTGTGATGGGAAGAAAAAAGTGAAAATAGATGTTTTTTCTCTTTCCCTGATCACTTTCCAGGAGATCTGCTTTTAATGAAAGGGTGTCTTAGTCTTCATGTCTAAGATACACATCACGACTTGACCTGCTACTGCTATGGGCAGCTGAGTATTAGTTTGGTGTATTTGTTAGTTCCCTAGGACTCAGATGCCAGGTTTGTCACTGGAAGCCCTTGACAGGATGATGTGAAGAGGGTCTGGCAAAAATCCTCTGCAATACAATACATGTATCCACTTTTGATACCACTTAACCTGGCACTGCTTCAGTTTACTTCCACTGGCATCAGCTGCTGTTTTTACTCATACACAACAGCAGATTTGAGCTTTGTGTTCAAATTGCTTTGTTACCCAAGTCTGCTTAGTTGAAGTGGAGATTGGACTATTGGAAGGGGGAAAAAAACCCCACCCTGCTGCTTTGACCTTTTCTTTTGACAGCATTTTCAGGACAAGAAACTGAAACAAAAGTTTTACTGTAAATCCAGAGCAGGACTCTTTCATTCTTTTCTGTAGCGAACCTGAAAAATTTTATAAAGTGGCAAAATTGTTTGAGTAGATCTTTCTCCCCTGGCTTTTCCAACTCTTTCCAATATTGTGTTTGTACTTATCTCTTTGACTAAAGGCAACTCTGTTGTGGATTCTGGCCTCTTTAAACACAACTCTAGCCCCATCACAATCTTGCTTGGACTGCAGACTTCTTGAGTAAGGAACATCTTTTCATCACGTGTCCTCAGTGTCTGCCATGATAGGATGCTTCCACCTAACTGAGGGATCTGGAAGCTACTGCAATGTGAATAATAAGTAGTAACAGAAACAGCAATACTCATTTACTCACCATTGTTACCTGAAGGAACACTTGAAAAATACGGTCAGGAAGTACCACATCCTTGCCTTGGGTAATCCCAGGTTACCATCATTGATGCCAGAAGTGTTGCACAGTGCATGGGAAAGCTTAATACATGAGTCATCTGTCAGAGGGGAAGAAATGGAAAAATCTGTTGCCAGAGAATAAAATGAAATGTTTATGAATGTTGTGCAAATAAAAGATGAAGGTGTGGTATAGGATTAGAATAAGTAAATACAGTACCATATTTGTAAATATTGTACAAATAAGTTATCAATTAATTCCACTTGGAGACTTTGTTTTTTTAAAGAGATAATGATCATACATTTTGTGTTGTTTTAACCACTGATTTGGAGTAATTCAACAGGCATTTCATAAATTCTTTTTTTTTTAAGTGAAAAAAGTGTTTATCTTACAATTTATTTTTTTTTTATGCCTGAAAACCCTGACAGAAGTTCAAAGCTGTAGGTTGGCTCATAAGCATGAGAGCACTGCTGCTATGAAAGCAATTTAATTTTAATACAACTTACTTTTGATGCAATATGTACTGAATGTCTCAGAATAAGTAAAAAAACCTGAAATCTTTAATTTATTTATTTCAACATTTAATTGGGCCCAGTTTTATAGAGATGGAGGCTTGTATACTTCATTTAAAAAATCAAGCCTTGTAATTAGCATTAATTATCCTTTCTGGAGAGGTCTTCGGAAAAAAGCCAAGGACTAACTGAAAAGAGGTACTAAGATGCCTTCCCCTCCCCAAGGGTTGCCTGAGGTCAGCAGGGCAAGATACTGCTGTGCAATGTGGGACCCCTATGCTGGGCAGGCCCTGATGTAGCTGTTTCACTGGAAGATCTAATTCTATGTTAAAATCTGGGTCTTTGGTGGCTTTTTTGTTTGCTTGTTCATTTTTTCCCTTAACAATGGGCTGAACTGGAGGCTCTTCTGTGTGAAGAACAGGCCTTTCAATTTACTTCAGTCAAGTTTTTCTCCTCCTCCACTAAGATGACTATCTATAAAATTTCCTTTATGAGCCTTGGAGTATTTACTTGCAATTATATTTCCTGTATATACCACTGTCACAAGCCACGCGAAGATAATTGATGTAATTTTAAGGAAATAAATATTTAGAATTGTGTACCTCTGGGAAATGCATTTAACTAGATTCTTGCTCCTTAAAAGACTTTTACTAACTTTTGAAAGTGTTATTTAAACTTACACCTCCAACTTGATAAAGTTGTGGATAGAAAAAAAACCCGTTCAGGACTGTGAGGAAGAGGGCCCAAAGCAGAGCTGTGGCAAAAGCACTGAAACAATCTACTTGAATACTCCCTGGAAAGTTATTTTGGATAATTTGCACGATTCTTTATATAAGAGGGAATTGTATCGTGTGAACTCCTCTTAATGAAGAAAGGATATCCCTTTGCTCTGTAATAGTAGCTCTCTTCTAGAAACTTGGTGACATTCTCTGTGCAGGGCAGCAAGCACTCAGAAGAATTTTAAGGCATGAGGAATTAAATTTCTAAAAGCCTGTGTGCATGCATCACCCATGCTTAAGGGACTTGAACTCTTACATCTCCTGTGTTTCTTAGCAAATAAATCACTCTGAGCGATTGCACAGATCCAAAGTACTTGTTTACATGGTGTCTGCACCATGTCTCCTCCAATCTCCATCCTCACCTGGGAAAGGAGGGGTACTGCCATAAACCCATAAGCCTGCATGCAGCCCATGGCTGAGAATGAATTCCCTTTACTGCTTTTGCTTACGTCACTTAATCAACCTTTATAGCATAAATAGTGTAGCATAAATAATTCTCTAGATAAGTACTCATTAACTTTCTTCCATATCTCTGAATGGATATTTTGCTTTTGTTATTTGAGGTCTATAAAAGCTCTATAGCAACTTTTACAATGCAGAAATGTTCAAACTGGGCTTCAGATATTGTCATTAACGTAAAATTGTCATGGATACTAGTAAGCCTACCCATATAGTCTGGGCTGATTCAATAAAATGTCTCTTGGTTAATACTTTGAATGAAACAAAAATTAACTGCAAATCCTCCCACAAGAGGACTCAATGGGCTCAAGCCTTCAGGAAGGCTCTCCCCAAGCAAATTATTCTCTTGAGATGGGGAGTGCATTTTATACTACCTCTGAAAATGCTTCTCTAGTTCTGACAACCTTCCTTATGAATACGAAGTCACTCTTTCCTTATCTGGTTCTTCTCTTTATGCCTTGAGGTCTAAAAGGTCTGAAATGACAGCTGCTCCATATGAGAAGGCATCTTTAAGACCAGTATTGAGATACTTTGTAGGACAAGGCTCCAGTGCTAATCACCTCCCCAAATATTTTATCTAAAGTTGTTATTTCCTTTTTGGTTTTTCGGTTGTGGTTTGTAGGTTTGTTTTCTTCACCACCCCTTTCTTCCCTCCTGCCACCTCCACCTTTCTTCTTTTGCCTTCTATACATTTAGTCTCATAAAATCAAGGAAGAGCTCTGTTCCTCAGATATTGTTCAGGTCATTTTCTAACTAGATGTGCAAAAGCTTTTCCAACAGCTGGACAAAATGAAAGATGAGAATCTTCCATATGGAGACTTTTGAAATCTCATGTATGCATCAGCATTAGCCATTACAGACTTTAATCTCATACCACTACATCCTTTACCACTTCCATGGATTTTTTGAGGAGTATCAGATGCCTGTAGAGCTACAACATATTTTTCCATACACATTAGTAAGATGTTATATGACCAAGCTATTTTGTAAATGTTATGTTTGTTAAATGCTATTTCATAAATATTATATGACCACTACTGCTTCTTTGCCTGATGAAAATATCTGGATATCCATTCTGTAATCAGTAGTTAGATATTTTCTGAGCACTAAAAATAGGGGTTGCTGTCTCCTGTGGAGTGACTCCTTGCCACTAGGCAGTTAGCCTTTGCTTTCATAACTAAGCTACATTTAAAACTAGCTGTTTCTAAAAGACAGAAATTTTCCTGTGGCACTTCTGAAAGCTGTACTAGAGCTCCAGTTTAGTCTGACCAACAGGATGGCTAATACTCAGCTTTCTCCTTACATATATATATATTAGTGTGTGCCATTTTCCGATTTCTTCCATCAACAATAGAAGTACTGCATTTAAAAACTGGGGTCCCATCCTGTGTAGGTAGCTCTGATTTGATTTATTTTGATATCAAACTATCTTTTCCAGAGTGCATTTGTAAGTCTAGAAAGGCCCATAAATTGTCTTTTCTTAAGTAATGTTTATTTAGCAGCAAAGAAGACGGAGTAAGCCTAATTGTTTAAATGGTGAGTGTCTGAGCCTGCAAGTTTGCCAAAGGGGAAGAAGCAAAAGAAGCATAGGAGTGTGAAAACTAGTAAATGCCTCAAGGCAATTTTTTGAGTCTAAGTCAAAGTCAGTCTTGGTTTTCATCTTACTATTTTCAATCACTCCAGCAGGTTAAAATTGTTCCTTTTTTCTCCTAGAGAAATGAATGTACTAGTTGTGCTAGATATACTCAACACAGGGAAGTGAAAAGTAACTGGAAATTGAAATTATTCATGTTGTTAGTCCCAGCTTTACTTGATAAAACTGGTTCTGAAGACATTGCAATGCAGCAAAGAATTCTGCTTGTTCTGTCAATGGAAGCTGACAGGAACATTGTTCTGCCATGCTAAAGCTGCTTTTAAGCTCGTCCTCTGCTTTTTGAAGGTGCTACATCCACATCGTCTGAGCAGAGGGCTGTGTCATAAAAGGGGTGTGATCATGGCCTTAAGCTGACACTAGGCCTAACCCTGTCAGTGCAGATGGTCTTCTGGAACTCAGTGTCAGGTGAGGCTGGATGTAGCTGCAGCGTTGATGGGGATGTGAGGGACGCTGGGGTACTGCCAAGATGAACACAGGCTTTCTTTGTGTAGTACACTAGTTGTTATACATTCTTCACCTCCCTAAATCTGCTTTTGAAATTCCTCCAGCTGAATGCCTGTATGGGTCTCCTGATTAGGTCTTCTATGCTAGTCTATCTTGTAACAGTGCCAGCAAGTCCTCACAGAGACTCAGTTCTTTAAATCCTGCCTACACCAAGATGCAGAACTATCCTGCAGTAGTTTAATAAATAAATATTTAGCAAGGGATACTGAAAGGTCCTAGAGCAACACAGCTGGAAATGATGTCTATAGTATGAACACTGTCAGTACCAACTTCTCTTTCCTTTCTCTCCAGGGATGCTTTTGTTTTAGAGGTCCTAGCAAATTCAGCCCTCAAGATGAATCAATCATCAGCCTGTTGGTGAAGTTTCCATTGAGATACAAAGTTTTCTAACTGAAATTGTCGTGTCTGTGCTCTTTTCATCATCTTCATAAGAGTCTCAGAGTGATTGAGTTGGACCTGAATCATTCACTTTCCTACTTCATACCTCACAGAATAGCTTAGGTATGTTTTCCTTTGAACAGACGTTTATCTTACTCATGTAAAAGGAGGAGTTTCTTACAGATTGGTCTTGTGTTGTGGCATGGAAGTTGAGCTTGTAAATATTTCAACAAACACATCTCCTTTAATTCTGTGTTGGTGGGCGTTGCAAAGTTGGCCTATGGTTGCTATTTGTGAAGCCTGGGGGAGGAAATCTTGTTTCTCAAGAAGGGTGAGAATGAAATCAGATGAGGTGTGACTCCAGGTGAATGGAATAGCTTTTGGTAGGGGGAACACTAGTATAAAATGCTTATCTAGATGAAGTTCAGACAAATAGGAAAAGCAGTGACATCGTTAAGATGGTTTATGTCAGAGTTCTGTAAAAGTACACAATGAACCTAATTATTTACAGCGCGTCACCTTTGTCTGTCAATTGTTCACTGGCTATCCTGGCCACAATTTCTATGTATAAATATGTGAAAGGGATAAATTCTGTGATAGCAGAAAGGATGGCACAGTTCAGTGTTATATGCATTTCTGAAGCAACCATAAATGGCCTAAAAAGCCAATTTGTTATATCTATCAGGATGTGTGATGTGTTTTGGTCACTTTTCCCCTCCAACGTTATCTCTGGAGTTCCTGCCAGTCAGTATTTTGGCAGTTCCCTGTGTAAACCAAAAGGCCAAAGAGTAAATCTCCAAGTGGAGAATTGCATATCTCAGGGGACAGAAAAACATACCACAGCTGTCAGGATAACTGGCTTGTAGAGCTGTGCATCCTAGATGACTCTCTGGTCAAGCCATGAAATAATATTTTTTGAAATACTGATTTCCACTCCTTTGGAGTATAAACTAACTGCTACAGGAAGTTTGAGACGAGCCTTTTTGGCCTGAAATTAAATACAGCCACTGTAATGAAGTAGTTATTGGTAGTGGATGCTACCTGCGTGGCTAAAAGGCAGCAGCTTATGGCCTGAAGGTAACGCTTACTTTTCTTTTTGAAACTTGCTGTTTTGATCTTCCACCCGTATCCTATGTGATTCCAAATCTCAGGATGCTTCAGAAACTAAGAACTCACCAATATAGCAGGCTCTACTTTCCTCCTTTGTGACATGATATCGAAATTATTTCATTTCAATATCTGTGTTTTGGCCTCTTCAGAAGAAATAAACAGTGGTACAAGAGTTCAGTTGATGAAGAGTTCATTAATTTCCATCTAAAGATTAAATGAAAGTGAATGTCCGTGTTTCCCAAGAGCATAAGACAATTTGGTCAATGGCCAGAGAGTCTGGCTAATAAATGAGCTTGTGGTAAATACAAATAAACTCTTGCAAGATGCCTTAAAGCTATGGAACCAAAATTTCTAATAGGTATTCCTGCTGGATCATCAAATCCCTCTTGAGGGCCATGAGGAAATATGTGAGTTAAGGTTTATATTATCGCATGGCTCTGACTCAGTTTCTTGAGAAATGGTATTAGCATCGTATTCATTGCTACAATAGGAAAACTGAAAATATTGAGACAAAGCATTAAAAAAAACCACAGGAGAAACTTGGTCTTGGCCATGGGGTTTCAGGAGTTAGTCATGGGTGATAATAAATTCTTCAGCATATCAAACTGAATACTCAGCAATTGTTGTTCTTGAGCAATTCTGAATCTTCAAATAGTGCTGAAGATACATTGAGACAAACTTTTCCGTTGAAAAGTCTCAGCTTCCTATGACTGCTGGAAAAACTCAAATATTTGGTTTCAGTAGCTTTAGTGCACTTTCTTCTGTGTGGGCCAAATAAAGTCCCAGGTCTCTAAGCTGTAATTTGCTGGCAGCAAAACTTTGATATTTCCTCAGAAGAGGTGAGAAAAAGTCTGCCTAAAAGTTTTGTTTCTGACAGACATCAGTGCAAATCCCTTTGTGTATTTTGCTTTCTGTCAAAAATTGTGGACTGAATTGTCAACCCCCTGGACTAAATCAGGTCTGTACATGACCTTATAAAAAGAGCTGCAGGAATTTTTGGTTCTTGGCACAAAGCCATGCAAAAGGTGCCTGAATCTTTCTTTTAGTAGTTAAACATTTGGTTTTCAAATATATGATTGGTTGCCAAGCTCCTCTATTTATCTTTCAGTCTTATTTTCTTCAGCTATGCAGTAAACATCTTCTTACAACTATCACTGAAAGTTTGCATCTTGACATTTGCCGTGGGTGTCTATGAAGAAGAATCTTAGACAAATATTTTATGTAGTATCTAACGTCTGGTGCATTATCCCATGTTGTGTGCTGGGGTTTACTCATTTCAAAAAGCCCATCTTTTCATCTGCCTGAAACTCACATTTTCTAATACATGTTTTCATTTCACCATACAAATCCTTTGTTTTCCAAGTATGCAGTTTGCTTCGCTTCTCTTAAATTATACTCTGTTCACCTCTATCAAGTTGAGGATGGAAAAGAGCAATGCCCTCAAAACCTGGCTGTTAGCTAGACTACTTGTTTTTTAGTTGTAAATGTAATTCTTCTGATTACTTTGGATATTTCTAGTATGTTCCAGATTGTATCAGTGTGGAGTCCAAAATACCAACTATAATGAAGTCCAAATCTAATGTACTGTAGAAAATATTTTAATTACATTTATCTAAGTTTTCATCTTTCAGTTTCGCATTATCTCCTGGTGTTTTGAGATAAGTAACTTCCTATTCTTCTTCCTTGCCCCCAACATGTCTCGATTTAGAAATAAGTATTTTTTAGCTTTATTTGTTTTGGAACTTTTTTCTATCCATTGTCTAAATATGTTTTTGTTTCCCTTTTAGGATGGATAATATTCTAAAACAAACTTTTTTTTTTTTTTTTTTTTTTTTTTTTTTTTTTTTTTTTTTTTAAACTGATGTATTGAGGAGTTTTATTCCTGCCACCATTGATTGCATCAACTCTAGCTTCACCTGTGCATGCACCTGTATGTGCATCTCTCCACGCCTGCACAAGTTTGCTGCGATGTATTTTACGTGATTCTTACTGAAAATCAGCACACCTAAATCTTAAGCCTGGGAGACAGGAGTGTCATTAGATTAGAAAATTCAATCTTGCAGCCTAAATGATGCAATAATTTTCAGAAAGCTGTTGAAAATAATACTACAACTGTATCCTCTATGATTCATTTTTATTTTCCAAGATATTGGCTTCAATATTATAAAATGATGGTTGTTCTGATAAAGGACGTATTGTCAGTAATGTAAATAAATAAGCCATTTGATGGTGGGATGTGGGCTACTGGTCAGTTGACTTTACAAGTTGCAATGTTTTGTTTACATTTGTTGGAATAACCTAGACCTAGGATACAGTATAATTTTCCTATGAAAGATTTGACTTTATGAAACTTCAGGGGCTTTGTGTGTGATATATATTTCCATAGGCACAGAGCAGGATTTTTTTTATGTCAGTGTCCCTTTATTTTTAGGAGATGAGACAATAGAAGTAGTAATAATGTGTGGAAGAGAGCCAGGTGAAAATAATAAAAGCCAGGGTCATGACAGAGTGTACCAGCTTGAAGCAGGAGCTAAACGTGACGTTTGGGAGTAAACTACTCACTTAATGCACCAGTAAGGAACAGTGAACCCAATGAGAAAAGGACATGTTTTCTGAACCCCTCACCCCCAGCTGACTCTTAGCTGAGTTACACAAATCATCAGCTTCAGAAAGTGCATATTAACTTGATGACAGTGCCTGTTTTTCAGGCTTGAGGCCAAACTGGAGAGAGATTACATGTGGGACCCCAAGGCTTTCTGCTAGTCTAGGAATTTCTGATGATGTGAATTTATCTGTCCTTTCTCACACTTGGAAGAAAAGCTCCTTCCTTCAGTGGGAAAAAACCCGCCAGCATAGGGAAAAGAGATGGCCAGGCAGAGAAAACACTGTTGTGCTTGTGTGTGGACATTTCCAAAGGCTGTCTATGTTTAAAAAAAAAATTAAAAAATTAAAAAATCATAGACTGGATCCACATTTAGACTGTCCTTAACTGTAATTTCAGAAAGTAAGGTGGTGGGTGTTGTCTATGCACTCTAGACTATGGTGTTAGCATGATCTTTTCACAGTTTCCAACCAGTTAAAGTTCTCCCTTTGATTGTGTTTGTCCTCATCAGTGCGAACCATGATTTGTTTGGCTGCAGTTTGAAGTTATTGAGCTGGTAATCTTTCCTATATGTGTATTCTTCTGAGCCTTTGCACTTGCATTCATTCTTGTACTGTTTTTGCCTAATTAAATCCAGATCTATTCAAACTCTGAAATAGAAGAGAAAAGGTCAAAAAATGTCAGATACCCTTAATAACCTCTATTATGTCTTGTTAAACTGAAAGTGCTCTTGCTTCCAGTCCAGAAACTGCATCCTAGGCTACAATAATTGATTTGACCTCCAAATAGTTACATACTACCAAGAATTCCTCTGAGCAAGAGGAGAAAGAATGGGATAAATGAGCTTAACATAAACTGCTAGTCAGCCCAAGTCCCCATACAGCACTGGGAAAAGGAGTGGTTATTTTATCACTCTGTGGAGATTTGAATGTAAGGAGTGATGAAAATGAAGCCTGTCAAACTCACTGCATCTTCTTTAGGACTTAATTTTAAGCCAGGGAAGGTGAGCAAAAAGCACTGTGCCACGTTCAGTCACCATATCAGAATTGTGCTCTGTATGTATGGAGTGGTTTGTTACTGTGAGGGGAACCAAGCTGTTTAGACCTGAAGAGCAGCTAGTAGGATATTCTGTGAGACTTCATTTGATTTTAATTGGCACAGGGTGAAAAATAGCAAGTTAGGCAAACCGAAGGCTCTTGCACTGCCATTTGTTTATGAAAAGTCTGAGATTCAGAGTTTAAGTTGCTCTAGGCTTGTAGTGAGAGAATGAGAGATCTTGCATTTGGAAGTGATGCTTGAAGGACACAGGAGAAGAATGGATAGAGGTCTTCTAATGGCTGGAACTTGAGGATGTGCTTCAGTTAGGAGTGAAGTAGATACCCTGATTCTCTTCCCATCCACCCTCATTTTTCCAGTTCTTAAGGTATTGCTGCTCTGACCAGGAGCATTCCCAGCTTCCCTGGCAGATTTCCTGTTGCCAGGTGCCACTAGAAGCAGCAGAATTTACAGCGGGGTCAGAATAGGTATCTGATTGCCATGTATGTATGAGCAGAGGCTCCAAGGGCTGGCCAGCATCTGAATGAAGTGAGAGCCTGAGAACGCCTTCTCCTTTGAGAGCACAAGAGCTCATTCCATTTCCAAAACACAGCAGTAACAAAATCATTTTTTTTTCTTTGTTTAAAGTGTTAATGAATGTGATAAGAACATAGGAATGGCATGAACAATGATGTGCTGGGCAAGCTTTAGTCTGCAGAATGATGATCAAACGCAACTTACGGATTGAAGCTGATAAGAGGTTTAGAAGTAGAGGAGCCTTGAACTTCTTTTTGATCCTGTAAGGGCAGAGAAGAACAATGTATGTACCTGTCTGCCACAAGGGACAGCTCAGGCTGAACGGGGAAGTTTCATCCCAAAAGAGCCAGGCTTGCTCATACTCCTTAGATCGTAAGAAAATACTGCAATACCATTCTGATTATTTACTCTTTTTTTGGTAGTCTTTGTTTATTAGATATAAATAACTGACAAAATGCTTAATTAAAAATTCTATTGAATAAGATGTGGGGTTAGAAATATATCTGGACCTTCAAAACTTTTTTTTTCCCTTTGAATTTGATGACTAGACACTTTTATGGAGTTAGAATTCTATTTCAGTGACACAAATAATGAAAAACCTGAACTTAGATAATTTAAGCTCCAGAAAACAGGGGAATATGTTTTTCCAAAACCCAAGGTTGCTTTTCAGATCTTTGAAGCCACAACACAGCACTAAGACAATAAATTATCTGTGATCCTCCCGACTAGCAGGAATGGTAAAAACATTGCTAGTGAATTGGAAAGAGAGGTGATAAATTCTGAAGGTTAGTGGTGGTTGTATTACCATCCTCTTTGGTGTTTTTACTAGGTGGAGGAATCCCTGGGAATGTGGTAAATTACCCAGATGTTGGAATCCTTTTCCAATTAAATAGTGAATATATCTAAGAAAACAATTTTTAGCTCAAGCAATGAGTGAGGTGTGAGAATGAATGACTGGAGAAAAAATAAGAATGTTTTCTGGCAGGGAAGGAATGGATTGGTTATGTGCAGAAGTAAATCAACCGCATAGAAGATGAGTACATTGTGAGAATCAGCTACAGAGAAAGCAGTGCTCCCTAAATGACCTTTAGATCCTCATAGCTAAAGGTTCATCAGTTTAAAATTACTATCTTGGATGAAAATGGCAAACCTAGCATGCACCTCTGAAAATATAAAAGAGTATTTAAAAGTAGCTTTCTGAGCACTTGGATAGAGGGGTGTTTGTAAAGAGGAAACCAGCTTGATAAATGAGAAATGAAGCTTCCTCATCCAAGCATGTATAATAGCTATTGCCATTCAATACGGCTGAAAGGCTTTTCCTGCAGCTAATGGAAAATGCAGCTTCTAGGGTGTCACTAATTTTGACAGAGACTTCAATGTCTTCAGTTAAGTCTCACACTCAAATGGGATGTGCAAATATTCTTTCACGGTCTCTTTTGTTTTCTTGGTTGTTAAATCCAAAATTACTGGCCCTTGGTGCTAAGGCCATATTATTGATAGTCGCTTGAAAGGTTGCCTGTGGTTAACCTAGTTTCTGTCTTGACTTTAAACAATCTAAACAGTCACATCATGTAATCTAATGTCTCTTACTCCTATCCGCATCCTTGGCAAAACTCATCTTCATTATGAGACCCTAGACTTTTTTTTTTTAAAATTTTAAAACCAACCAAACAAACCCCAAACAAAACTCACATAACTTACTTGTTTTCTATTCTTATCCTTCATTATACATAACGTTTCCTTGTATTCCATTTGATCATAAATAGAATTGTAGGTGACATTGGGTAGTTACTGGCTAAGGCTCAGGTTTGCATACGATTTCAACCCTTATGTCTAAGGGTCCACTGAGATAAATAGAAGAGATAAATTTCAGCAGAATTAGGAGCCTTAGTATTTTTAATCTGACCTTAAGTGTTTGTGTGTTATGGAGGACAATACAGTACAAGTATTTATTATAAGGTGTGAAAACATGAATATTGTGGAGTGCTTTGAATCAGTGTAAGCTTTTTGAAGGCACTGGCATCATGCTGACTTCAATGGAGTGTATCTGGCTTCTCACCCGACATTTTTGCAAAGAGAGGGTCATGACAACCAACTTCAGACCCCTTCTAATCCTTCTATTCAAACTTTGTGCTCTGGAGAGATGTGTTTATTTTGTTCGATTTTTGACTCAATTATTGTTTGTGCAGTTCAGATATACCATTATGAATACAGCATTAATATGAAACTCTTGTTACTGCATGCATGCTGAACACACAATGTTGAATTATGGCATGCATTGTAGACTGACAAGTTCAGTATTATTGAGAGGCTCTACTCCACTTTTTTTTTTTCACTTTGGTCAAAAGTAGATTTATCTCAATCAGAACAACATGTTTCTTAACTTTAAAAATGCAATGTACAAGACTCATCTGCCTTTCTCTGAAGCCTGAGGTGGGATTCTTGGAAACATTAGGCCGATTATTTCTAAGTGGTTTAAGAAAAGGAGCCATATGAAGCAATGTTTAGCTCCTAGTCTTTTCCATTCAGAAGTTTCATTCAGGGCATCAACTAAGAGCATGAGTGTAGAGAACCAGCACAAGTTAGATATATTCTGTAGCACAATGATTAAAGTTTTAGTTAGATGTGTAACTGCTATGAATAGATGTCCTTTTTTGTCTGCTGCTAGGTAGAGGGGCTCTGAATAGGGACATCTGAGAGGGAATCAGAGAAACAAACAAAAAACCCATCAGAAGTATCCCCTACATCAGAATATCTTACCTTCACCCTTCTTGTAAAAGCAACTCTTATGTCAGTCCCTGTTGCAGAGTGATATGAGAAGTGGCAGAGTGTGACTTCATCACCCCAATTTTGTTGATATATTTATTGCCCACTTTTAAACAAGGCTTAGCTATTTTTTCTGTATTTTCCTCTTGTTTTCTTTGCCTGCCTTTCTGGTTTTCTGTTTTACATGCTGCAAGGGGCAGTGCTATCATCGTCACTCCTTGCAAAGCATGTTGTCCATAATTCTCTTGCCAGTGGTTTTCTTTGTTAAGGGTCTGAGTGAGAGATAATTGTATTTTAGGAGATGAACGCAAACTTTCCTCAAGATGTAGCAAGGATCTGATATCCCTCTCAGCTGCAAGGATTATAAGGTCACCAAGGAATGTCATTTTCCCTGCTTCATCCTTCTGACATGACAGGGACCTTGTGTTAAAGCAAAGTATGTTTTTCTGCTTTCATGAGTTGCATGCATGCACGAGTTTTTAAATATGCACTTAATCCACACATTAAGTATTAAAGTTCCTCATAACAACAAGATTACTGGGTTTTAAAATGCACATCTCAGCAGCACAAACTGGTTCTTTCAGTGACTGAGCTTTTATGGCTTGTTGCGCAAAGAAAAGGATAGCAAGTTTGTTATGGCTGCTGACTGTCTAGGAAATCGATGAGTTGATAGGTTTGATATCCCAGGTTTTGTTCAGACAGTGCTCTTGCAATTCAAATAATTACATTGCTCAATAAAACCAGAGAGGAAAACAATTTTCAGAAACAACAATCTAAGTTGGCCAGAGGGTAACTACTTTTATTATACACAAAGGAAACATGAAACCTGCTTGTATTCCAGGAAAAGAAAGGGATCAGAGTATTCTGTTACATAGATGTAAGACTAGGAAAAAAAACTTGGCCTCAGTTTTGTTAGAAGTCAGCACAGGATTTTTTTTCTCCATAAATGTAATGTATGGGGCTCTACACAGTTGCAAAAAAGGATTTAGTATTTGTCAGTGTGTTCTAGAGGCAAACAGGGGGGAAAACCCTTGTAATTGAGACTATTAAAATATGCTTTCAGGGTTAAACCTGTTCATCCTGCGTTATGCTTGGATGAATGCAATTCAGTTGACTGCAAAGTAATTTGAGAACTAGTGTTACAGCTCTGGCAATGGAGTAAGACCTCGGTCTTCTGCAGCCTAGAGCCAAGTTACCTGGGTCTAGTTTGTCCAGAGACTTAAAGCACTCTACCTCTTGACACAGGCTTCTCAAAAGTTTTAACTGCTGTGATGAAAGGCTGGCCATTTCATGCAAAGTAGCAGCTGAAAAAAAATGCCAGACTTCTTCACAGCAAATCTAGAAGATGTATATTCTTAAGTGGATTATTTGTGAATGATAACCTTAAGAAATCAGGAGCAAATATCAGCATAATCATCATTGTGTCAGTGGCTGTTCTCTGAAACATCCATCAGGGCTTGACCCTGACCGTTATACATAGTGGTGGTACAGTTCTTGTTTCAAAGAGGTTGCAGTTCTGGTTAATGACATCAATGAACAGATTTAGGGAGGGAGAAAGTTGTGTGATTACATGACCGTGTTTTCTTTTGTAACAACTGTATGCATAAAGTAGCCTTCCATCTTCTTGGCTGCTTCAAGTAGGAATATGATATGCTAACAACTGAATATACATTAAGGAAGAGAATAAATAGAAGGCCTTGAAGAAATGAGGTTAGGGGTGGCTTAACAGATACAATGACGAAGGAAAATGATTTTGGCAGCTGGTGTTTCCAGTGGCACTGGCAAGTGAGTGCAAAGCTACAATGACAATGTGGTTTAGTATCTTGGCAACAGCTCTGGTTTAATAACTGGCAACAGCTTAACCTGAAAGGACATGCAGAAAGGAGTCACAAAGTGGAAAAGAAAAAGGGGGGGAAAAAAATCTTTACAGTTTGACTAGAAGGATCCTTTCAATTTCAGTTGTCCCTGGACATCCACGTAGAGATGTCAGAAAAGACAGCTGAAAAAGTGGGAGTATCTGGAGAGAGATGAATAGTTCAGTGGAAGTGATGTACATTTGCAACTCATTGGCACTCAGAGCACAACAGCAGCAGAGGGACTTGAGCAACAGAGGGAGGTATTTTTCAGAGGGGTAGAGGCTGGAGGCTGATGGCATAGCTGGAGGAGGCAGTCTGGACAACCGAGATCTGAACCACAAACATTCCAGTGTTGCAGATTCTCCCCTGGATTTTTTAAAAGGAAATTACAGGCATTGAGCTGAGCAGCTGAAAAGGCTGCTGAATCAGTTTCTCTGTAGATGGAAGGGAAAATCTGTAGTTTGGGAAAACACATTTTGTGTGACAGCTTTGACAGAGGGCTCATGAAATCATGGGGAGCATGGATAGAATATAGCAGTTGGGTTATCTTATCTGCCTGCCTTAATTTTGCTACCACTAACTGTCCCATTCTTATCTAGCTAGTACTCAGAATCACCAAAAAATATAACTATATAAACAACTTCTGCTAGGTGAACTTTGTATAGAAAAGCCCAGAAATATCACACTTGATTACCCCAAACTGCATGTGCTGCCTGCAGCTTAAGAGAGTGGCTCTCCCCTCGCATCCCGTGAGTCAGGGCAGGATTAGATCAGCAGTAGATGGGCAGCTGGTAAGCTGACCAGAGTTCTCAGCTTGGGGGTGTCACGGTGGTGGGCTGCCACGCGCCTGGGGCTGCTGGACGGCGAAGGGAGATCTGCCTGGAATACAATCGTGTTGTGGTTAGATCGGTTTCCTCAGGAGGAAACCAGAGGGTGAGAGTAACAGAAAACTGCCTTTAAAATAACCTCTGGCAGTCTGCAGGTTTCTGTGACATCTCAGTGTTCACATTGCGCAATGAAGGGAGTAGATTATAGCTGTTAATGTGGGTGGAACTATTGTTATGGGTTTTAACTCTTGCTCTGTGATGCAGCGGATGCTTAAGCTGTGGGTATCTGTATATTGTTGTTTGTTCCTGCTTCTCTGGCATGAGGAAGCTCTGCTAACGTGTGCTCCTGGGAAAAGCTGGGCCCCGGGGAAATGAGCGGCAGAGGAACAGGAACTCTCCAGTATGGCAAGAGCCCAATTGGAATCCCTTGCTGGAGAGGGTCCAGCACACGTGCAAGGCAATGCTTCCCTTTGTGTTTCTGATCACTGTACACCAAGGACTCTCTCCTCCGGAATTTTGACTGCACCAGGCATCTGTAATATTTTTGCAAAGCCTCCTAGGTGACAGACAGAAAAGCTTCTTGCTTGAGGCTCTTCTCATGAGATGAGGCGATGAAAGAATGCCATGCCCAAGGTACTGCCATCCTTCTTTTAAATGTAAATCAAGGTGGTTAATGTATTTGCATAAAAGATATCCATTTAGTAAATCAGGTATCAAGGTGGTGTTCAAGTGAAGCATTTTCTAGTGATCTGGCTTTGAGATTAAATGGATAATCATAGCTAAGCCTGCATGCAGGAAAATAAAAAATGGCAATGCTCTCCAGGTCAGTGGCAAGTATTGGTCTCCTTTTATGGATCGAGAAGCAGCCTGAGTTATTACAAAGATGATGGACTTGACTAACTATTGATCAATGCATTCCTTCAGTTGCAGGCATCTGTAAGGCTCTGTGAGGAAGCATTGGCAATTTGCTCCTGTTTGCTATTAATGTTACTTTGCACAACCTAATAGTAACCTGATCAGTTCTCCTTAGGCTCCCCATTGGATGTATATATAGGAGTCATAAGCTGCATGCTCTTGGACAGATAGGTTGTGATGGAGATATGCCAAATCGGGCATAGTGACAACAACACCCATTACTGATTTTTTTAATTTTTTTTTTCCCCATTGATTCATGCAGAAGAAAGCCCTTGGTGCAGAAAAATGATTTGCACAGAATCACTCTCAGGTTTTACCTGAATTCATAAATTGAACTTCTCAGGAAACTCTGGTGACAGCAACTGGTTAGAAATGTATGAGTTATGCTTCTCAATCAAGAGTGCAGTAGCTTTGAATCTGCTTAGAGAACACAGACAAGTCAAAGGACATATTTGTGATTTCAAGTACCTACTGGATTCAGCCTTTCCTTACTATGCTCACTCATTAAGAGGAATGTGTGCTGAACTCAGAAGCTGTTGACCTGAGGCACCTCTAGTAGTTTAATAATAGCAGCTGTAGACAATATAAGAAAGCCTTGCTTAATGTTTTTTAAATATTAGTCTCTCTCCTTGGAAGCATATCTGATGATATCTAAAATATTTTCTTAATTGAATAATATGAATAATTTTAACTGGAAAAAACAATTCAGTACAGTAAATCCCTGTATGTGGGTGAATGATCTCACATAGGAGAAAACCCACCTGTTTTCATCTCTGCACTGTATGAGTTTTCAAAAAGTCTTTATGTTCAAGTCAGCCAAATTCAAATGAATGCATCTGTCAGTATTTGGTGTTGGCCATCTCTTATCTCATTACCTCCTGGGCTCAATAAACCAAAATCTCTAAAGAAAAAGCTAGTGAAAAGGCAGTTAGAGGTATCTTGTCAGTTATGAAGAACAAGAGGCTATCAGATGACCTGCCAGACATAATGCATGTTTAATTCTTTTTTTCCAAGGCTACCTGAAAAATTACATATCTCTCTTACTTCATAAGTTCTCCGATGAAAGCAAGGCTTTCCTCACTAGGATAGAAATAGTTGTGCCTAATAGTCTAGATGTAGAAAGAGTCCTGTCACCCACTGTGCCATTATGAGTAGGTAAGCTAAGAGGATGAACATACTATAAAAAGTTCACTTTTGTGGAACCCTGCATAATATTCTGCTTTAAGTCAAAATTCAGAGAAATCTGACAGGCTATAAAGTACAATTAAAACTGAGCACATCAGTAATATGAAGCCACAAAGCATGCATAATCATGAGATAAATGACCTCAATGGACAGATGATGGTGAGCCAAAGAGAAGCCAAGGTCAATTATCAGAATTTCTAATTTTAATGCTATAATTAATAATGAATATTTCAAGAAAGAACGTTTAAAGAATAATTGTATTCTGGTATTAAAACCTGTTAAACGTTAAACTTATGCAATTTATGCAAATTAATCTGATAAGAAGAGACAATTAAGGTTTATAATTAACAGATAAATACAAATGATCCAGTGATGAAGGTCTTGGTTTCTCCTCTGTCTTATGAGACAATGTAATTGATTTTTATAAATGCTAATTTATATGCACTGCTAACCATTAATACATTGAAGAGATCATTTATTAAATTAAAGATGAATAGTGGTGTATGCAAAGACAGTACCTGAGTTTTCAACATCTTAAATATGAAAAGGAAGCAGGAAGAGAACAAAGCTCTGAATGCAATTTTGCTTTTGTTTTCTTTCCAACAACTTTTGACAAGCCAAGTACGAGATATAGGAAAAAAGTTTAGTGGAGACAAACAGCCTTTGTTCAATAAGTCTTTACGTGACAGTAAGAGGGATTTTTGGCACAATCCTCCCCTTTTAACATTTGTTCTCATGGACTAGAAGTAATGTGCATTCTTATTTTGCTTTGTTGTGCTGTGCTTTTTCTTTTTGTTCTCATATGAGAAGGTGACATGTTCACCCTGGAATGAAGCTGCTTGTAACAGGGCAGGGGGAGTTTTTCAGGATGAGTGTGCTAACTTGGGATTCTCTTGCAAACAGTCACCTCCTTACTTTCTGAGGTGTTGACTTCATCCTTTTATATAAGTTACTGGCTTCTCCTTTTTAAAATGTACGATGGCACTTTGCCAGCTCCTGTACTTACGTGTAAATATAGTAAGTCTCTCTCATTTCTTGTGTTTAAAACTCAGTATTAGCAGGAGTTTTGAACAAACTATAAAAAGGGATGCATTCCACACTATTTTTATTTTTTTTTTTAATCCACTCTAAGAACTATAATACTATCTAGGTTCATAAATGCAGCTGCAAACATTAGTTAAAATTAATTACATGTAGCTTTAACTTTTGCAGCTCGTCCTTTTTCCTCCTTTATTTTCTGAGACTGAGGTTGTTGGCCGAACTGCAGCAAAGCAGGTGCTTGCAAGGCAGCTCCAGGAAAGTGGCTCCCAATGGCCCAAAGAAAGCCCTAAGGGGTCAAGGAAGGAGGAATGAAGCAACTACGCTGTAGCAGATTTGATTACCTTTAAGATTAAATTTCAAACAAAAACATGAGTTATCTTTGCAACATCTAAATACAATTACAGTCTGTTTTGAAAGGATACTCGGTAGTTCCCACCACCACATTTTTCTCCTGACTTCTGTCTTTAGCATTGTAGTCTGTGCTTAGTTGCACCCTGTGGAACTAACTCAGGATGTCTGTATTACAGGAGCTTCAAAAAGTATAGAGACTTATGCAGGTATAGGTAAAATTTGCACCTACTGACACGATCAGTGGAAAATTCATGGTCTTCCATGAAGAAGTGATGTGGTCTGTTGATTTCAGTGGGGCTTCTTGATCTAAATACATGCAGAATTCTACTTAAGAAGACACAGATTCATTTTTTGCCCCCCAGATGATACAGCCCAGGGTATTCTCAATACATTTCCTCTGCTGTCACGGCCAAATAAGGAACAGCACGCTTATCTTCTTGTCTTCTCACACAGATCATCGTCTAACACAGATTAGCTGGAGATATTCACCATAAATCAGAATTATGGCCCTCTGCATTTAGATGTCAGCATGAAATGCTTCTAGAGTTCCTGGTTTCCTTAAATGGAAAGTTTCGTCAACAATTTCTGATAATTCCACAGTATGCTACTGACGTAGGCATTCTAAATAAAGTGTGTCCACTTTCAGTGGTACATTGAAGAAATATCTGTTCCCTGATTGTTTGTGGGACAATGAACACAAGAGGTAAGGCAGAGTTTGTTCAGTCGAGTTTCATATTTTAGTCAGGCCCCCTATACAAAGTATGGTGATGACAAAAAGCAGCCTCTCACGTCTGTTGCCTGATCATCAAGAACATCAACAGTCAGAATAAGGGAGCAGCAAGCTACCTTTTTTCAGAGGGCTTTTGCATTGCCTTTTAATCCTAGGTAGCCAAATGTGTGGATAGGAAACATGATTAGGAGGAGGAGATGTCAGAGTTGGACACACCTGAGGCTCTCAGGGCTTCCTAACCCTGTGGTGTGTGGCCAGAGCCAGCTGGAGCAAGAGTGCAAAATGGCAGGAGTCTCTGTGCTTGAGGTGGTGCTGGGCACTGGAGCAGCCTGGAAGATGATGGGCTACAGCCTCTTAGGCTCTATCAGGACTTCAGCACGACTTTTGTCATGGCTTGCTGTAGCAGTGCTTCAGCATTTTGCAATGAAACCCCCTTTCACTGGGAAGTTGCAGAATGATTCTAGCAACAAGTCTTTGTAAAGGTCTAGTAAGCGTCTTGGGAATTTTGAGTGTTAAGCCTTTTTTGTTTCAAGTCTTTAATGAACTTTAATGTAATGAATAGATTTCTAGTGAAAAAACTTGTTTGATTCTGGAGATGAAAGTCCAGATATTCCTGAAGCACTGAATTACACGACAGATTCTGCCCTTGTATTAAGATGCAAAAATGTGGTTTTGATTTAAAGAAGAAAAAAAAAAAAAAAAAAAAAAGCAGCAATTTCAGGACACTTAAAAAGTGATCTGCTACATTTTCCATTCCTTCCTTTCTTCCCTGTCAATCCCCCCTGACTCCCGGTACTAGAGTTTTATATCCATATTCAGCTACAATCACTTTTGAAAATAGCCTCTAGAGTGTGTAGCCTTTTCTGGAGGCTGAGTACTCCTTGCGAACAATCAGTCAAAGACAAAGCTGTGGCCCCTATCCTGTCCTAAAGATAGATCGAAAACACCCTGAGGATGACTTTTCCATTTCTTTTCTTATGGAAATCACATAGTAAGGTCTGTTTTTAAAATTATTCTTCCTGGAAAAAATTACTACTACATCCAGTCCCTGACAAATATATAGCCTGTTGAGTTCAGAGTAGGTTCTTGGCAACTTCAGAAGCCTGGAAATATTTGTACTTTGCTGCTCGAAATCTGCTGGATGAAATGATAATGCAGGATGCAGTTCAGTGTGAACATGGATATGGGGGTCTGCTAGGAAGGAATAAAATCTCTGGAGACATTCTTGCCTATACTCAAATCTCTTCTTTATAAAGTGTGAGAGGTCCTAAATAGTGTGTATTTATTTTTCGTGTAGCAACTTTTTGCATTAATATCACCTAATATAGATTACATGGTAGAACCAGTAGATGAGGAAGACTATACACAAAACTCCCAATCTTTTGTGTGTGCCAGAAAGAGTTTTGCTTCTTCAAACTGCAATTAAGGAGAGAAATATAAAACTTTTTTATTGAGTTTTTATTGAAACCAAATTTCAGTGATGACCAACCAAATTTCAGTGATGACCTATAAACAGGAAGGCAAGGTCCAAGTGATGGAAAGGTCTGTTTAACTTTGTGGCAATGGCACAGCTTAATGAGATGTAGTGGGACTGTCAGTTGGTGTATGTGAGGGAACTGAGGGGTATGGAGCTGGCTGGCCCCACCTGAGCATCTGCCTGTCTCTGGAGTAAAACCTGTGGGGAGGGGAGAGGCAGTGAGTGGTCTGAGCATGGGCAAGCACAGCAGATACCAATGAGGTATGTTCTGGGAGTGAGGAAGAGTATGCCTACAAGATGCTTAAAGCAAGGAGAAATTTCTAATATGTAATACCTGAAGTATATTTAGACAGCAAGTAGATAGGGATTTTTTTAAAACTAATTAAGTACTAATCTTTTTTTCTCTGGAGTACTATACAACAATATATGATTATATGACGATAGTCATAATGAAAACATTCTAATAATTTGAAAGCTATTTTCCGAACCTGTTGATTTCTTATATGTATATTGCTGTGTATCAGTTCTTTACAGTTTTGTCATAGTTTTTAGTCACAAGATGAGAATTAAAATTAGAGGTATTTAGATTTGGAAAACATTGACATTTTGGAATTTATTATATTATGTAAAACCAGTATTTCAGAAATTTCCTATGAAATTTGAAATCTATTTAAACATCAGAAAAATTTTGTTTGAAATTTCATGGAGGTACTGGCAATAGTTCATTCCATTTTGGTTTTATAGTTTACATAATCCATTTTGAGAAAACATCATCCTCCTTCTTTTCAGCCACCAGGAGACACTTGCTGTACAGAAGTGATAAGGTGCTTTAGTTAATATCAAGCAAAAGCTGCCCAGTATGATTTGAAGAATAAAGTACAGCTGACAGTATTGAAATTGTTATAATGGGATGTATTTTAGCCACAGAGTAAGCTGTGGGGAACCTGTAGAGGTCATTTAAGTCTAACATGCTGCCCAAAGCAGGGCTAATATCATGGATAGCTGAGATTGCTCAGCCCATGCCAATCAAGCAGAGGCAGATCCTACAGCCTCTCCAAGCTTTAACATGCCAGGAAGATAGGTCAACTGGTACCCCTTAAGTGCAACAAGCAGGAGGGCTTCCCTAGGGTAACATTTTGAATGAGATTTTCAGTTTCCAAAATGATCTTTACTTTTAAATTCTATTTAGGAAAAAAGAAATTATGAAATGGAGTCTCATCATTTCTGAATTTTTCCCTGGACTAGAAATAAGAATTGAAACATTTTTGCAAACTTCTAGTTTGTATTTCTGGAAACAAAACCCAAACAGTATTTTTTCAGGTTAGGTGCACGCTGTTTTTCTACTAAGGGTGATAAATGAGTGCAGGACATCTTATTGTGCCTTTTTTTTTTTTCTTCTTTACCTCCTTACCAAGGACATCTGCAGCTATGCCACAGTGTAGCTAGACCAACACTAGCCCTGGGACCAGAGCAGGATAACTATGTCCCAACAGAGCGGTGCTTGGCCAAAGTACTCCTCCTTTGAAGCAAGGCTAATGATTCCAGTTATCAGTTAGGGCTAATTAGCTGGATCCAACCCCATGTTAATGTGGCTGTAGTGTTTCTGGCAGCTGGGCCAGTATTTCTGTGTGGCAGCACACTTGGGGTTGCACATGGCCTGTTCACAGGGAGCAGAGGTGTTTGTTAAATGGGGGCACTGGAAGCTCTGTTAGGGGCTATGTGTGTCCTACACCAGGGATTCAGATTTTTGTGGAAAGAGACTGATGTTCCTGCTGAGCACAGCAGAGCTCAGGCTGGCTGGCAGTGCTGTAGGAGAGAGTGCTTTCCATCCCAAATTCCTGTCCCAGAGCCAGGAACTGCCTTTTCTTTCCCAGCTAGGTCTTATTCCTCTCCTCATCTCTCTACCAGCAGAAGACATGTCTGCTCCTCTGCTTCTCACACCAGAGACACGTGTGAGGAACCACACTGAGATGAAAGCATTGGACTGCTGCACAAGGGTTATCAGGGTTGTCTGGGATCAAAGGAAGGAGGCTGGGGGGTCTGAGCCCAGACCAGAAACTGTAGGAGAAAGATAGAGAGGGGGAAGATGTAAAATCTTTACCTAAGTGATTTATCTTTCTCAGATGTTGATGCAAGTTTTACTGGTGTTTTCAAGTGAACTTCAGAACAGCCTTTTGGCTTCCTGAATAAACAGCTGATTGTTCATTGTAAGCTACTGATTTAAAAAGTAATATTGAGAGGTGTTCTCTACACGACACAGAGAAGTGAAAAAATGTCCACTTGCAATGCAATAACACTTCTTTCTGCACTGAACGCTTTGCTCTGGCTAGGGGAGGATCTTCCCTCGTTTACATTTGTGTTTCTGTCTAAGCATTGTGGTTTTGCCTGCAAAGAAATTTTGTTCTTTTTGGCATGAATGTGCTAATTTATTCAGCTTCAAGCAATTTTGTTGAGCTGCAGCACAGGTTTAACTGACTCTGCTCCTGCAGCATGGCTGTAAATCACTGTGAGATGCTACTAAAGGCATGTCAGCCATGCAGAGAGCAAGTTCTGCATGGAAAATGGGAGAGGAATACCCTTTGATCATCCTGGCCCTGAAACCTGGATATGGCTTTGACTGGGAGGCCACAGCCATGCGAGGGTGGAAGTTCAATTCCCTCTTTCCAGTGTATTGCTTGTGTAGCTGCTTCACAGATGTTCAAAGTTTTTCTGCTGCAGTGCTACACAATTTGGGATTCCACTGGAGATCCTAAATGTCCTGTTAATTCATGTAAGGGTGAAATCAATGCTGTTATGTTAACTTCAGAATGAAAACAGGAATGGAAACATGAATCCTTGAGATCAGCCTGAATCAGATGTGCAGTGAAAAGAGTACTTGATTTGTTCTGAGAGATTTTGTGAATTGGACTATGTCTGGCACTGATGATAAGATATAAGACCTTATTTTTTAAAAAATGTTTTGCCTGTGAATTAAATAGCCAGTTTGAAGAAATAAGTGTCTAAAGAGGAAAAATTGCTTGATAAGTCATTGGTAACTAAGTTCTAAGAGAACTAAGTGAATTAGTAATTTAGTAGGGGTTTGACATGTTATCTCCAAAATTCTCGCATAATCTTCAAATAAATCACAACACTTTCTCACTTCAGATTGCAGGTGCTACTTTCATGTACTGGTTGTTTACTGTTTACTTTCATCCAGTCAAAACTCAGGTGTATTTAAAGTATTTCAGCAGGCAAGAAACATCACAGTGATGAGGCAGAACTCTTGACAAACACTTGAAACAGACTCCTTCTACGTTTCAAAATGTAACACATTGAAAAGGCTAGTTTTCATTTTCTCTTCTGCAGTTAGATAGCCAGTAGAGCTGCAGAAACGTCCAGCAGGAAATTGTAGCTTCAGTCATATTCCACTATTACTCTTCCTGTTGCCTTTCAAACAACTGGCCTTTGCAATGCACCAGGAAAGATGACAAGGGCAGAAGATGTGGAAGTGCATATTTTTATTTGTGTGAGGAAATTAGGAAACATCAAATGAATTTGACATTCAAATATAGTTGTCTGTCAAACAAGACTGACTTGTTTGTGTACAGAGGCAGATACCTTCCTGTTTGTTCCAGCCCACCTCCCCCCACGATACACAGGTCGCTGAGTCTGCAATGCTGTGCCATGCACTTCTACAGGCAGTGTCTAAACCCTAGCGCTTAATACCTTAAAATGGCCAACCTACGCATATTCTGTTCCCAGTTTCCACAAGATGTGCATTCCTTAGTGATGTGAAGTTTTTTCATTGCTATACAACTTATTGACTTTCTTCCAGGTAGGTTTTAATTAGGTTGTTTGATGGCCAGGGCTATTTAGCTTCAAGTACTTGAGCAAATGATTGGATTCTTTAACCTTTAAAGAATTCTATTTGTTCTCTTCAACAGCAGATTTAAATCATCTTTACTCTTCTTTCTATAACCAAAAGATGTTTTTCTAAAAAGCTGTCTGTGTAAAGCATTATTAATACTCACCAGGTGTGGAGCATGTGGTAAGGACTTGGTTCTTTTAGATATCTCTAGACACTTACATGATTTATATCCCAAATTAAAGCATCAATATTGGCCTTTAAGTTTTCAGCATTTTTCATTCTAAAATGATAATTTTAGAATGCCTAAACCAAATAAAAAAAAGACAAGTTGAAACCTCCAAGTGGGAGAAGTTAGAGACCTATCTTATTTCTGGCTCAGCACTTGTGAAGATTTCTTTTCAACCAAGGAATTAACTGCTTGCTTTAAGGTCCCCTGCATTTCTTCTTGTGCTTTTCACAAGGAGAGATATTGTGCTTGAGTGGTGGTGTTAGGCAAGTGGCTTGATGTTGGTATCTGTGGCAGCACGTATTTTGCATTTTCTGCAGGGTCTTGAAAGCATGCTGAGCTCCTGAAGGAATCCAACATACCACTTTTGTGGCTGTCTGCAGGAACTCAGAATGAAAGCAGGCATTTAGAAGCTGGAAGACAAGCTTCTAAAGCTCATCAATCAGTCAGGTCCAGATATTTTAATACATGGGAAGGAAATTAAATTTGAGATTGGAGGAAAAGATTGCACCAGTCCAGGTTAGGGGTTGACCTGCTGGAAAGCATCTCTGTAGAGAAGGACCTTGGGGTCCTGGTGGATAGTAAGTTAATGATGAGGCAGCAATGTGCCCTCGTAGCCAAGAAGGCCAATGGCATCCTGGGCTGCATTAAGAAGAGTGTGACCAGCAGGTCAAGGGAGGTTCTCCTTCTCCTCTATTCTGCCCTGGTAAGGCCACATCTGAAGTACTGTGTCCAGTTCTGGGCTCCCCAGTTCAAGAGTGACAGGGAAATACTGGAGAGAGTCCAGGAGGGCTACTAGGATGATTAAGGGACTGAAAAATCTCTCTTACTAGGAAAGGCTGAGACACCTGAGTCTGTATAGCCTGGAGAGGAGAAGGCTGAGAGTGGATATGGTCAAGTGTTTATAAATACCTGAAGGGTGGGTGTGAGGAAGATGGGGTTAGTCTCTTTTCAGTGGTGCACAGTGATAGAATGAGGGGTAATGGGCATAAACTTGTACACAGGAAGTTCCACCTCAACATGAGAAACTTCTTTACCATGAGGGTGACAGAGCACTGGAACAGGTTGCCTAGAGAGGTTGTGAAGTCTCCTTCTTTGGAGACTTTCAAAACCTGCCTGGACACTTTCCTGTGTTACCTGCCCTAGGTAAACCTGCTTTGGCAGGGTGTTGGACTAGCTGATCTCCAGAGGTCCCTTCCAACCCCTTCCATTCTGTGATTCTATGAAGGTATTTCCACTCCTTTAGAGCAAAGGGAGTGGCTGTGGAGAAGTACTTTGTGCATAGGGCTTGCACTTGAGGGGAATCTTTGTCATAACTCATTAGTTCTTATCTAAAATCAAACTGCTATACTTGATTTTACATGTGTAATGCACTGCTCTTAATATCGTAAGGTTTCATTGGCCCATAGAGCTGAAGAGCAAGAGTGAGGAGGTGGTAAGAACATAGCTGTGTAAGTGTCTGTGTGCACGTGCGGAATGGGGAGCTCAGACAGAATTGGGGTGTTACCTTATTGCCTATAGGATGTATGGATCTGCTCTGGATCTTGCTATGATTATTTATTTGTTTGTGAAAAAAAATCCCGGAAGACCAAACTCGGCCCCCTCAACGGGACTAGGAATGGGCTGGAGCCAGGTCTGGGATGGGGAAAGGTTTTGAAAACCAAATCTGACTTTGCTACTAACTTCTGCAGAACTGAGATGTGCTTGCTGCATCCCAGTGCTGGCACCACTGTGTACAGGTACAGAGTGCAGGTCTGTCTTTATAGTCACTGGGAAATGCCAGTTGCTGTTTAAAGGACTTTCATATTGGAAGGGTTTTCCTGGAAAAGTTTGCAAACCAGTTTATATGACTGAGATGCCATTTTCCTCAGGTGCCATGCAGCACAATGACATGGTTTACATGTTGGATCATGACTAAAAAGAGAGAGACATCTCTCCTTAATGAACTTGTAATGGCAGTCGAGGGTGGGAGTTAGTGATGCTAAAGTCCCATTTTGTGTCTCAGACTGAAAAGCCACTTTCCTGTATTCTGTTTACAAACCTGAGAAGCACTGCAGTGCATGAAACATCAAATCTGCTGAGCTAACTGTTGGAAGGTATATAGTAGACAAATCTTATAGTATTCTTGTGTATTCTGTAGGTGTATTAGTGTTTGCCATGAGCTGTTCATCCAGTCAGCACTGCCATTTTACCTGTTTTCTTCTGGTAAGTTGCTAAAAGAGGCTCAGAACAAATGACTTGTGCAGGGAGCAACACAATGGATGGGGGAAACAAATCTGTTTAGTCATTCCTGTAAACGCTAATGAGTTCAGCTAGATAATACTTTAGGTTTTTAATTCAGACGTACTGCTATATGCTGGTTCCCTGAGCACTACTTGTACAAGTTTTATGTGTCTTGGTAATAAAACAGAGCATAAAATGGGTGTTCTACTAGCTAAATTGCTACAATTGCTGCTGTAGCAACTGAATTGCAGCAGGTACAAACAATGGTGCATGCTGGCATGACTACCCAAGCTTTATACTCTCTCAGACACAGAGGCAAGATGCCAGAAACCCAGTGGTTGCACCCAGTTCCACAGACTGTACATGAAATACCAGATACCCTCTTGTTATCTGAAATAGAAGTACAATAATGTAATTGAAAGGCTTATTGAAATTTGGCAGTTAAAACATCCAGGTTGGAAAACCTTTAGTCATCCCACTATATGCATAATTTTCAATGGAATCTGGATTGTGCCATGCTTCTCATGTGAATCTCTGAAATGTCATCCTCCCCCTTTATTATCCCTTTGTGCTGCACAACCACAACATTAGAAACAAATCAAAGTAAAGAGGACCAGGACACAATTCCCAAGCCTGTCTTAATCTAGACAAATTGTTTAAGTCAATGTTCCTGATAGCTGTGGATATTTTGAAGCTTAATCGTCCAGCCAGAGATGTCTACAGTCCTGCTGACAGCAGTAGGGTTGTAGAATAAGCAGCACATTGTGAGACTTTGTAGTCTTTTTCCATCTCTGCAAAGAAAAGATTGAGGTGACTTAAATTAGTTGAATTTTTTTTTTTTTTTTTGAAAGTTTATCCTCTGAAAGTTAGTGTCTTGGTCATTATAGATCCAGGCAAAAGATGTTAAATTTTAATCCAATTTAATTAAATTTTTCTGGAAGGGGAAGATGCAAGGTAAGAGAAATGAGTTTTCACTTGCAGCTGTTTGGTGGTTTCAGCCTTTGGGTGGGAAGGGAAGCCCTGGGCTTTGTTCCTGGCCCATCCACTAAACCTCTGGTTTTGCTCTGGAGCAATGGGAGAAGGATGCACGATGGTGAAGCTCTTCCATGAGGCAGGCACAAGGCCTGCTTTCCAGAAGAAAAATCTGGCACATGTCACAGCTGGCAGCTCTAGAGCAGTGGCTTCAGTAAGGGGCAGCTCTGGCCCTGTGAGCTGAAGCTCCTCTGGGCCACTCAAATATGTGGCTACTTGAATATATGTCTGTGTGCTTGACCAGAGGGTGACAAGATCTCTCTGCATGTGGCCAAGTGTGTGTGGGGGCTGGCAGACAAAGTCGGGACAGGGGAGTAGGGCTCAGAGGAATGAGAAGACTGATCAGGGGAGGGGTTGTGTCCACCCATGTCAGTCTAAGTGTGTGGGGTGGTCAGTGAAGGGAGAAGTAGCCTCATGTCTTCTTCACAGCCCCACTGACCTCCTCTCTTCCCTTCCTGTCTGAATGTAGGTTTCTGTTGAATTATTTCAAGTACAGCTGGTGTTCTCCATTTTGAACTGAATGAAAAATTAAACTCAAGCCCAATTTTTTGTTTTGTTTTGTTTTTTTATTTCAACAAGAAAAGAGAGGGTCTTTTTTGTGTGTGTGTTGGGTTTTTTTTGTAGCTTGATTCGTAGCAATTTCTCCCCACTCTTCTTGTGTCACACTCCTGTTGAACTCACAAAGTAATACTCTGTACATAAATATGAAGCATCTGCAGCTTCACTTGCTTTCAGCCAGAGTGGTCTGCACCTCTGGAGTACTGGTGTGTAGGTATCCCAGGCTGTGGTGATTCTCAAATTATTAGTGAATGCATCTCACAGTGAGCCTTCACAGCCATTCCTCAGTTTCCCTGCCCATAAAATGAAGGTAAAGTATCATTAAGATGGAAAAGTATTTTTGACAGCTTCGGATAGAAAGCACTAATAAATGGCAATGTTCCCTGTCTTTATTTTTTCTGCTAGTTAAATCAGAGAGACTTGTTTTCAAACTTAGTTGCCTAATTTTTTTTCCAGCCTTTTTTCCACTCCTCAGCTACTTTAGTCTAAGCACGGAAGAGGCAGGTATAACATCCTGTTTAAAGTACTTTTCATAACCATGTGAGAAATAATGCTGAAATTTATTAAAATGAAGGACACATATTGTATACTCAACTGCCAGGTCAAGGCCAGAGCTACTGGAAACTTTAACATAAATATTAATATAGCAGGTACTTTAATTAGCTATGCCCTTCAATCACTGGTTGTTTGGCCCCTTGGTCTCCACCTTGAGCCTTCATAGAATAGGATGACCCCTGCTTGTCAAGTCAAATTTCATTCAATTTATCTAGTTACTTTTGGGACCCTTTTAATACATGCTCCACAGAGTGCTAAGATTGCCCAGCTCTGGCTGCATTCCTGGACTCAAATCTGTAATACAAGATGCAAAAGGCACATCAGAACTTCATCTTAACATATGTACAGCCTATTTAAAGCTGCAGCTCTTATTGACAATTCCTCACATCCAGTCAATGGAAACAGCTGGGAGCAACTGGACTTCGTTTTTCTCTGTTAATGCTATGCCTTTTTATTTCTGTCTCCCTTCCTGCAAGGTTGCTTTGCTCCAGAGTTGATGGAAGAACTGAAAAAACTGTCTGAGAGCATATCACTGAAGTGTAACCTTTAGGGAGATGCTGGTACTGGTGCAAAAACACTTTTGTAACTCTGACCTTGCCACGTGGCAGTGACTCCCCAGTGGGCAAGCTGCAGTCACAGTCCCATCCACTGGTGGTCTTCTCCAGATTTTCTGCTCTCTAGTAGCAGTGCACATTTCAACTTAAAAGAAAAAAAAGATTACTTTTCGTACCTATTGTGCAAATTCCTTAGTAGTAGTCCACAGACCTCTAGCTCTCCACAAATCATATTAGGAGTCTAATTTATAAATACTAGGACCTTATGCAACCTTCACATATAAAACACCATTCCCTGATTGGATGAAAACTGATTGCTATAGCATGCTGAGTTGTAACACAACACCCAGACACTCCTGGCTTTAATACAGTTGACAGACCCACTTTTGTCTATTTTCTAATCTTCCTCCTTACACAAGGCTAGAGCTGTTTTTAAGACAGACCTAGTGAGACCAAAGTAGTAGTAGGACATGAAAGGAAGAGGTGAAGATAGTGGAAAGGTAAATGAGTCAGATTCACCACAAGGGCTAAAAAAAATAAACCTTGAGAGCAAAGACCGATGTCTTGTGATATGCAACATTTCTTTTTTAATCCAGAAGCTCTTGTTTCTAAAAATAACTAGTTATTGGAAGGAGAACAATTTGCTTGCTATGAAGGGAAACAGGCCAGCTGCTCAACAGGACATGGCAATTCTAAACAGTCCTAGTCAGGAGGGGAAGCAGAACACGCTACTCAGCTGAAGTTCAAGGGCAATTTAGGGAGGCAGAAAATAATATCTATTGCTCCAAACAGAACATGGCTAAATTATAAGGGATTATACCTTGAGCATGTGGAAAGAAAAAAAAAATCCAATATCATCACTGGGACCTGGCTATAAGTAGTTGAAAGTTCACAGCTTTTGTTCTGGATCCTTTTGTTTCGTTTAATGTTTTCAGTGGTTTGTGTGAAATTTGAGGCTTTCGGCTGCACTGAGCGGTATCCATTGGGAAGCTGGGCTTGCTTGGACCAGTGAAATAACCAAAGTCACTCCCTGCAAAGGTTTCTGCAACCTGCTACAGGCCTGTGTAATTAGTGAGTTTGGATGTCTTGACATTTCTGGGTATTATGATTACAGTCCTATTCTTTACAGTTCTTTAAGAGGAAACACCAATATTTTAATATATTTATTACTCTCTTTCTCTCCCAAAGGTTTTGCTTTTTTGCCTCCTTCCCCCTCTTCTCCCAGTCTTCCACCCCGGTTATGCACACAGAGCATAACCCCAAGTCTCTGCAGTTCTTTTCTTAACAGGATATAGCTTTGGGACGTGGTTGAATGTACAGAAATTGAAATTCAAGTGGTACAAATTCCTGCAAGTAAGGCACAGGCATCTACAAAACGTGTGAACTGTGATCTAAGAAACCTCTGGCAACAAAGCTAGTGCACATCTCTCTGAAACATGGTATTACTTCTGGTTTCTTTTGATACTTTATATTACTTTAATGCTTTTTTTTAATGCATTAGTGGAGAAGAAGAAACTGAGAGTAACATCAAAGAAGGAGTCTATAAACTGTCTTCAAGAGTCTTTTCAATTCCTACTTACACTGGACATGTTTCTGCTGTGCCGTTACTATTTTTATGTTGTGACATTTAGGTTGGTTTCATAAATACAAGTATTTTAATACGTATTTACTAAATACAGTGAACAGAACACGCTTGAATGTATGCATGTTTTTGCATGAACTTCATATCTATTAAGACATCAGCATTTGGTGAAGTAGTTCTGATATTACATTCTACATCTAGACAGTCCTGCAGGCCCTTCTAAGGACAAAAAGGGGGGTGAGTAGAAAGGTGTTATTATGTGGTCCTTATAGAGAAATTATTGGATAGATGGATCATCTTTTCTTCAGCTGAAATTTCTTGAGATGCTTAAGAACTGAGTGAAGTTGGTCAAGTGTTCTTTTAAATCAAAAGAAAGTATGGTTTCCTAAAAGTTTGGTTTAAAACAAACCAACCAACCAACCCCTTTCTTGTGGAAAAGGGTTGACTTCTTTGAAATTCAACACACTGAGAACTTTTTTATTATTCTGAAAAACTAGAAATATTGCTGTGTTATGTATTGTCTTATGAGGTACCTGAACTTCTGTGTCGTCCTCCTCTGTAAATCAGTGCCTCCTCTCTTTTCTGCAACTCATGATGTACTGTGGTGTGAAAGCATCCAGGGGGAAGGTGCTGTCAGCTCAGTCAACAGGGAAGACCACAGAAAACAGACTTGTTAGGGACTCCAGTACATGAAAGATGAAGGGGACAAAGAAGTATTCAAGTTGATCACTGAGGCAATGTTTCCACACTGCCTTTTTTAGGTTTGCAAGTGTTAATTTTCAGCCTACCACTGAGAATATTTTCTGAAAGATGGAAACTGAATGTACAAATGCCCAATGGTAGACTCAGTTATGCTCCTACCAGAGCTGTAGTGAAACTTTTGGACCTTACTGAGGAGCAGATTTGGTAGGATCCAATTCAGTTTATTTAGCAGGAATTAGATCAGGCCCTTAATTAAAAGTTTTGAGCCTTTTCAGTGCTAAGGAGATCAGTTGCCTCTAAAGAGCTTGCAATTACATCACAAATGCATCCTGCACAAAGGCAAGCTTTGCCTTTACTTCAAAGCTGCAAGTGAAACCACCAAATTCCATGCACAGAAAGTTAAAATTATCCATCCTCTTTTGCCACTTTATGGAGTGCTGCTGATATGATGGAATGGGCACGGGGAGACTTCCCTGTGCCAACTTGAACAAAAAGGTTTTGGCTGCCTTTCAGGCTGAAAATAGTAAGTGCTTACATTTTTAATCACAGAATGAGCAAGAGCTCATGTACACACACACACACGTGCACACAACACACACACACTCTGACGTGTGAACGCGGGTCTGGAGGTTTGTTGTTGACAGCAGGAGCACATTCAACAGTGGCTGTCTGATTAAACAAAAGTAGGCTACAGCGTGGCAAACAAACTGTGCTCGGAGTTTCTGATCTATCAGCAGCCTTGCCAAAATGCCAGCTAGCTGAAAAGGAGATTTCATTGTTTCTAATGAAACATGCTGTGCTTGCTTGTCTAGTGTGGGCTTTAGGAAGGAAATGCAACTGGACCCCTTTCATTTGCACTGTTCCCTCTGCACTGCTGCTGCTGCTGCCTCCTCATCCTCACATATGAAAAAATTGCATTAGATGCTTTTCCAGCAGCTTTATGTGTAGTTTAAGTGCTGGGAAGTAAATGTTCTATCCTGCAGATAAGATGTGCTAATTTTTAGTTACAGAAATGTTAATTTCTTGGGAAGGGAGAAATCTAAAAAGAATCATTGTGTACCCCTAAGTGACCTGCCTTATTATCCTAAAAACAATTCCTTGCACACATAGGCAAATCTATGTGTATGGGCTTAATGTCTTGAGATTCTTGAGTAGTATAGCATGAGTAGAGCAGATTATTGTTGGAATTCTTTTGTTTCCTAAATGCAAGTGAAATGGTGGCTCTTTATGCTACCATAATGTACAGCTCCCTGTGAAGATCACTGTTGTAGACCAAGACTCTTATGCTTAATACAGTAGATGAGAATCTTGTTAATTGAAGTGAATCTTATTTAACTAAGGAGTATATCAGATATCATAGAAAAGGCATGATCAAATCTCCCTGTGGCCTTCAAGCTCAGAAGACTCATTTCTAAACCCTGGAAATTATAGATAGGGAAGTAGATAAGTAGCAAGCATGCATGAACAGTAGATGATACCATAAGATCTTGCAAGCAGAGTCTTTCCCTGAATGTGCTGAACAACTGACATTTGAATGGGGATGATCAACAGTGACTAGAAAAGTATAGCAAGAACTTTCAGAGGTTTAGAAACCATGATCTTTGTGGAAAGCCTGGAAGAACTGAGGCTGCCTAATCTTGAGAAGTGAGCAACAGCCTTCAGGTGTGTTTCACACGGTACAAGTGTGGAAGGGAAGGACCAGTGCATGTCTGTGTCTGCTGCAGCAGTGCTAAAGCATAGCAAGGGATTCTTGTACTAGACGTTAAAGCTATTTTCCAAGCTATGGGATAGTCAAGTAATGGATTGGTTTCTGCACGGTCCCTGTCACTGGAGGTTTTACAGCTTTAAAGTCCCATACAGAAATGGGCTGGTCACACTGGAATGCATGGACTGATCACACTGGATCATGCCTCTTAAGAAGTTCCTGGTTGGAAGTGGGGCTGTGATTTATACTTGGTGTTCATCTGATTGCCACAACTGTTGCTACCACAGCAAAAGGATCAGAGTCAATTGTCTTTCCCAGTTGTACCATAGATGTGTTTCCAAGTCAAAGAGCATCTCTAACACTTTCCTTCAAAAAGAATAAAAAATGTTGCTCAAAGTGACATCCTGTGGCAAATGGTTGGTTTCTAGAGGTGACTGCAGCAAAGATCAATCTCTGTCTTAACTGAAGGGGTGTTAAGAATTGCAAACAAATCAATTGCTAGTAAAAGTTAGTGATGTGGAAAAAGTACATATTCAGGGGTCACCTTTTAGAATTGTTTTCCTTCAGCAGGTGAGCATCTTTTTAAGACAACTTCTGGTGCCTAGTTAAATTCACAGTGACAGCAAAATACAACACTTCTCTAGCTGATCACTTTTGTGGCTGATTCCGGCTTTAGCTGATGCTGTTGAACAGTCCTCCTGCAGTTTGTATGACCAGGCAGACCTTAACAGGGTATTTCCAAAGCAGTGTGCTATTTTGTCAAGTGCAGTGTAGTGGGTCTGTCTGAGCTGATTTTCCCCATACAGACTGGAAGCCAGAAGGTGTTGATAACACACACCCTTGTTATGACTATCAGTGCCCACACAGCACCAAAGGTGTGGGGGGGGACAAGATCTGGGAGGGGATACAACCCGGACAGCCGACCCGAGCTGACCAATAGGATATTCCATACCATATGACGTCAGCTCAACTATAAAGGGAGGAGGACGGGGGGGATTCTGGGAAGACATTTGTCCTCCGAGCAACCGCTCCGCGTTCTGGAGCCCTGCTTCCCGGGACAGGCCCGACACCGCCTGCACATGGGCAGTAGAGAGTAATGGCTTTGCTGCTTTTGCTTCGTGCACGTGCGGCCTTGCTTTCTCTGCTGTTTATTAAACTGCTTCTTATCATAACCCACGGGTTTTCCTTTTCCATCTTACTCTCTCCCCGCTTGCCTTGCTATCGGAGGTTTTGGTGGGGGGCGGGGGGAGTGATAGAGGGACTAGAGGTGGGCACCGGGCACCCAGCCAAGGTAAACCCACCACAGTCTGAGCTATTCTTCAGAAGTGTATTTGTTTTAATAAAGTTGGAGAGATGAAAACTTCGACTTTTTTCTACTGTTCTACAGTTCAGTAATTAAGTCACTGGCCTGAGATGTGAGACACCATTTATTTATTGAACTGCTGAGAGACATTAATTTGGCTCAGCAACCTTACAGGACAGTGCCCTAAGCAAGTATCTTCCTCTGGGGTTTTCCTCTGGGTGAAAAGAGGACATACAAGTACTTTGTTTTTGCAAAAGACTGTCAGCTTTCTTTTTTTTTTTTTCATTGAGGAGGAAAAAAAACCCCCAACAACCAAACAAACCAAAATCTTGAAAATTACTGTGAAAGAGGGACATTTTCTGTTTAGCAGTTTGAGGAGTACCTGAGGCGCTTGCTGATTTCCCATGATGCTGTATTGCATTGTCCCTGTGCTTTGTTAGTGTGCGTGTTTGTCCTTTTCCTTTATCCAGGTCTAGATAGAGGTGGTGTTTTAACCTTCAAGGTTGTGCAAGGCATATAAAGTTACTGTTATTCTTTTCACAGTTTGCAGGTCAGATAGACTCTCCTGGCTGGTGACTATATGCAATGTAAATTAGCAGTTTGCTGTAAGGAGAAGCTGATCATCTCTTTAATTCTTCTAAGTAATTCAAACCATTGGCCCATCTTAAACTCAGGTCTTAACCTTTTTCTAGACTTTCCCATTTCTACCCTCTAGCTCCTGCTTCTTTATTAATGTTCTTGGATCATAAAGTCTTTAGGGTTCTCTTGTTTATGCAGTAGCTGTGATGACCCACTGGTTTGCAGCATGATTATATCAGCTTCCACATTGAAACTTGGCTCAAAGCTTGTGAGAATGTGAAAAAGACAGGGATCATTGTCTGCCCTCACCTCCCATCCTGCACATGGGCTGTCAGAGTACCTGTTTCTAACGCTTCCATGGCTGAACTGAATTATAGTCTGGACTACATACTCCATGGCATACTTTTATTAACACATCATGGACTCATGATTAATTAGGATATATATTTTAATACAGTTTCTTTGTCTGTCTTTATCTAAGAGATACTTGGTTGGGTGTATGGTTGGGAGATGTCACCTGTGGCACATGCCACAGCTCAACAGTATACCTGAAACTGGAGGTGAGAAGGAATAACAATCGTGCCACACTTGGGCAAAAAGAGCTTTCTAAACTACCTCCTAAGTGAGAGTTCAGAGCCTTACCCTTCTGCTTATATCAAGCAGAAACATATCTGCTTCTTACCTTCATTCCTTGCTGATTTTGTTTCTAAGCTGTGAATATTTTGGGAAACAGAAGCCTCTTTTAAGTGTAGACTGCCCAGATATTATTTATTATACTTTTTTTTTGTGTGCAAAACTATTCAGCTGCTTGTAACTTGATGTCCTGAATAATATTCCTTCATTTATGGGTCTAGAGAGCCGATGTTCTACACTGTATTGTAGGGCACTGTCACAGAAAGGGTTTTATTATTTATTGAATTTCTTTCTTACCAAATAAAGACCAAAATCTAACAAAGGAAGTATTACTGTAGAGATAGGCAAGTGATGTTCACAATAAATATATTGCCTGCAGGTCACCATTCAGGTGACCATTTTAATGTTAGTTTTTTCCTGACTCTAGGAATAAAAGGTCATTTCAAGAAGCTTTTAAATTCATTTTCTTCCTTTCTCTCTCTTATCACGTAGGACTAGCCTACACACAAGCTGATATCAAGTACTTTAAAAGTATTTTGGTGTTAAGTCTGCTTATAGATTGGTCTCTCCCCTTAGCTTTGAAGTCTTGCCTATACAAAGAAAATTACTGCCGATGGCCTGTGAGCAATGTATGCAGTTGAGCTGATAATGAACATAACTTGTCTGCAAGTGTCAACCAGGATAAACTATCCTCTACTCCTAACAGGAACTGTGGCTGAACTACAGTTTAAACGCAAGATTTCTTAGTAAAGACTTTACAAGCTTTGTTTTCTGGCTGCAGACATTTAAGGATGGTTTCCTTTTCCCATGAGCACTTGCCTTCTACTCCCTCTGATGCTGTTTGGGAAGTGTAACTGTCTCCAAAGCCCTTGGGTCTTTCCAGTGCTGCAAACACCACTGCACAGGCTAGGGTGGGAGGTGATGTTCCTGGCTTAGGAAGCAGACATTCCAAAACTGATATGAACCATATTCCCTTAAGTCTGAGGGTACATTGCTTGAGTGATCCATTTTCTAAGGTTGCTCTGCCAGCCCAGGTATGCATGAACAAAAAAAAATGGTTCTTTCTTGTTATACATATTTGGTTGCCTTGGTAACCAGAGAATAATTCATCTGAAATACAACTGGATAGGATAATTGATATAATTTGAGGAATGCCTAGGGGCAATAATAGGGATTTAGCTGCCACCAACTGTTCCAGGCTTCAGAAAAAATAAGGTTAGGCCCTGAAACAGGAACAAGTGTGTTTTCTACAAGTCTGGATGTAAAGATGATGCTGTCCTCCCTCATGCCTGTGAGGGATCCTTGATGGACTTCTCTGTAACTTCAGTACAGATCAAACTGCATCTATGATTTCTTTTGAATATTTATTTTAGACAATCCAAAGACTTTAGAAAATCTCTGAAGTAATGAGTTCCCACTGTTGTTTTGTTTCTTTGTTCTATGAATGAAATGCCTTGCAGCAATCTTGGAGGCTTCTGTACAGAAAATTCGCATTGGCACTGATGACCCATTATTATGGATACTAATGACCGACTATGAGGCATCAGGGCCCCTGGTTGATAAGCTGGCTCACTGTACTCCAGTCTCCACAGAGAGTTTATGAATCTTGATCATCCAGTACCTGACATTTACTTAAACCACTTCATGTTTTCAACACCTCATTAGCTTTCCTCCATTCCCTCTGCAGGACACAGTGTAAGACCTACTTCCCAGTGAATGAAAGGTTAAAATCTGATCTGCTTTCATCTCCTTCTGTGCAGAGGCTGACAGGAAGGGGTGTAAGAATGGCATGGGAAAACAGATGGGAAGAGTGCCTGTGGGAAGATTGAACAGATGACCCTGGGGTCCTGAGACTCACTGGGTACATACTGGAGCACAGCTCTATCTGACTTCATAGCTAGCTAATTTTCTCCTTGTAACACTAACCTCTTGAGAACAATGTTTTCCCTAGTAAGCTGTTCTTCCAGTGGAATTTGCTGTCTCACCTGACTCAGAGTCTGCCCCTGCATGACTGATATGAGAACTCTTGCTGGACAGTGTAGGCTTCTCTCAGTAGTTTCTTCTGCTCTCAAACAAGAAATAAAGCTGGCATCTAACTTAAACAAGGAATGTTCAGCCTGGTTTTAAGTCTGTTTATGTGAGTTTGTCAGAAGCTTGGCGGTTCAATAACATTTCTGGGATATAATATGAATTATCCCTGACATTTTATTAATTTCACCTTTTTCATTCTTGATGAAGAATCTGATACCAAGAAAATTCTCCGTTCATTTTAAACTAACTCTGAATCAGGTAGAGCTCAGAAAGATTATCTGTATTTCTGGAGAGAGGACACTATAACTTCCCAGAGTTTCCCAGGAATATAAATTCCAGTAGCCGTAGGTCACAAGGTCAATATGATTAGAAGAAGAAAATATTATAGCAAGGCACCAAATGGTGTCTGCTTTCACCTTGAGGACCCGAGAAGGAAAATGTTTCCAGAAAAAGAAAAGTTAAGACCCTAATGAAAGCAGAAATACTTTTCATTCCCTCAAGACAATGTTTATTGTATTAGTATACAATCCATCAACAGCAGTAAATAGACTCCATAAATAAGGTAGTTGTCTAACACACTTGGAGATTTCGTGCTAAGGGAAATATGATTCTCTTTTAGCATAAGACAAGATCTTTCTTTAGGGACAGAGGACAGACCGAATGGATGATGTCTATGCTTGAACCCTTATAATAAAATTTGCAGCTGGTCAGCACTGAAAATCCTTCTAAATTTATTTGTGCAGGGCTACAAACTACATGAGCCTGAAAACTCATGACCTGTAGAATTCACAAGTAACTTTTCAAGCCATGCCAATAGGTTACCTTCATTCCTTTATCAGGGAAAATGTACAGTTCACTCTGGTTGAACAATTATGAATTTATCAGTAAACAATAGTAATAAAAAAGTATCTCAGCTGACGAATTCCAATACCAGAAAAATCTCCCACACTAGTACAGAGGTAACAAAAATGCATAATCTAATCAGTCTGAAAACAGGAAGTCTTATTGTGCAGATTAATTTCTTTAATTTGATTATTTTTGTTCATATTTTTCCTTCCCCATCAGTCAGCCAGATTTCAATAAAGAGAAGAATAAAAAAGGAGTGGAAGAGGAAGTAATAAGAATAAAAAAAATCAAAGCCAGATCTAGATACTACTAAAATAATCAAAGAGAAGGTAACTCAATGATTTTTGTGTACCTATTCTTTGCTAGGAAAAGATGTGCAGAGCTTTTGAACCTTACTGATACAAGTAACAAGATCCAGTGGTTTGAAGTTGAACCAAACTTCTTTAGCAGAGAAGCAAACAAAATAGTTGAACTGCTGTCCAAAGGAAGCTTGAAATCACCAGACTTTACTATTTTAAAACAGAATTCACAGGCTTTAATTCAGTTTCTAGGAGACATCCCACAGACTCTTTCCGTGGATGTGAGCTGAACACCTGCACAGGCAAAGTTGTCCGCTCTGGCCTGAGAGTCTTTGAAGTTGTGGTTTTGTCACTCTGAGAAGTAGATGAGGGGAAAGAACTGTTTGAGCTTCTTTCAACATCCTCCAACCCTTGCAGCTTTACAGTACAACTATCATCCACTGTCATCATTCAGACATTCACACATTGCTTGCCTAGGTCTGGGGAAAGGGAAAGGAGATTGGCTTGCTCCTGCTCTTCCTTATGTGCAATTGGCTTGGACCTATTCCGGAATAAAGTTTCTTTCTTCATTTGAATTATTAGAGGTTGCCTGGACTGTGGCGAACACTAATGCAGTAGATAGTGGCAGTGGGGCCTCGCAGCTCCCTGTCTTGTCTTGTTTTCACACTCAGAGCCATGGAGAGTGCCAGACTTGGGGAATTTTTCCACAAGCTGGATTATCTGTGGCTTTGGGTTTTTTTTCCCCTATTCTGCTAATATGTTGGATGATTTACCTGTTGGGTAATTGACTGCATGTTGCCCAGGTTGCTGCATGTTTTTTTGAGCCAGGTTTGTGGGTTTTTTTCCTTTACCCGTAGCACACAAGAGCTAGGCTGAAGAAGGGTAAAGTTATCAGGTTTAACTAAGTTTTTGTGGTTTAGTACAGGGTATTTGTGTGAAATGTTAAGCCACATAGGGGACAAGAGGCCAGTCTGATTGTTCTCTACAGACTTTAGTAAGCTGTAAACATTCTGCACAATATACTTGGGCTGCCAGGCAGGCAGATGGCCAGGCATTGCAGTTCATACAGCTCTTCTCTGATAGAGAAAGCACCCCTAGAAATGGGGTTTGCTCTGCTTTGAGCTGCTGTAACTGCTACAGATAAGTCACTCACAGGGATGTGACCCTCATTTATTCCTGTTGATTTTTCCCTTGAGTTAAAATAAATAAGTGACTGTCTCTTACTGCAGTTGAATTGCTCCTCCTAGAGAAAGCTGAGAGACTTAGGAAGAGTAATTCTTCTGACAATTCCAGATGTTTTTCCACAGGATGATGTGATATGGGAAAAGGGAAAATGAGTGCTAGTGACTGTGACCACAAGAGGGGATAAAAAAGAGACGCAAGCTTTCCCATTATTTTTGTAGGCCTCAATTTTTTTTTCTGAAAACCCCTCTTGTGATAATTGTCAGCCACTGTTGTATGGCAGAGTGGAAAGGACTTATTCTTAGCTTTGTAGACAAGATGGGAGGAGACAAGTGACAAGGGCAATGGTCAAGGATAGTGGAAAGCAACATATATTTCAAAGTGCTTCTGCCTATGTGAGTTTCTGACTGGCTGCATAATAGTATATGAGAAAAAGCGATTCATTTCACCTTTTAAAAAATTTGCTCTCAACATAAGGGAACTTAATTTTTCTGGATGTGATGCACCATTATCCCAGCCTGTGTCTAATCTTGTAGACATATACAGAGTTTGATTATATATTTCTGCTGGAAGAATGAGTAAATAAAGAGCCAATTTTAATTGTTGAGGTAATTTAATATCACTACAGAATACACAGCATCACAATAGACAGTACCTAAATTTGTCCAGGCTCTCCTCATAATCAGTGGGGAAGAATGAGCATTTTTAAGGCAAAGTTCATTTGTTCCACTTCAGAAATTTATCTTAGGATGATTTGTGCATTAGAAACGTGTATGTTTTTCATTAGCCATTAGAGGAATTGGCTTAAGAAGGTGAGATGTGGGCATCTATACTGAGAAAAGCTGCATTTGTTGGAGTGAAACCCTCCTTGGTGATACAGGTACAGTCTAGAGTGCAAGACAGAGACCATAAAAAGGATGGTATTTCCACCCTCTATGCCATAGTTTTGGTGTAGAAATGGGAACAGTTGCTGTATATCTCTTGCCTCAATAAAAGTTACATACCTTCCTGTTAAGAGGCAGGCAACTTAGGAGGACTACAAGAATGTCATGAGGTTGTGCAGGGAGAAAATTAGAAGGGCCAGAGCCCAGCTATAACTAATTCTTGCTACTGTTGTAAAAGACAATTTAAAAAATTTTCTATAAAGGCTTCAGCAACAAAAGGAGGACTAAGGAAAATCTCTCTTTTGCTGAATGTGAGGAGAAAAATAGCAATAAAGGATAAGGAAAAAGCTGAAGTACTTAATACCTTCTTTGCCTCAGACTTTAATAGTAAGACCAGCTGTTCTCCATGTTCCCAGCCCTCTGAGCTGGAAGACATGTATGAGGAGCAGAATGAAGCCCCTATAATCCAAGGGGAAATGATTAGCAACCTGCTACACCACTTAGACACATATAAGTCTATGGGGCCGGATGGGATCCACCCAAGAGTACTGAGGGAACAGGCAGAAGTGCTCACCAAGCCACTTAACATCATTTATCAACAGTTCTGACTAACCGGGGGGTCCCAGTTGACTGGAAGTTAGCAAATGTGACACCCATCTACAAGAAGGGCCACAAGGAGGTTCTAGGGAGCTACAGAGCTGCCAGTCTGACCTTGGTGCTGAGGATCATTATGGAGCAGATCATCATGAGTGCCATCATGCAGTACATACAGGACAGCTAGGCATTCAGGCCCAGTCAGCATAGGTTCATGAAAGGCAGGTCCTGCTTGACTAACCTGATCTCCTTCAAGTTAGGGAAGACAAGGTGACTCAGTGGTTGAGGGAAAGGCTGTGGATGTCATCTACCTGGACTTTAGAAGCCTTTAACACTATTTCCAACAGTCTTCTCCTGGAGAAACTGGTGGCTCATGGTTTGGATGGGTCGCTGAGTAAAAAGCTGTCTGGGTGGCCAAGCCCAAACAGTTGTGGTGAGTGGAGTTAAAACCAGACAGTGCCTGGTCACAAGTGGTGCTCCCCAGGGCTCAGTTCTGGGACCTGTTCTGTTTAATATCTTTCTCAATGATCTGGAAGAGGGACACCCTCAGTAATTTTGCAGATGACACTAAGTTGGGTGGGGGCATTGATCTGCTCGAGGGTAGGAAAGCTCTACAGAGGGATATGGGCAGGCTGGATTGATGGGCCAGGGCCAGTTGTATGAGATTCAACAAGGCCAAGTACTGGGTCCTGCTCTTGGGCCACAACAACCCCATGAAACACTCCAGACTTGGAGAAGAGTGGCTAGAAAGCTTTCCAGTGGAAAAGGACCTGGGAGTGTTGATTGATGGTCAGCTGAATGTGAGCCAGCAGGGTGCCCAGGTGGCCAAGAAGGCCAACAGCATCCTGGCCTGTATCAGAAACTGTGTGGCCAGCAGGAACAGGAAAGTGATTGTCCCTCTGCACCTCAAATACTGTGTTCGGTTTTGGGCCCCTCACTACAAGAAAGACATTGAGATGCTGCAGTGTGTCTGAAGAAGGGCAGCGAAGCTGGGTCTAGAGAACAAGTCTTCTGAGGAGTGGTTGAGGGAACTGGTGTTGCTTAGCCTGGAGAAAATGAGGCTCAGGGGAGACCTTGTTGTTCTCTACAACTGCCTGAAAGGAGGTTATAGTGAGGTGGAGGTCAGTCTCTTCTCTCATGTAACAAGCAATAGGAGAAGAGGAAATGGTCCCAAGTTGTGCCAGGGGAGGTTTAGGTTGAATATTAGGAAAAATTTCTTCATCAAAAGGGCTGTTAAGCACTGGAACTGTCTGCCATCCCTGGAAGTATTTAAAAAACTTCTAGATGTGGCACTTATGGACATGGTTTAGTGGTGGACTTGGTAGTGTTAGGTTTGTGGTGAATGATCTTAAAGGTCTTCTGATCTAAATGATTTTATGATTCTAAATTCAGATAACAGTGACACTTGCGTGATCTTCCTCATGTGAGTGAAGTGCATTTGTTCTGCTGCAATCAGATCATATTTTATCTAATCTGACATGACAGATGACTCTGCAGCCATCTTGTTCTCACTTGCAGTCAGAACTGCTCCTCTCGTAGACTTAGCATGCTTTTGAGCACGCTTATAAGCAATTGCAGCTGAGAAAGAAGAAAGTGGGGCTACCCCAGGAATACTTCATCCACAATCCTTTTACCTGGCACTGTAGTCAAAGAAGAAAAAATTATCTAAGATTTTATTGATAGTATAGTCAATTAAGAAAACAACTATGGCGTATTCCAGCATATATTAGTCACCTAAATTTCATATTGAGTCTGGAATTAAAGAAGCAAGATGAATTAATTTGGAGTGGGATATTAAAACTTGATATAACAAGTCCTTTCTGAAGTCCAGGAAAAGAAGACTGGGAAATGGCACATAGAGAACTGGGCAATTGACAAGTTACTTCCAAGTATCTTCCAGCCTAACAGCATGGTCAGCAAAAAAAGAGTCTTGCATTATAGATTCCTTTTCTCCTGAGATCTACATGCTCTATTTTACTCCCAGTTACTCTAAAATTTGTCTAATTTTGTTAGATATTTTATAGCATCTATTGCACAGGGAAAACCTGACCTCTGTGTTTGTGTGTATTCTGACATGAACATTATGCGTGCCTGCATGTAAGCTTTCACCTCTCTGCAAGGAGGTAACAACAGTCCACCTGTCCAATGCAATTACTGAAGTTCACTTCAGTTATATAGGCTTGTCTCCCTGAGCTGCCTTCTGCCTTAGAAGCAGTCATGGAAGCTTCCACAGGCTACTACATACCTGGGTAGATTACACTCAAGCATATATACCAACAGGCTACTGTTCTCCAAACAGAAGAGGATTCAGACTCGGAAGGAATATTGGGTGTAAGTCTAGAAGTGAGGTTTGCCTTCATCCTAGAATAAGGGCAACTTGTTACAGAACTGTCCTAAACTGTCTGCAGCTCAGCAGCTTACTTATGCAGGGTTCCCAACCAGACATTACAGCTGCTCAGCCTGAGACAAATCAGATTATTTCAAGTGGGACTATAAGAGCAGGCCTGATGAGGGAAGTTAGATAATGGGTGTCCTTCACTCATTAACAGAGTAGCAGAGCCCTTATAAGGAGAAATGAGTATTCTGTATCTTGGATCTAAGACAGAAAAAGTTACTGGCCTCACAAGGACCTTGTTAGCAGTTGCAACCTCTTAGCTTCTGTTAAGAACTTTATTTTATCTGATCTAATGCAGTCTATTTTTTGCTGCAGTAAATAAGCATCTTAGACTTCAATTTTCCTGCATTAAAACTACCCTTTTTACATCGAGATAATAATCTCAACATAAAATACTACAGGACACATAAATTCTCAGGGTTTTCCTTGTTTTGTCTGGCCATGGGCAATCCCTACAGAAGTTTACCTTGACCTCTTGCATGGGAATGAAAACTGGAGTACCTTGTCATATAGAAATCTTACCCTGAGAAACTACATCATGCTTCTCTGTTCCTGTAAAGCCAAAGAATACTGTTCTTCCTTCCTTGGCAGTTTCAGAAGAGTTCCTGACATCCAAACATCTGTCCAGCTGCCATAGGGCAGAGTGATTTCAAGCTAAATAGCAGGGCACTAAGTTTCAGTTATCTCAGAAAACATCTGGCAGTGTCACAAGCTATGTTATGGTCTCCTTAAGTGTGCACGTATGACAAACATTAATATGTGAATGGACAATTTTACCACTACTTTCAATTTATTCTTCCTCTGAAGAAGCACATTATTGATAATGCTGGGATGTATGGTGTGCTAAATTATAACAACATACCTATTGTTTTCTCATTAGTTTTCCCTTCCAATACATTTGAAGCTGATTGCCAACTTCCATATTAGCCTTTTAAATAGCATGAAGTTTCCTGGGAAGTTGGTAGGGCTGAAGCTTACAGCTTCTTCAAAGATGAATAGTAAAACAGTTATTTTGAAATCCAGTTGCACTGTCTGCCTTGCTTATCTCTCACAGTGGAAAAAGCCCCTGATCCTCTATGGGGATCCTCTTCAAAGAAAAGAAAACATGAACCACACACAAAATTGTAGCCTTCATTGAATTATTAAAATAATGTGCTGCTCTCTGGCAGTAGGGTCAGATATCTTCATTCCTACTCCATATTTTATCTTTCCAGACTTTCTGTCCCATACTACAAAATCTGTAGCTGACAAAATTCAATATAGCCTCTGAAAGGACTCCTAAACACTGTTATTATGGTTGTATTGTGTTCTTTGGTTACTTTGAAGGTGCCATAAAAGAAGGAACACGAATAATATTTGAAAAATTACTAAAACAAAGTCAAAGGTGGCAATTTGAAATGAGAGCGTCCTTGACTCTTTTCTAAACTGCTTTCAGTGTTTCCATCTTCCCTCCATAGTTTCCCACTCTGCAGCAGATGTACTTTTCTTTAGGATCAAGAGAACAGTCTCCATTTTGTTTCATGGGAAATATCTTTTGTGCATTAGAGATAGGAGGAATTCACTTGCACTACAAGGATTTATTCTGCAATACTGCAAAGCAAGAGCTGTAGAAAACACTCTGCCCATAGACTACTTTCTTCTGGAATTTCATCTCAGCTTAAAAAGAATTTACAGTGTGACAATTTTAGACAAATACTAACCTTATAATGCAGCTCTGGAGTGGAACTCCTGGGTCACTGGAAGTGCTACAGCCAGACAACCAGATCACGTAAACACCTCCAACAGCTGATTGAGTTCTGTTTGAATCTAGCTTTTTCTTTGTAGTTTTCATTCCTACTGGAAGGCTACACCAGGGCCTTGCTGTTTTAAAGGCTAGAGGGATGATCCTCTATCCTAGCTGCCTGCTCTTACGTTTCCTTTCGAAATTTATTACTAGCTTATGCAGCTTGTTCTTGTGCTAGTATTTTCTTTTTTTTTTTGATGGCTCCTTTTTCTTTATCTTTTCTCTTTTCCCACTGCTCCCTGACTATGTTTTTTATAGACAGTGTACCTCTTGGTCATCAAGCTGTTTGTTAGGCAAAAAAAGTCATACCTCTTAGGCAATATGTATGTTGCTCCATGAGATATCTGCTGCATGTTTCCCTCCCCTCTTCAAAGTGGGGAACTTGTTACAGTATGTCATGGACTCCTTCTATCCCAGGCATCTAAGTTGCCTTCGCATGGAAACCAGAACATAAAGGAAAGAGGAAAGCAAAGTGTAACATGGCCTTGTCCTTATGTGGAACTGCGATGAGGAACAGCTCACAAGCTAAGGACATGGAGCATGTTTTAAGATCCTCAGTACTGATATAAATAAAGTATATTTCAACAAATTGAATCATAAGTGGGTGGGGAGACAAATAGCACCTGCTCGATCTGGAGTTCATGATCTTCAGACACGGGATGGATCAGCTAGATCTTACTAGGGCTTTATAAATAATTTTAATATTTTTTTGCACCTTCTCAAAATATCTTGCCTGATAAAATCCTCATGTACAATCTGACTCTTACATCTGAATTATATTGGTAGTTCATCATCATCCAGGAGTCCCCATTCCTCTCAGATTTTCTCCCTCTTTGGTTACTCCCAGCTGATATATTTATAGCAAGTACGCTTGACCTTTATAGATGAACTTTTCCTTGATACAAATGTCTTTCATCCCATATGTCTCACTCCAGTCCTCAAGGTCATTCAACTCTTTTTTTATAACAATATGATCTTCTCCTGTATTGATGCCTTTATGTTCTGAGACAATGGCAACTTTTAATTGTGCAATCACACATTTTGCACCAAATTCATTCAAGAAAATATGAATCAAACTTATTCTGGAAGATAAACCCTCAACAGATTGCCACTTCCAACACAACACCCAAGCAGAAAAAACTCAGTATCTGATGTGACATCTTTTTAACCAGAAACAAACAACAGCTGCTTTGATGCCATGGTCTTTCTTTTGCCAGGCATTTTAAAAGAAAAATCTGAAAGTTACAGAAGTTAGAACCTTTCAGCAATAATTTTGTCAGCCATTTTGTTAGAAGTCAAACAGAATTAGACTGTGCATGGACATTCTAAAAGGTAGCAATGTAATGCTCAGGCATATAAATAAAATGAAAGTATGGGCAGGAATACAACTCATGATTGAGCAGGATAGAGATTAAAGATATCCACAGTTTTGACCAAAATCCATGTCAGTTATACCAAGTATGATGGAAATACTGAGTGGGGAAGTAAAGGAAGAATAGCTAAACAGAACAAAAATAGGAATGGGAAGTACTGTATAAGAGCAGAGAGAGGCTGAAGAATTCTGTGCATTCCAACTTGCTGGAGGCCGGGTTATCTCCAAGGCCCAAGAAGAAAGAGGAAAGCAAGGCTTCTGAAGTTGCATGTCCACTCCATAGAATTCACTGGCAAATCTTCCAAGAGGTCATACAGTCAGAGGACAGCAAAGGAGGAAGAAACATAATGTGATTAGAGGGAGGATTCATTAGTCTGATCACAACTATATACAAATTTTTAGAACAAACTTTGATGGAAAACATAATTAAAGGAAGGAAGTGGAAAGAAAGGCTGCACAGGTTTACTAGAAGTATAACATGCAATTATTAAGGTTGAGGAGAGGCTACTGATTCAACCTACCTGGACACTGGTATAATATTTAGTATGATGTGGCATGAGAGAGGAAGCATTAAATCAGAAACTAGAGATTAATATAATATTAGATTAAATTTATGAGAAGGACTGGCTAAAGGTGAGATTACAAGCAAATTAGAAGTCTGGAGATAAAGGCTCATTAATAGGCAGTTTCTCAGTTGCTGAATTTTTTTGAGGATTCTTTGCATGGCTCATAGATATTTTGAGAGCATTCTCCAGCATTCTTTTGAAGAGAGAGAGAGAGAGAAGGAAAGTATAATAAACAGGAAATTTTTTGTCTAATATCAGATGTAGCCCTAGATCCTCAAACTCTTAAACAATAAGGGAAAAAAAGCTTTTCTTCTTAATCAACTTGGCTTCCTTCGTAGATTTGTTACTATTCATGTTCTGGTTCTCCATACTTCCAAGGTAGCTGAATCCTGAATTTTAATATAAAACCAGCTAAGAAAAGGAGAAAAATAAAGGGCATGACTTTTTCTTAAATGTTGACTATAGCAAGCTTGATAGATTAGTCATTTTGAGGATGAAGAGAACCGGAGGAAGAATGACAGGACAGTCCTAGGACTATCTGATAAGGTTTGGGTACACAAGTTTTTAGTAATCTTGTTCTGTCTTGCTCCAGTGTGGGACTTCAAAGACTTTATGAAATGGTGAAGTTTTCCCAGGATAAGATGATTTCCTGCTCAATTCCAATTAGCTTATTTGCACCCCCTGTCTAAGCCTTGTAATTAGCAGCAAGTTAATTTGAGGCTACGGTCTTTGTTTAGCATGTGCTGGTTTTGGCTGGAGTGGAGTTAATTTTCTTCATAGTAGCTGGTATGGGGCTGAGTTTTGGACTCATGCTGGAAACAGTGTTGGCAATACAGGGATGTCTTAGCTATTGCTGAGCAACATTTACACAGAGTCAAAACCTTTTCTGCTCCTCACCCCACCCCACCCCACCCCCAAGTAAGCTGGGGGTGCATGAGAAGTTTGGCAGGGAAGGACAGCTGACCCTGACTGGCCAAAGGGATATTCCATATCATATGATGTCATGCTCTACAATAAAACTAGAGGGACAGTTGGCCAGGGTGCTGCTGCTTAGGGACCACCTGGGCATCAGTCAGTTAGTGGTGAGCAATTGCTTTCATTTGCATCACTTGTCTTTCTTAGGTTTTCTCTCTGTTATTTTCATTACAACTATTATTATTACTACTTTATTTAAATTGTTCAACTGTTCTTATCTCAACCCATGAGTTTTCTCACCCTTCCAATTTTCTTCCCCTGTCCTGCTGGGGGGGTAGAGAGTGAGCAGCTGTTTGGTGCTTAGCTGCCAACCGGGGTTAAATTGCGACAGAGCACTCGGCACAGTCCAGGACATGTGAAGACACAGGAGGAACAGGAAGAAATCCCTACCCAAAGAGCTCAGGAATAATCAGGGGAAGGTACTGAAACGCAGTTTTGATACATATGTTGGTGTGGTGTGTAAATTTTCACAAAGGCCTTCTTTCTGCAAAAGGGCAGATTTTATCTTACATAAATAAACATTCAGTCCAGCACCCAGTGGAATGAATGTCAAGGCGTTTTGAGCCCAAAAAGATATAAAAATGTCAGGGTGGTGTGGGGCCAGGAGTGGTGGGGACTCGCCATGGTGGGGTGGCAGAGCTGTCCCACAGCTCCAGCAGGGGCAGCCCCAACCCCGGGCATTGGGCACCTCCCTGGGGACAGGCCGAGGCCAGGCCAGGACATGGGCTGGGCCTGGCTCAGCAGGGCCCATGGACCAGACAGAGCTGCAGGGTCTGGAGACTGGCACTGCCATGGCATAGCTGGGGCAGGGGCTGGTGGCCTCAGGGGGCTGCCATGGAGTCCTGGGCCATGGGCAGGGTGCAGGAAGGCCCAGAGGGCTGGGCAGGGACAATCAGGCTGGTTACTGCCCTCAGGACTGTGAGTCAGGACATTAAGTCTGCTTGCATGATCCTCCTAGGCACACATATTTGAATACAGCATTCAGATAGATACTGTATATTTGAAATATAAAGTAAAACTGGGCTGATTCAGCCCTATAAATATTATTTCTGTGGTTTAGCCATCAGATTTTGGTGTATTTTCCTGAGTTAGGAGTGATATAGCAATAAGACTCATCTAAGTTCAGAAATTCACATACAAAGGCTCTGATCTGTGGCAAAAGCTATCAACAATTTAAATGAAATATAATCAGGATTTGGACACGATGTCACAGAAATATCAGTGAGACAGAAGCTCCAATTACAGAAGCCTGTACTTAATGTTGTAAGGGTTTTAGAAGTATGTCATTCTAAAACTGAACATAAGAGCTGTAAAGTTCAAAAAAAGTGTTTTCCCTAGCTTATACAGATCCCAAATTTCATGAAATTCAGGCCTATCTTATTATAGTTTTTGATGTTCCAAGAAAAAAGTGAAGAGAATGAGAATTCTTTTGCTTCCTCTTCTTTTCTTGATACTCTTTATCTTGCCTGTCTTTGAGTTACAACTGTGACATTCAATTAGGTGCTGAAAATGTACTAGTTGATTTGACACTGAAAGAAAAAAAAAAAGAATAATTTGTCATAAAAATACAGTCCCTGCAGGATTTCAAGTCCCTGCTTGATAACATAAAGCAGGGGCTTTTTTTGCTACTATTCTGCAAAGATTATGATGGGAATTTATAGGTATTAAACATAACCAGAGGAAGGAGCCTCTAATTGTCCTATGAATGCAATGAAAACCTGTTGGGAATTAGAACAAAGTGAGAAACTTTTCAATTAAAGAAAAAAAGCAAGCAAGCAGAGGCCTTTGGTGATTCCTATAGCTTTTAATGAAAAGCCCTACATCTAAGCATATTTATTTTAATATCTTTTTCAGTGACTCAGTGCAATGCCTCCACAAAATCCAGCCCATGAACTACTCAGAGCTGGTACTGCAAATGCTGCCTAAACTGCCAAAAAAACCTCTTTCTGCCTTCAAAACCAGGTCTCTCCTGTCACAGCAGAGCAACACTGGTCCTTCTCAGCTCAGGTTCATTCCTCTTCTCCTCTCTATCTTCCTTTCTGCCCTTTTCTTTCTTCCAGGCCTGTTCTGATCACAACTTCTGTTGCCTACTCTATACAGCAGCAGGTCAGGATGGTGAGCCTGACAACGTGTGCTACTCAAGGAAGAGAGGTGAGATTGGGGTAATGTTTGTGTCAGCCCAGATAAGCATGAGGGGAAGCAATCCATGGGAGGGTTGTGGTCATCTAGGTTAGTTCACTCTGCTTTAAAGAGTGCAGACATAGCATTCTCTTCACATCCTAAAAATGATTTAATCTATAGCTGACAATTAGTCATTGCAGCTGTTAATTTCTCTTTGAGGCTTTAACCACTCTCTCTGCATGAAGCTAAATATAATTTTTGAGGAAAACTTTACTTAATTACAAACTTCAGAGTAATTCAGAGTGTGTGTGTGTCTTTTCTGTTGTAACATTCTGAATCTTCAAATTGCTACACCTGTACAATCTTATAATGTGCTCATCATGTTCCTTTTTCCTTCAGCTTCTTGAGTCTGGGTAGAAAAGCCCATAAAAAAATATAGAATCAAAAGTTAGAAAGTCTGAAATCAAGTTTTCTATAGGATCAAAATTGTTCCTTTTCTATATATGCATATGGTTTAGACTTTAACTATATTTCTCACAAGTGAGATGAGGCTCACCCTGCTTCCCCTCCACTCGCTGTTGTAAAACAGAATATAGAGCATGCACAAAAATACCTGACTGGTTAATGGCGTGGATTGGACCTTGTCCCCTTGGAACTACACCACTGTAATTCTCTTTGTAGATGAGACTGCTCTTTAGAACTCTTTAGTCATTGTTCTTGGAGCAGTTAAATGCACCTGCTTAAGGAGCAAGTCTTCAAGTGAGTAGTACTTTCCACAGTAAACAGTCCCATTGCAGTAACAGTGCTTTCGCTTCTGTAATGCATTAAAGTTCAAGAGGTTTTCTTCAATGACATACTTGAATACATCAGCTGGGTATAATTTCCCCATTGTTTTTTATCTCCTACATCTGTACTCTTTGATCATATTTGCAATGCATTATGAGCTTGTGCTTATGAGTCTTGCAAAAGAACCAAAACTGACTTTAACTGCAAGGTTTCTTTTTGCTTGCCAAAAATGCAGGACAGACAGGGACAGAAAGTAGGTATAGGGTGAACAAGCTTGGTGGACTTCTGATTTTAGAGCTTTCAGCAATTATTTAAAAAAAACCAACTATTTTTGTTTTGTTAAACAAACTGCTCATAATTATCTTAACATAACCATGATTCACTGAGCAGCAATTAAACAGAAGTCTTCTACAAACTGGCTCAGTGATATAAAAGGACTCCTTCAGCCCTTCCTCACTGGTACATGAATGACTTCTGGCAAGAATGAGCAATTGTAGCTTAAGCTCAAGGGTTAAGACACTGATCAAAAGCTGTAACAATGACTATCATTATTGGACTGGCATTGAAGGGGGATTATAATCCTTACCAGTGAGGTCACTTTTTTGCCTTCATTTTCTTTACAGTTCTCACACTGATAAGTTATTTTAATAGCAATTTGTATTCCATTACTGCCTGGTTGTGATGAAAACCTTAACACCCAATGAAAATTTTCTGCAAAGATCCCCTCCATCTGGTCCTGAACACTTTCCATTTCCTATTTGACTGGAAGACTTTTACAGGGTTTCTTCCTGCATACGAGAGGCACATGATAGAAAAACTGCTCCCAAAACTTCCAGAGGAAACATTCATTTAACACTTGTTCATTCTGAGATTACAGGTGCATGTTTAACCTCTATCACATCTGATTTTAGTTTCCTTTTGTTTATTTGTTTTAAGGGATGTATCAAGACATAATGTTCAAATTCAGATCTTGGATCTTTCCAGAACTTGTAACACTATATTTTGCTTTATTCCATTGCTGAAGTAGAATTTTATTTTCCCAAGTAACAAGTGAATAAAGACCCTAAGGACTAGGTGTCAAAACCATAGCTTCAAAAGTAAGCAGTACAACTAAATGGTAGTTTCACTTCATGATAAATTTTTTTGTTTGCTTTAAATTTTTAGCTTTATATCTCAAAGAATAAGGTATGAACTGGTTCTCAAATGCAAATCTCTTCTAGTTGCTGTAGATAATCTAGTTCCAGATAAAAATTATGACACTTTTCATGTTTATTCTCTGCATCTGTCACCCAATCCTGATATGCTTGAAATTGGAAATTCAGCTCTTTTCCAATCCAGTTAGATGTTCTTAGTCTGTTGCAAGTGTTGGAAGCCTTTCACTTTAGGTTGATCATGACAGTTTTGCCCAGCGGGTGGCAAATATCAGTTAGTGCTCAACTTTTGCTAGCTGATATGCCTTTTGAATACAAAAGAAAGGAAGAAAATGGATTTGAAAATGTCACCATTTCCTTTTCTGAAAGCAATGTGTGTGCACGTCTTTGTTGCACAGGAGTGAACTGCCACTGTCTGAGTTTCTCAAAACTCACTAAAATCATCTTAGCATGCTGTACTGCAGACAAAGCTTTTCAGTGTTCAGTTATTCCCACTGAAGTGTTTTCCTTCCTTGGCTCTCAGCCACAGATTAATAGTCTGTAACCAGGCTCACTCTCAAAAATGTCAAATTTAATTGAAAAAGGAAAATCAGAAAATAAAAAGTTATCTGGCATGACTCCTCTGGGTCCCATTCTTACAAGCTTTGCAGGTTCCTCTGCTTCATTAACCAACCCTGTGTTGGAAGGCTAAGCATTCACTGTTCCCATTGCAACTTCTACCTGGAGTTCCTGGGGCATGATCCAGCTATGGTGGCATCAGAGGAACCTAACTAGGTTCAGTTCTGGCTCACAGGCTGCACAGAGCAATAACAAAGGCCTTTTGTCCCCTCCCTGTTTTGCCAATAAGCTGAAGAAAAGCAATAGCATGAACTGTTGCATGGCTAAGGACATAGACTGTTATCTGTACCCTGTTATTTCTGGGTCCTAACACTGCACATGCCAAGGGGGGTGGGAACGGAAGGGGCCAAGTACACAANGGATTATAATCCTTACCAGTGAGGTCACTTTTTTGCCTTCATTTTCTTTACAGTTCTCACACTGATAAGTTATTTTAATAGCAATTTGTATTCCATTACTGCCTGGTTGTGATGAAAACCTTAACACCCAATGAAAATTTTCTGCAAAGATCCCCTCCATCTGGTCCTGAACACTTTCCATTTCCTATTTGACTGGAAGACTTTTACAGGGTTTCTTCCTGCATACGAGAGGCACATGATAGAAAAACTGCTCCCAAAACTTCCAGAGGAAACATTCATTTAACACTTGTTCATTCTGAGATTACAGGTGCATGTTTAACCTCTATCACATCTGATTTTAGTTTCCTTTTGTTTATTTGTTTTAAGGGATGTATCAAGACATAATGTTCAAATTCAGATCTTGGATCTTTCCAGAACTTGTAACACTATATTTTGCTTTATTCCATTGCTGAAGTAGAATTTTATTTTCCCAAGTAACAAGTGAATAAAGACCCTAAGGACTAGGTGTCAAAACCATAGCTTCAAAAGTAAGCAGTACAACTAAATGGTAGTTTCACTTCATGATAAATTTTTTTGTTTGCTTTAAATTTTTAGCTTTATATCTCAAAGAATAAGGTATGAACTGGTTCTCAAATGCAAATCTCTTCTAGTTGCTGTAGATAATCTAGTTCCAGATAAAAATTATGACACTTTTCATGTTTATTCTCTGCATCTGTCACCCAATCCTGATATGCTTGAAATTGGAAATTCAGCTCTTTTCCAATCCAGTTAGATGTTCTTAGTCTGTTGCAAGTGTTGGAAGCCTTTCACTTTAGGTTGATCATGACAGTTTTGCCCAGCGGGTGGCAAATATCAGTTAGTGCTCAACTTTTGCTAGCTGATATGCCTTTTGAATACAAAAGAAAGGAAGAAAATGGATTTGAAAATGTCACCATTTCCTTTTCTGAAAGCAATGTGTGTGCACGTCTTTGTTGCACAGGAGTGAACTGCCACTGTCTGAGTTTCTCAAAACTCACTAAAATCATCTTAGCATGCTGTACTGCAGACAAAGCTTTTCAGTGTTCAGTTATTCCCACTGAAGTGTTTTCCTTCCTTGGCTCTCAGCCACAGATTAATAGTCTGTAACCAGGCTCACTCTCAAAAATGTCAAATTTAATTGAAAAAGGAAAATCAGAAAATAAAAAGTTATCTGGCATGACTCCTCTGGGTCCCATTCTTACAAGCTTTGCAGGTTCCTCTGCTTCATTAACCAACCCTGTGTTGGAAGGCTAAGCATTCACTGTTCCCATTGCAACTTCTACCTGGAGTTCCTGGGGCATGATCCAGCTATGGTGGCATCAGAGGAACCTAACTAGGTTCAGTTCTGGCTCACAGGCTGCACAGAGCAATAACAAAGGCCTTTTGTCCCCTCCCTGTTTTGCCAATAAGCTGAAGAAAAGCAATAGCATGAACTGTTGCATGGCTAAGGACATAGACTGTTATCTGTACCCTGTTATTTCTGGGTCCTAACACTGCACATGCCAAGGGGGGTGGGAACGGAAGGGGCCAAGTACACAAGTACAAGCAGCAGAGCTCTTAGAGAAGATTGTTGATAAAATGGGCCAAAAGTTTTCCCAAGAAACAAAGGGATAAGCAGAAAGTATTTGTTTTAAAGCCTTCTGGTTTGCTGTGCTTTGGATCAATCAAAGGTAGAGTTGTGAAAGAGATGGGAATCCAAGAAAGTGCTTACCTCAGCTCACTGTATAACTAGAACTGAGAGCTGCCAGTCCCCACTGGTCTACAGAATAGCCTGTCTGGTCAATTTTGTTATGTGCACAACCTCTGAAACCAGTAGGCATGTCTAAACCACAATCCCATTCTTGCGTGAATTTACTGAAGAGCAGGACACTGAGATTTTTGGCTCAGGTTTATGCTGGAAAAAAACTGTCAAATCAGAGAAACCTGTCTAGGAAGCAGCTGTTTATAGCTGTTGCGAATGTGCACCAGTCCTAAGTTCTGCTTGATAGCTAACATATGCCCTCAGTTATCAAAGCTTTCCAATGCTTTCCTTTGATTTTGAGTCCAATAGACTTAAGAAATCTTGTATCTTACAGCAAGGAAATTTGCTGTTATAAGAACTTTGTGTTATGGTAATAGTACCTTGACAGCAGAGAGGTTCAGTATATAACAGAGTCCCACTCTGCCCTGGAAAAGCCTCTTCAGGTGGGCATTTGTCTGACTGTTGTATTTGGATGCCAGCAGAATCCAAATGATCCCCGTTTCTGCCCTGCAGGTAGAAAACTGTTTTGATCTAGAAAGTAGTGTAGTGTTGATGATTATTCCTTCAGAGAGAGCACACACAAGGAATGTCAGTGTTGTTTTTTTTAAGTTATTATTTTGCCTGTGAAATCTGCAAAGATTCTTACCATTCTTCTTCTCTGTTTTATCTCGGAGGGAGGTAAAATGAAGCAGAGAAACAGCTGAAACCAAGTTTAAAAATGGAGTTCTTAATCCAGTGCAGGTGTGCAGTGAGTCCTCAGTATTCATGTACATCATAGACTTTTTCCTGTCTTCACAAAATTACAGAAGAGAAATTTATAGCAGGAGCCATTATAAGAACTTATTAGTTGCCTGTTTACTGTTGAATATGTTTTGCAGTACAGATACAATTTTAAGGGACTAAAACGTGTGTGTGAAAATTATTAAAAGTGTTAATTTCCAGTAGCAACCAGTATGATGGAATAATATATAGTGTAATGATGTTGAAAAGCAAGCAATATTAATCTTTAAACTTTTTCACGTTTGCTGTGGACATCACATGTCTGTGTAGGGAGTTGTCTTACCTGGATTTACNAAGGTCTCTTCACCACTCTGTCATTGATTTGCCCTAGGCCGATTGCCTCACTTTCCTTATTCCTAAATTTCCTAAGCTATAAACTGAAAAATCATATCTGTGGCTTTGCAAAGTCCTTTTGAGAAGTTATGCAATAGAAACTGAGCACAATCCATGAGACTTGTCCAGGACTGCCTTCCTGTAGGTGGGCAGTGGTTTTTCCCAGCACGCCAAACAGCTGCAGCCTGTAGTGGATTACTTTTTTGCTCACTTCCGTGGGTTACATCTCTTCTTCTAGAAACAGGTTTGCAATGTTTGCTTTCTCTTAGCTCTAAAAGTTCTAGCCACTGTAGGTGTTACTTTGTCTCCATTCTTATTCGAGAGTGGTAAGGCTGAGTGGTGTTAGTAGGGCTTCCACTTCTTATCTTTGTCACAACAGTTTAAGGCAGTTATCTCATGGTTTCTCTTGTGAGAACAGAAAACAGCCCACACTGGCAACAGTTGTGGTGCAACACTTTTTCATAGATGTAGAGAACCTGCTGAAGACTCCCAGGAGGCCCTCATTTCATGGAGAGCTTTGCATTTTCAACCACTTCTAAGAAATGCTGTATTCTCATCAAAACAAACAATTCAGCCAATGCTAGGACTGAGCCTTCTCCAATCAGAGGGGCAGCTCAAGTTTACATTAGCAAAATTAAGATTGCTTTTACAGAGGTTTGCTGGAAAAACCACT
>VYZX01006984.1:0-15901 GCA_013401335.1 Brachypteracias leptosomus
GACATTTACTGAATAAACAAGAATAAACAAACAACAATCTAATCCATAACTAACAACTGTAGTTGGCTCCTTTATCTGTACAGTCATTCCTACCACTACAAATTCAAAAAGGAGGGCAGGTCAGCATCAACAGCACAATAACCCAAGGCACTATAACCAGAAATTTGGAAGATTCAGGTTGTTTGGTACAAGATTCTTACTTAACAGACTCAACTGTCCAATCTCACCTAGGTATCACCATACTCTGCGATGAGGACAACATTCTCTTTCCTAAGTTATTTCTGACATGCTCTCCACAAGAACTTGTTTCAGGAAAGGCTCTGGCAGAGCTGAAGATTATGATGAGGTGATTGGTGGCAACCAACATGACTTTACCAATGGCAAATCCTGCCTGACAAATCTGGTGGCCTTTTATGAAGGAGTTTTATGAAGGAGTTGGTGGATAAGGGAAGAGCAGCTGACATAATCCAGTTGGACTTGTGCAAAGCGTTTGACACTGTCCTGCACAACATCCTGGTCTTTAAATTGGAAAGGCATGGATGTGATGAGTGGACCACAATGTGGGTGAGGAATTGGCTGAATTGTCATACTTAAAGTGTTGCAGTCAATAGCTCAATGTCCAAGTAGAGGGCAGTGACAAGTGGTGTTCCTCAAGGATCTGTACTGTGACCAGTGTTGTTTAACATCTTTGTTAATTGATTAAACGGGTCAGTAGTTCCTACCTTTAACAAAAAAAGTGCCTGCAGTCTACTTACTTTGTATTCAGATTAAAAGAGTTTTTTTCCTTTGTTGGAAAAAGAGCTAAATTCAGCAAAAATAAATGTCAAAATTATTGTTATGATTGACAATTCTCCTTGAACATTGTGCATGTCTCAAATAAGCATAACGGTTTACTAATTTTTTCATTACTGACAAATTGTGTGATCAAAAGCTACATGAAACAATTTCAATATCTCCACGTTAATATTTGAAAAGTTAATTTGGCAGAAAAAGAAAGAAAGAAAAAAACCCTTTGAATATTTATTTAAGCCTCTCTAGCCTGATCAGAAACTAGAATCCAGATTTTTTGTGAAAGACCTATTTCTTTTCTCAAGTAAGTGCTTCATCTTTTTTTCATTCCTTTTTCTTTCTTATTTTATAGGAATAGTTTTAAGGAAGTCATTATAATTGAGTAAAAGATCATTGGGACAATAAAAAAATACGCAATTTTAAAATACAGGGAAGACCTAAGCTTGATTATAATATAACTCTAGAAAATTCAATAAAATAGATATCAGACCTCTTAGTAAAGGAAGACTGGAGGAAAAAAAAAAAAAAAAAGAGAGAGTTGGAATTCATATGCCTTAGGAAGTAAAAGAAAAAAGCCAAAACCTTATCAGCAACAGTGATAATAACTTTACAAAGAAAACGGTTTTTTCTCTGTGTACTGTTTGTTATCTCACTATTTTATAATATTTTTTTTTATAACTTTTAGCTCTCCTATGCAGGCAATACTCTTAACATTGCTATATTTAATTTTGAACATGTAATAATGTCCTATTTTTGAGTTTACCCAACTGTCTAAAGCATGCTGTGTAGCTAGGAACTTCCTTCCTTTTATTGCCTCAGAGATTATTCAAAAGAATCAGAAAACCTCTGCTAAGAAAACTACATCTACAAAGAATAGCAAAGTGAAGGTGTTAGCAATACTTCGATCTTTAATGGCTCAGTAAGGTTGTAACTTGGAGATCCTATCTTGTCCTATCTAATGAAAATGTACTCTTACAGGCTTGATACATACTTTGATAGCCAAGGATGTGCATTAGAAAGGGTTATACAAGACACTTAGTGAAAAGCTGTAATTAAACAGTAATTACATGCAAAGATTTAATATCTTAATAGGAAATTTATTTCTAAAAAAAAAGATTACTTGACATTAATAGTATAATTAAGAGTGGAGACACAAAAACACCACTGCAAATTTAAACCTGAAATATATATAGTTTTGTTTTACAGGAATGTTTTTTATTAGTTAGAAATCCTGAAGTAGATGCATCTGTTGTCATCTAACCAGAAAGCAACAGGAAAGCAAGGAAAAATTAGCACAAGGGTTGTGAACATCTTGAGCGGAGAGGAAATATCTGGTGTTGAATGAAAAACTTAAGAAAGCACACATCCCAAATTGAATTTCTGGCCTGTGAATAGGAGGACTGCCAAAAGGTCAGGTAATAGTCACTGTTAGTGTACTTATTACACTACAAAAACTAGTATATCCACATGATTGTCTCACAGAACCAAACAAAATCCTGGACTTCTTTGTGATAACATAATCAAATAACAAGCAATATTAATATAATTTTAATGAAGACACAATATGTCAAGCTGATAAAGCTTCAGCTGAAGTTCTTTTAGACACGGAAGTAAAGCCGACATCTTTCATTTCAAGTTTGGCCATTTTCTCTCCATATTTTTTTTTTTTTCGGCAAATTAGTTCTGCCTTGTTGGCTGTTTTGCATAGCTGCCAAGACAGTTTTCATATAATATGTTATTGCACTTTTCAGTATATGCAGTGACTTATAGTGCCAACATCTGGAAAAATATATAGTATGAAAACAGGGGTTTGATAATTTCATTGATTGAGAGCAAATTCAATATTCATTAATTTATTATTCTCAGGAGACAATGGATATTGTGCCAATAGGTCACTGTATGTAACTCAAGAAACTTTGATTCAGTTCCAGGCTCAGTCCAAATCTTCCTTTGTGCTATGTTCTTTTAAATACAATTTAATATCCTCAGAGGTCCTATTAGGACAATAATCATTGCTTTTGAGATGCCTAAATGCTATAGTTACCAAAATATTTGTACAGTGGGAGTTATGCAAGCACATTAATACACAACCATGTTTGTCAAAAATCTAGTATGGAAACAGCTGCAGGTTTATTCCACTATTTTTCAACATTTTTTTTCATTTTCTGACCTTCATCTGAAGATTCATTGCAATTGATTCAAGAGAGCCCTGTTCGTCTATCCTAATTGGTTAACAGAGATAAGCATACTGCTGCAGTGACAAAACAAGAACAGCAAGTCATAATAACATGTAAGATTTACAAAACTCTTAACAAATCAAAATAAAAAAGAAAAAAACATTGTTGCCTAATTCTGGGAGCAAATAGAAATATACTACAAAGACCTGAAGATTCAAAGTCCTGTGAATTCAAATCATCCTGAATGAAGTCACTGCCTTGCAGGGCCACAAGACCATAATCTATTCTATTGACCAATTATTTGTTTTATATTTTTATTCCATATACTACATCTTAGCTTGCATTGATAGCTTAGAAAAACTTGCATGCAGATCATACATAAACTACGTACAACAACAAGGAAAATGGCCACATTTTGTTAACTCTCCTGAAATTCCTCTATTAAGAAAGAAAACAGAAGCATTTTCCCTATAAACTGGAATCTGCAAGTTATAGGCTGACATGTACTTCATTCCCTCTCTTCTCAATGGCTTTAGTATAGGTCTACATGCATAGACAAAAACCTGAATCTTGCTTCTCTGCAAACAAACAAGTTTATCTTAAATAAAGGCATATGGCCAGGATTAAGTTTATTTGTAACACTGAAAACCTCTGGATTAGTACTATGGTTACTTACTGCAGTTGCTGAGGGACAGTCCTGGGCAGAGTCCCTACCCAAGTGCTCTGCCTGACACAAGCACAGTGCAGGGTAAGATGGATGAGACTTCCTCCCACTCTAAAGTTGAAACACTTCATCTCAAAGAAATTGGGATATATTTGTGATCCATCTGCCACAACGGGTTATCAAATGGCAAGTTCAGCATTCATTATCAGGCAGGATTTGTTTTCCCCAGGAAATTAAATCTGGAGATAATCAGTTAAATTTAGTACATTTCACTTTTGCAACTAAACCCAACAGAAGATCAAACACAATGTATAGGAGACTAGCTCATTTGTAGGAACATTTAACTTATCTTTCAAAACCCTGACATTTTGCTAGCTTTTTTTTTTTTCTTACCAAAGATTCAACCCTTCTTCAAAGAAACCTACTACCTGCTGTCTGAAGACATCCTTTGTGTAGGGAACACAGCTATTTATTTGCGCTTTTTTTTGCTCCATACTTGCACATTCTTAATGTAATAAGAAACTGACAAACTGACTGGTGGTTTGAGACATTACATTTACAGATAGGTAAATAAGAAGGAACTTACTGTTCTTTTGAAGTACAGCATCAATAATGGAAGAAAAAACAATGGACAAACTACATAAAGGTATGGGCCGTGGACATTCATCATTATACCAAGCAACTCATTACATACAGCCAACTAGCAAATGAAAATGAAAAGTAATAAAATCAAGAAGCAGCATCAGATACTGAAACTAAACATAATAAAATAGATGATCCCAAAACCCTCTTTCTAGAAATTATTTAAACATTTGCAATATGCAAAACTGCAGTAGCTGTAAAAAAAAAATAAATCCAAATATTCAATAGGGAAAGAGAAAGTCATTCTGTTTGAGAGTTAATAGAAAAAAGAATCTACATAGTTTTATGTTCAGCTGTATCTAAAATCCCTCTCCTTTTCCAGTAAATAACTCTTTGACAGAAGTTATAAAACAGATGCCAGTCACACATGTTCAGAACACTGATATCAAAACTACCATACTGCCATAAAATGGCAGTAAAAACAACTTCTCTGTTGAAAAAAAAACCCCGACAACAAACAAGAACACAGAAAGACTACCTTTCTCTCTCCTCCTTCCTTCTGAGCTGGACTTTCAGTAGGTGGTGGAATAAGGAATAGTATGATCCACCAACACACAAATATCTTCCTCATAAAAAGAATAATTTTACCTTTATAGACACACATGAAAACCAAACCCAAAAAAACCTTTGCTTGTCTTACTATCTAAGAGGGTCCCCCCCCACAAATAAGCAGGAAGAATAAAAGGTAAAAGATAACTAGACTTTGCTGACTGTGCAACTGCAAAATTACTATTTTTTTAAGTTCAGATGCTATCACTTCTTTTAAATAGTGGATAGCAAGAACAGCACAACTTGCTACAGGTCAAAGACCCACAGCCACCACTATGCAGCTTATCAGATTTTTTTGCCTGCAGGTGCCTTCCTGACACGGGATTTAGTAGAGCACACAGTCAAGGACCAGAGCAAAGTGCACCTTCTGTGTAATACTAACACAGCCATGGTTTCCTGTCCTGCTACTAATCTCTGTGTAATCTGAGGTTCTCTGAATACTACAAAAGAGTATCTATTATAAGACTTGACTAGAAGTCAGACTACTAGAGTTCTGAATTGAAATTAGCCAGTTAGCTTGAAATATCTCCCAGAAGTCCATAATTTCTGCATGTCCAGGCTGCTGTTGGTTGTCTGAGCTGGCATTCAGGTGATGTAGTTGCACGCTGCTATTTCAAAGAGAAGTCAATGGGCAGAAGCCACCTTTGGAGCACCTGTTCTCAAGCTACCCACTATGATAACAAAATCAATTCCATGTTCATCCTTTATTCAAATCAGGGGATCAGCTGTAAACTGAGTATTCCTGAAGCAGGTCCACTTCGGCATTTCTGGACTCCGGAAACTACTATTCCCTTACTAGTAAGACAAGAGTGGTCAGCAGTAGTAATTGAATTTCATAACATAGCATCTATTTTTTTCTAGCATTAAAGGTCCAGACTGTTACAGTCCTGAGGTGACAATGGGATTGACAAAGTCTTTTTGCTTCTGAAAATCATATGATTGTCTCCAGCTTTGAAGTCATGACACCTTCCAGCAATAGTTAGAGTACTGACAACTCCACTTAGCAGACTATTCCAGTGGCACACATCTGAATCACATGAGAATTAACAGAACAGGACATGCTTCATCAATTCCAGATGTAACTAATGGCTCTGTCCTGTTTGAGTTTATTACAGTGTAACTAATAATGCAACATTTTGTGCTCTTCCTTTCCCACAGGTACACTGGAAAGAATTCTCATTACACTATGTCCTTTAACTGNATTGTTGTTTTGGAGCGAGGGTTAGTTGTTTGGTCTGCCCAACTCCATGCTCACAGCTTTGTGCAATTTTGCAATAGTCATGCTCCCTCTGCAATGCTCAATGAGCAGAGCTCTTCTGTTCTGCATCACAGTTCAGAAAAGAGGAAAGTAAGAGATAATGGGCTTGCAAATTTCTCTGGCATCCTGATGTTATTCATAAGAGCCCTCTTAGGAGCAACTGCCGCACACCAGGCATAAGAACTGAGGAACAAGTAGTACACACTGTACCAGTACTGGTTTCCATAGCAACAGTAGTGAAATATTACACTTCTCCAGTTTTGGAAAAACATTCCTAGTTTCCTCCCGGTCTGACAGTGCCATTAAAAATGACAAAACACTTTCTCAGTATCAGTTTGGTTTGTACAAACATTTCTTTACAATCATAAGCAGACAGTGTGGAGACTGTTCTATTTGATAAGGTTACTCTGGTGCTCAGTCTCAATAGATGAAAATGAAAATTGTTTGAAAATGCAATGAAGACAAAGTACTGCCATTCACCAGCCCTGCAGCAGGTCTAAAGAGACCATTGTAGTGTTCTTCCATTATTTTCACAAGCAACAGGGAGAGACAGATTTGCTCTGTAACACCGTACTAAACTCATCCATTTGAAGTTTAAAAAAATGAGTCAGTGAAACACTACAGACAGCATTTTGTGTATTTCTGCAGATGAGACTTGAACAGTAATTGTTCTAAATACAGAGGTTTATGTTTGAAGTCCCAATAATAATGATGAATTCAAAAAATCTTCTATTTTTCAAGAAGGAGCATTTTGGGAATATGTCTGAAGCACACAATCATAGAATGCATTGTGTTGGAAGGGAACTTCCAAGATCATCCAGTCCAATCCCCCTGCAGTCAGCAGGGACATCTCTAACTAGATCAGGTTGCTCAAAGCCCCATCAGTCATCCCACCACAGAAAAACACCTAAATGCCAGGTGATATTTCAGCATACCTGCAAGCATTTTGGGATCTTGTAAGCCCCAGGCAGGCCTAACTCATATTGGATGGAAAGGTACTTGTTATGGCAACGTTAGAAGATTAGTGGAAACTCCTGAACATAATTACCATTTGAAGCCCTCAAGAAAGCATTCATCTTTTAGGTCAAATCAAAAATTTAGTTTATATTTGTCCATAAAAAGGCACTAAAATATGCAGTCATTTTTTAGAGGCTATTCTGTCTGTCTTCTTGAAGAAAGGACGCCTGCTTCCACTGGAATATCTTCATTGTCTTCTTAGTGCTGTCAGCCACAAAACATATTCCAGACCTCTGCAACAGAGCAAAAAGAAAAAAATAAAAATGTTTTTTAAAAGTTTTTGAAAGCAAGATGCATAATCAGAACCTTATCTTTTTTAATGTAGATGCATCTGGATAGTACTTTCTTTACTGCAACATGAAGATTCATTCCCCTCCCTCTTTTCCCCTTCCTTCCAGGTACTTATGACCAAATAGTAACTCTTATTATGATGAGACAAGTACTATTCTCTTCTTTCCTCTGGCTCAGACTGACAAGACAATCAGCTGAAAAGTACAGATGAGTCTCAGTCAGGTAGTTCAGTCCAAATGTGAGGCAAGCCCAGAAAAAGTTTGGAGTCATCTTGTCTTTAGCAACAACTGGACATTGCTTAAAAGGTAAGTATCTGAATGCATAAGCAAAGTTATAGCAGGAGACATATTGAACTGATGTGAATAAGAACATAGATCCAGTTTCCAGCCTCTCAGCATAATTAAGCAGTTTGATTAACCCACCTGGGATTCCCGACCTGAAGAAGCATTAAAACAAGACCAAAAAAAAAAAAAAAAGAGGAAGCAAAACTTGCTATACTTTTCCTATACATTAGTGATGTCGTTTTTATAACACTGTTGATATCAGATGACCACCAATAAACATGTGGGATGAAGTATTGTCTGACATTAACAAGTCAGTCCAGTTTTCCTGGGAAGAACTCTCAAGTTTTGTCATTACAACTCCAAATACATAAATGGATATTTAAAGAAAAGACAATCAAATTACAAAAAATATATTCCTTCTATTTCAAATGTTTAACATAAAGGGAGATTTTCAAGTAGCAAGAGATACACTGTTGCATCCAATGTTCACGACAGGCAACAAAGAAGACACATCTACCCTAAGTAGCTAGGATATCTCCTATTACCTCAAACAATTGCCACACGCCTATATACCATCTAATGTGGTAGATTTAAGACTGTTCCAGACTGAATCTGAAAAGAAGTGCCCCTGCTCAGTAGTACAATTCCTTAAAGCCCTGGTGTCATTTTCTAGAATACCTGTGTATTAAATTGAATGTAGGCCACACTGTGTGGTTTATACAGACATACAAGTCCACAACCAAAAGTGTCATGGGTATGCACATACATGAATTGTTATGGGACTGTCCCAGCCAAAGCTAAAAATTTTTCTTCCTTTATGTCTGCCATGTGACAGCGAAGCCTTCAGAAATTTATCTGAACTAATTGGGGTTTACTCAGACTGTGAAGGAAGAATTTTGCATAAATGAGCATTTTATTTTAAGCCAGAAATACAGAAAATTTAAGGATTTAAAAGATCTTACAAGTCAGTTCTGGTTCTTCTAGGTCATTGTAGTTGGGTGCTTTCAATTAATATAAGGTTTCCCACTTCTCCAAAACAAGAAATTCAGATTTACTTTGTGGATTTTGAGATTATGGACTCACAGAGCAGAAAAACATCTGAAGCCTTGTGAAAGAAATTGCATCAGTTTCCTCACTGGAGCTGGACAGAAAGAGAAACTTTTCAAAACATTTCTTCCTTTTTCCTTGTCAAGTTTTTTTAGTTTATGGTCTTCCCTCTTTTCTGAACAAAGTCAGAAATAGTGACACCTTCACAGTTCATGGTATTTTAAAGCCTGTATATGTCATACACTAAACTACATGTACAGATATGAACAGTGTTTTTTCTCTCTTAGTTCAAGCAAATGTCAACACTGTTTTGATGTGTATATGTCTGAGCAGTTCCCAAGAAAGTGAACAAGAAAAGTGCCTATGCAACGTAATTCACTTATAAAATATAGTCATAGCATTTTTAAAATGAGAACATTTTGTTGCCATCATCTAATTGGTAAGGACATACTATCTTATTTCACAGCTTTTCCACATGCAGTAGACATTTAGATTGGTTACTGGACCACAGCACATATCTATTAAAAAAACCCAATAGATCTCAGAAACATTTGCAAGATGACCAAATAGATTGGGTCATACATTTACTGTCTCCACAGTAGTCTAAAGAGCAGCTGAGATACCAGTATTTAAACATAGTATGTTTTTTTGCATTTGTTACAGATTATTACAGTTAGGCTATGAAATAAAAGAAAATGTTTCAAAGTTAGATATGCTGACTGCAGATTGAGTAATTCTCCTACTATCCAGCTTACTGGTGTCCAATTCCTGATAATTTAATATGGTGCTTCCACTAACCATTGTCAGCACCCCATATTTCTGTCACTCACTCTCCATCTTTGTTAATCTAAGGAAAAAAATAATGATTATAACAGAAGCATAACTGTCCCAGATGAGGTAGACCTAGACAAAAAATAGTCTTTCATCTTCCCTTAGTGGATAGGTGGTCAGGATACATTTTTAAATAAATAAAAAGGCTCTTTGAACATATTTCAGTGTCTGTTGCGATGAGAATACTCCAGTATTCTGACCTCAGATGATTCTTTGTTGGTATTACGTAAGATGAATTTTGCAATCTTGATGATCAGAAAAGAAGCCACAAGGAATTGTGAAGTTTGTGTTACTGAATTATGGATAGAAACAAAACCCAAGAAAATCAATTATTGAGTATTACAAGCACTGGAAAGAGTCATCAATAGTCAAATCTTCTGTTCAGCCATTCTTTTTCAACTCGCTCTAATTTAGGATAATGAGTGTGGGAACCTCGTTGTAACACATGTTTTAAAGTTTTGATAAAGTTGATTTGTGTGTATTTGGGACCCATCTATACTTTTGTCATTTCAGAAACCCTGAAATCAGCAATTCAAAGAGGGCTATTGTAAGTTTGTTATTTTCCTCAGTTTGAGACTTGTCACAATCTTTTTAGTAGTACATGTTAAAATGAGAAAAAAAAATAAATTACATGTATTAGGTCTAAGACAATGATTCAAAAGATAAGATGTTTAGCATTATAATTTTTTTATTCCAATAGATAATCTTAAGGTCTGTTTAGCTGTATGTTTTCAGGTCTTCAATTTCTAAACCGATTTTAGCTGCCACTTGCAGGACCACTTACCACTTTAAAATCACGCAGCAAAGACATGAATACATCTCTTATTATTGTCCCTTTGAATGATGCCATGTAATGTACCAGAAAGAAGGGCTTCACTTGAAGAAGCAGGTAATTATTTCTGATTGTTACGTATGTAAGGCAATAGCCATACAAAAATGTGTTCTTTTCACCAGGACAAAATATTGGGTTAATTCTCTTCTCCACACAAAGGCACAGGCAGTCCTTTGTTTAGTATGTGGATTTTGTTGTTCCTGTCCTTCAGTAAGTAGCATCCATCTGTTAGTCTTGACTTCAAGCAGAGATTGTTCAAACAAGTGTTTTAGAGTGGTAAATAACTTCAAAATAGAGGGTTCCATACCTGGCTGTTTCTCTGTGTCTTCATATAACCTCCTAACCATGTAAATCCTCTTTGCAAGCACAGACAAAATGTGACATAGACAACCTCATCAGAAAAAGGCAGAAATTTTTGAGGACACTCAAGGATAGATTAAAGAATTGCTGATGCTGCTTTCCATCAGTGTTTGCACGGCACTCCTTTGTCCCTGTTTACACTCACAAAACAGATCACTGGAGCAAGGGAAAGGAGTGACACTTAAATTGGACTAGGATTGTATCTGTTGGAACTTTCTGGGCAAAAACCTATAAAAACTGATTGCTCACCAGTGTGAGTTTATTCAGGTTGGATTTTGAATAAGAAAGATTAAGAATCTGCATAATTTATTACTTTACTAGAAAACTCTATAGAACAGTCAGAAAACAGAGCTAAAGGCCATTCTTATTGCTTCTATTCATGCAATAGTTGAACAGTGTTACTCCTTCTGCACAAACCCCACGTTTTTTACATAGATAGTAGGAAACAAATAAGCCACCAGCATGAATCTGGGTTGTCAGGATGAATGATGCAGAAAGCACTTTTCTAATTTTCATGGGGGAAAAAAAAAAAAAAACAATGAAAAAAAGAAAAATGAAATTAGACTATGGATAGTTATCTGTGAACTGGTTGGTGGAGAAATTTTTCCCCAAAATATGTCATTTCATTTGGGATTTCATGTTATTTGGGTAACAAAACCCATTGGAAGGACTGCAAAACTTCCATTCTCTTAGCAATTCAGTTATACAGTTACTATTTAAAAGGATGTTTTCAGAAGCTAGTCAGCAGTTCCTAACAGTAGTTATATAGTAAGTTATAAAAGGAACCTGATTTTTTCAGGGGATTTCAGTTCTGGTTTTGAGTATAAAGACACTTAAGACATGAGAGGGAACTACACAAGACAAAAGAAGTTACACATACCAATAGAGGATGATAATTTTAGAACATAGTACGGAGAGATCAAGTGATTTCTCTAAAGTCACATAGGTGAAGTGAAGCAGAGCCAACAATTTTCTGCAGTCCTTGAACCCCAGGCTGCCTGACACTTGTTTAGTCTCTCTGAAAACCAGTTTTAGCAGTATTTGCATCTTACCAAATCCTCATCTGTCCAATACTCTAAAGGCTGTAACGAGATTGGCAGTGCTATCTGCAAACAAGAAATAGTCTTATCCTTTCACTCAGCCTCAAAACAACTTCATATAGGTCAACGGCCATAGTGGCTGAGTGGCAGTGAGCATGACAGAGAATAGAAAGACGTAAGAATTTTGGATGCATCTATTAGTCAAGAAGATACTATGTAATTAGAGTGCATATTTCCTTATTTTGTCCTCATGGTCTGTCTGCTTTTGCCATCTAAAGATACACTGTTTACACTTTTCATGGGAAAGTTTACTACTACTAGTACCAATGATATTTATTAATTTTTGCAAAAGAGTTGTGTTTCTTAGCAAACCACAAAGAGCAATCTGTCAAGTAAAGAAACTGAGTTGTAGTACTCATTTTAATAAATCCATATGCAGAGGTGGCTCAGTTATAAGAACTAGAAATAACACTGGGAATTTTCAAATGAAAAGCAGATACATAGTGTTTGAGATATTTTCTTATTGTACCTGCTGTTAAAGTATATTAATGCTAACCGTTTCATGAAAGAGATATTTGGTTGTAATTTAAGAGGGTAAAAATGCCTCAGAGCTAAATTCTTGTGTGATCACCAAATTAACTACTAAGAATCATTATTTTGCTATTTATAAAGAATGGGCAATAAAGCAGAGATTTCAGACTGTTAAATTGCTTAGAACTTTCATCAGAGAAACAAGCCAGGGGAAAAATTAAATCAACCTTTTCAGAAAAAAATATTGCTTTGGTAAATATACATATAAACAGATCACTAGAAAATTGTATCCAAAGTTGATCTGTAAAAAGGTTTAGTACTTTTGTTGCCAATACACATAACAACCAAATAAAAAGTAGAGTGGTAATGACTTATAAATCATACTGAACTGTGGTTTTGGTTTACATGATCTCCACTATCAGAAGGAGAAAAATCAATCAAAAAGGTCTCAAAGTATAGTCAATGAGATGCTTCTCTACCACCAGTAGTTGAAACTTTCAAGACCATCTGGGGAACCTGAAGGCACACAAATTCATGGGACCTGAAAAGATGCATCCTCAGGTCCTGAGGGAACTGGTGGATGAACCTTGTAAAACACTATTCATCATATTTGAGAAGTTGTGGCAGTACAGTGCAGTGCTCACTGACTGGAAACAGGGAAACATAATGCCCATTTATAAAAAGGGGAAAAAAGAAGACCTGGGGAACTACAGGCCAGTCATTCTCACCTTTATGCCCAGCAAGATCATGGAGAAGATTCTCCTGGAAACTGTGCTAAGGCACATAGGACACAGACAGGTGATATGTGACAGCCAACATGGCTTCACTGAGGGAAAATTGTGCCTGACAAATCTGATGGCCTTCTACGACAGGATTACAGTGTTGGTGGATAAGGTAAGAGCAACTGATGTCATCTACCATTCATCCAAAGTATTTGACACTGTTCCACAGTGTTTAGACACCACATCCTGGTGTCTAAATTGGAGAGACATGGATTTGATAGATGGATCACTCAGTGCATAAAGAATTGGCTGGAAGGTTGCACTCAAAGACTTGTTGTCAATGGCTTGATTTCCAAGTGGAGATCTGTGACAAGTGATGTTTCCCAGTGGTCAGTACTGGGACTGGGGCTATTTAACATCTTTGCTGACGGCAAGGACAATGGGGTTGAGCGCACCCTCAGCAAGTCTGCAGATGACACCAAGCTGTGTGGTGCAGTCGACACACTGGAGGGACGGGATGTCTCCTGAGGGACCTTGAAGGCTTGAGAGGTGGGTCCATGCCACCCTCATGAAGTTCAACAAGGCCAAGTGCAGTGTCCTGCACATGGGTTGGAGCAATCCCAAGCACAAATACAAACTGAGAGGAGAATACATTGAGTTCAGCCCTGAGGATAACTTGAGGGTATTGGTTGACAAGAAGCTCAACCCAATAATGTGTGCTTGCGGCCTAGTATGCCAACCATATCCTGGGCTATATCTGAAGAAGTGTGACAAATAGATCAAGGAGGTAATTCTCCCACTCCACTTTGCTCTTGTGAGGACCCCACCTGGAGTACAGCATTCAGCTCTGTAGCCACCAACATAAGGAGGACATGAACCTGTTGGAGTGAGTCCAGAGGAGGTCCACAAAGATGATCAGAGGGCCTGAAGACAGGCTGAGATGGTTGGGGTTGTTCAGCCTGGAGAAGAGAAGGGTCCAGGGAGATCTTATAGTAGCCTTCCAGTACCTAGAGGGGGCCTACAGGGAAGTTGGAGAGAGATTTTTTACAAATGCACATAGTGATAAGACAAGGGGCAATAGCTTTAATACGAAAGAGGGTAGATTTAGATTAGATATGGGGAAGAATTTTCCACTATGAAGGTAGTGAGGCATTGGATACTGGTTGCCCAGATAAGTTGTGGATGCCCCATCCCTGGAAGTGCTCAAGGTCAGGTTGGACGATACTTCCACTTGGTCTAGTGGAAGGTGTCCCTGCCCATGGCAGAGAGACTGGAGTTAAATGATCTTTAAGGTCCCTTCCAACCAAAATCATTCTTTGATTCTATGATAAGTTATGTGAAAGTGAATGCTTTCTAGACAGGGCCCCTTAGCTTATTCTTTTCTGCTGTCCTCTTCAGGCCACTAAACTCTGGATTCTGGTCTATTCAGGAAGTGGGGAAAGTAACGTTTGCAGAGATCCTGTGTCATTCACCTTCTCTGGATTGAAGTGAAAGATCAGGAGCTACCCAATTGCATCAGAGCTTTTTACTCTTGAGAAAAGAAGGTATGAGAATGCTTTTGAAAGCATGAGGTATCCATACTAACAAAGTCATCTCAAGATAAAAGTCTTAATGTAAAGATCCTTTCATGTGAGAACTCAGGTCTGGAATTTAGAATCTGACTGTGTCATTGTCAAAGGATAATTCCAAGTTCTACTAACTTCACACAGAGTTTACTGCCTAACCAGAGACATACTTGCTGTTGCATGTTTTTATCCTTATTGTCTACCATTTGTATTCTGATGTGAATCAGACTGAGACATCAATGCACAGCTTTTTTGCTTTATTTGATAGATTTAATGATCTCCTTCTACAAAAGAATCCAGAACTAGCCAGAACCAACACAAAGCATCATGACACACATTCATTTTTCTGTTCTTCAAAAATGATTTATCTCTTGTCCCCAAAGCACACAGCATGTACTTAATCAAAATTCAATATACAAAGGAACTTCAGGGCTGATCTTGCAATATATTTCCCCAGCTCAAACCAACATTAGAATGTACAAACAAGTCCAAGGGCTGTTTTATTTCTTGGTAACTTTTCCTAAGTAAGTTTATGTCTGAGAACAGGATTTACCAAAGAACTGTGGATTGCTGTGTGCCTAAAGGGAACATTTTGGCTGTTGATAACAATAACTTTGAACCTGCTATCTGTCAAGAGATCTCAATTACAGGTGAGGTTGTGTTCTCCTATTGGAACCGTCATTCTGTCAAATACAAATTGAACAGTGAGAAAATACTCCAGCACTAAGTGCACAGTTTATCCAAAATTACCATAATACATAGATGTCATATCCTGATGACCCTCTATGAAAAGAGTTGTATGTTGATGTATATACCTACCCTGCTAAAGAAATCCAGGGTTCCATTGACAGCTTTGTATATGCTTTTTTCTTCTACAGAGTTTATGCTAAGTTTTTTTCATCCACATTGAAGGAGTAGATTAACACAAAGTGAAAAAATAAATATCTTTAGCTGTATCACCATGATTAACTATATGTAGCCTGTAGCATGAGATTTAATCTTTATCAAGTGCAGTTACTCATAAACTTTCTGAAAAATGTCACACGCCTGCATAAGGATGTGTGGTCTGGATGATCAGGTAGTGAGGTGGATTGTGAACTGACTGCAGGATAGAAGCCAGGGAGTAGTTGTCAATGGGACAGAGTCTAGTTGGAGGCCTGTATCTAGTGGAGTCCCCCAAGGATCGGCACTGAGACCAGTATTATTCAATATATTCATCAACGATTTGGATGAGGGAATAGAGTGCATTGTCAGCAAGTTTGCTGACGACACCAAGCTGGGAGGAGTGGCTGACACACCAGA
>VYZX01006984.1:15981-26468 GCA_013401335.1 Brachypteracias leptosomus
TGGACTAGATGATCTTTTGAGGTCCCTTCCAATCCCTAACATTCTGTGATTCTGTGATAATGTCTCTCAATTTGAGATGAGATTTTACTTAAGCTTCCTTCAGAACTTCTACTTTAGTGTAAATGGCCATATATAAAGGTTAGTTTCCTAATATGGATATTTCTTAATATAGAGAAAGTCTATATAGAATATAGACTTCTCTTCTGAGTGAAGTCCCTATTGTTTCACACTATTTAAAAATAGACTGTTGCTTTACAGACGAGTCATAATCAAAACTAGTCACTCATAGCTGTCAGGTGGATTGCATTAGACTGAGGAACTTTACCACAAAAGTTTCAAAAACATATTGAAAATGCAGCACTGAGAGTCATAAGTAATACACCCAAAATTTCTTGACCCCTCTTCTAAAGTCAGCAGGGCAACACTGACTAATACTACTCCCGCCCACTAAGTTCAATTAAAAAAAAAACAAGGCTTGTTTCTTCAAGGGAGAAAGAAAAGAAAATCTTCCATTTTTCTTACTTCTATAGGACAAAGAATCAGTCTTGAAAGCTGTATCAGGGCAACATGAAGGAATCATTACACAAGTTATTATTATACAATACCCATGTTGTGTTTAGCCCTCAATGGGAAAAAAAGAATTGCAAGCTATTTACTAGTTTACCCTTCACAATAGCCTTTAAGCAATAATCCCACTATTTGAGCAAGTCAAGTATACTTTTCATGAAGAAGAGGAAATATGTATGATATAAGCATGTTAATCCTACATTATTCTAAATCCACTTAAACAAGAAAATCCTTAGTGTTCCACAGGTGTTTAGTTTATGGGACAGTTATATAGGCTGTAACAGAAAGACAGATCTAAATCTTCAAATATGAAGAGTTTTTCTTTACTGAGGTTTAAAGAAAAAAGAAGCTTAGATATTCATTGCAATATCCTATATATAAAGTACTGCAAGTACTGACCCAAGACACAAAATGTATGAATATGGCAATTGCTTCCAAATCCCATAGGTATTCATCAAAATTCAAACCTGCAAGGTGCAAGCAAATATATACTCTACTAGTTATCTCAGTGAGGCTGTAACACCCTTCAAGATCCTGAAATTTGATGCAACTAGTGCAATCATCAGAAAAGTATCTCAATCTTCCTTGTCAGCATTTGACGATTTTATACAGAAGTAGTATTATAAATTGATTTTTTACCTCCACAAGGAGAGGCAGTTTCGTTAAACTAAATCCTCAGTCTTTTATTGCCCACCTGAAAACACCATACTCCTCAATAGGCATGGTTAGCCTACCATTTTTTTTTTAGTTTCATCTACTTGATAAAACTAGTCATTTGTTAAAACAATGCAAGAAATGAAACATGCACACATATTTCAGATAAAATTCTTTGGAAGTAGAGCATATGAAAAGCTAGATATAATTTAAAAGCAATAAACTTGTTTACATCTTAGCTCAGTGATTTTTGCAAGCAATGTAAAATCAAAATCTCATTTATTTTGCAAGCTAAACATTACAAATTTTATATATATTTTATAAATATTATAAAGTGCAGCAGAAGGAAAAATACCATCTTTCATCAGTATATACACCTTCCTTCATCTTGCTTTCCAGGGTACATTTGACTTTGAATATGAGCCAGGAGTAAGTCAGAGTTTAACATCTTCATATCAGCTGTTCCACACCTCATTTTCCCTTGCATAGAGGCTTATCTTCTATGTAAACTAACTGAATCCTGTCTAACAGAATTATAGTGACAGTTATCTTCTGTGGGTATCTTAAGATATTAAACGAAACCAGGAAACTATTTTCAACGTAGCTTAAGCAGCAAAGTACTGAAGTACTTAGAAACATCAAAAATCAGTTAATTATTTCTCTCATCTAATCTTTTGCTAGCGATTTTCAGAGTGATACTGCAGACAGTCTGTAATTATAGCACGAGTTTTGACAAAAATGCCTATCTTTAAAACTTCACTGCCCTAGAAACTAGGAAGAGATGCAGTTGGGAGGCTATTTCAGAGGTTTTTCAGAATTGTGGACTTGTCAAAAAAAAAAATAAATCACATCATTATGAGAACAAATGAAATTCCATAGATATAAAAAACCTCACATATTCAGAATGCCCCAAGTCAAGAAAATAAAATAGCAAGCATATTCATACTCCTCAGTTTCAAGTGATTTAAGCAGCCACTCGAGCCACTCCAGTTCAAATGAGGCGCTTTCAAACCCCACATCTCTCAGAATCACTGTGATCACCAACATTTTAGCTTCAAAAAGCAGGGCGTTTCTGTCATACTCTGATAACCAAAATCTATATCATGACACAAAATGCTAGTTTCTTTCAGTTACTGTGCTTTCCCATTTGGCATAGTCTTCCAAAGGCTACTCATACAAATAACATTAATCAGGTAGCATTTTACTCATATAATAATAAACATAAGTTCTTAAATGTGCATGAGAGTGTGCATATTTAAGTGCTTCGACATAATGAGGGCCTTCCCATAAGATAGTAACTGGCATCCTGTGCTGCTAGCTTTCTTCTTCCCCAGGCCAACACCAAACCCAGCAACATCCTCTCAGCATAACTTCATCTTTATTCTTCATCTGTTTGCTCTTCTCCATCTTGAATCAGCCAAGGGGGAAACACACCACTGAGAGCCCAGCGAGCCATCCCAAACAGGAACTCCCTCCAAGTGGCCCCAACAGGAACTCTCTTCAAACTGATCAGCCCCTTGTTGCTTCTCACAAACTAGTCAGTTCCTGGTTGATATAGCTCTAGCCTTGCCCACCACCCCAACCACAATCACCTGGGGGAAGTTGGGGCCTCACACAGGATGGGCCAGGTTCTGCCTCTGGGGCCTTGGGGAACTACTTGGGGAACAAAACATGGTACTCATCCATAGATCAACTCCAACTCAGGGCCCACAGCTCAGGCTCCAGCACTTCAGATCCTACAATTTTTTATACTGTTTGGACAGGAGACTCATGAAATTATGATTCTGGCAAATAACACTTCTAAAAGAGTTACTGTACTGGAATCATCCAACACGATACATACTTTCTCTTCTAAAGATTATCCTGAAGTAATTTGTGTCAAGTTACAACCATTAAAATGTGACAGCAGTAATACAGTTCTATTGCTTGACTCATGGGGCTGCTGCTCCCAAACTGTCAGAGTCACCTCATCTCCTGGCTTGGCCAGCTTTGTGAAGCCCCTCTGTGCTGCTCCCCAGCATCTAAACCTGCACACTGCTTGGAGCCACCAGGATGTTCAAATTTGAGTTGAACATTCAACATGGATTCACTTTGGTTTTGTCAAAATACACTTGCCAGTCTCTGGGCAGATCTGCTGATCATGGATTTAAATTCTTGTGGAAGATATCTCTAAGATCCAGAGCATCCATCTTACCCAGAACAACCAATTTAGAAAAACAGAATTTGCTAGGAAAGACAAGAAAACATGGATGGATACATACTGCTACTTGAAATTCTTCTGTACCCAGGGAAGCAGCACAATCTAAGAGGAACAACCAGCATCACTCTGCTGTCAGAGCTCTCCCCAGAACTCTCTTCTCTTTTATCATATCTACATCAAAAAGCTAATTCATTTCAGAGCTTTTAAAAAATAAATTTCACCATTTATGACTCTAACCTTACACTTGGACCCTTGCCTTACACTTAGAGCCTTGTAATGTCATCAATTCTATTCAATTTAGCATAAAATTTAGGCTGTGAATAACTGAAACTTACTGCCTTCACAGCTTTTGACATCTATGGTCAGTTGCTACGTGTGACAGAGGTCTAGGTGCTTCATAAGAATATGCAGTGCTGCCATGCTGGCTTATGAAGTCACAACACAGTAATCTGATAAACTGCAAAGCTGGAGGCAAAATAGTCTGCCCCATCAGGGAATGGGATTATTGTCCCATATGATGTTAAATTAAACCTGCTGAATGACAAAGAGAAAAAAAGTTTTGACCAAGAAAGCTCAGCATGAAGACTAAATATGTAGCATAGTAACTGGAATAGAGTCTTCCATTAATTTTAGACTGCTGTAAATTCAAGGAATTCAGAGCAGACTAGAGGAAAAATAACACATGAAATTGATATGAAATGATATCCTTTGCCATCCAGTCATCATTACTTCTTCAAAAAATTGTACATAAACAACATGGTTTTGTGTTCTATATTGCATTTCAAAGTCCTCTGTACGTACACCTGCTTTTGACATGTGTCATCTCTTGGCTGAGATAATGATTGAAAGGATGATATGCAAATTCTCCATTTACACACAGAAATAGTATTATGCTGAAATGCCAATCATCAATAAAAAAAAAAAAAAGGAAAAATATAAGATTTTATATCTGCAAAAGAAACGAAGGAACACAAAGAAAATTTAAAGATTTGAGCTCATGTTCTGCTTTCTTTCATTGTATCCCTGTCTTCCACACCAGGAACAAAGAAACAAAAAAATGTCTGAAACTCTGCAAGGAAATCACAATGCCTTCTGTGGTTCTGAAAATACCAGAGGTGTAAAGTTATCACAGTTATTATGCAATAACAGGTAATTGCAATTAATAAACTAGTGCGTGATTGTGCACAAGTTCAGAAACTTTAACAATAAATTACAAAAAAAGGAAATTAATTTTAAAAACCTCCATTAAAATAAGATCTTTTCCTAATTTCAGAAGAATTATTACCCTAGAAATCTAAGCAAAGGCATGAGCTGTTCAGCCATCAGGAGATATTGCAGAACTCACAGAAATTTCAGTAGAGTAAGAATTTCAGAGTCCACTGCATTCCTATTTTATGTTATAGACATTATCATCATCATCCCATTACAACCTCACTAACAATTTGCAAACAACTCCACTATCACCTCCATATTCCTCTCTACATTTTTAGTCAAGATCTGAAAACTTTCTCTTCAGTCTCCTGTCCCACCTCCCTCCCCCAGGTCCCTCTCTCATGAAATGTATTCATTGCTTTCTCTTCTGGCTAGCACTTAAATACAAGGACAACATACACAAGATAACCTAAAACTTGTTGAGAACTCCCTAAATGTCAGAGAAATACAAAGAAAAATAGGTTTTTACACCTTTGTAATGCAGGATTTAGACAGCATCCCTTAAGTCTCACAGAAACAACTCTTATCAGGAAGATTTTAATGGGTTTGCTCTTATATTCCTAGCATGACTCTTAATGCTGTTACGCACTTTAATTTGTCCACTTAGTATTCCTCTGACTCCTCACCTGAAACAGCTCATTATTTTATTGCTAGATAATGAGCTAATTAACACACTTTTTGAAATAAAGCTTTCCTTTGTAGCATAAAGGCAAGCCTTCCTTGCTAATGTGTTACCTTGACATATCATACACTAATCTATAGAGGCATCTGCATTCCTCTAAGCTGTTTTGCTGTAGTTTTCACACTATAAAGTAGAAATGAATACATGTGGAGTTTTATCACAGTGCATTAATATAACTTCAGGCTATCTTATTTTCTTTCAATAATCTCAGAGGAAGAGAAAGCAGCCCCTTTAGGGTTCAAGGAGACTTTTCCCTCTTAATTTACTCCCTGACTAGGGACTCCAAGCTTTTATTTCTCTAACAAAAAATTGTTTGGCATAAATTTTACCTACAGTCAGCTGAAAACAATGTCCACTTATCTTATGTTTTAGTAAAAAACACATATTAAATATATCTACACATTCAAATTTTGTAAATATTCTCTACAAAGTGAATAATGAAATTACATAGATGCATTTTATTAAAAATAAAGTTGTAGCAGCTAATTTTAAGGAATCTGTTAAGGATTCCTTCCATATTAGGAATCTGTAAAATAATGGAGAGGAATCATGCTGAATAAGGCTCATTCATCTATTATGAAAATCTCATTTTGCAAGGGCTCTATGAAAACAACTTTATGAAGTTTCAATGTTCAAAAACCTAAGCATGAAGTAATCCTCATTTAAATTAACCCTCAGGTTTATCACATATTATAGCCACTTTTCATTTCACTCATAAAATTCTTGTCCAAAGGGTAGTCTCTATAGTACTAAAAGCAAGATAATGCAATGGTTTTCTGTCTGCTTGCACCTCAGTTTCCAAGCTACTGTGTGCTGCATGTGCAAAGTTCAAATATACAAGGAAATTGCAAGAATGAGGTATAGCTTCCAAAAAAGAAACTGGATATTAGAAACTGAAAAATGTCAGATACTGACATTTTAAAACTTGCTATAAGATGGTGCAAAAAAAAAAAAAAAAAAAAAGGGTTCAAAATACCTTTTCTTGAAGCCTGAACAGTCTAAGGGATCTAAATTATACCATGGTTAGGCTTGCCAGAAAGTTTTAAAGCAGTGTTTCAGAAATCACTATTTGTTTTAAAAGAATTAGAGTCAAGTTCAAACATAGCAAGTTACCTGACAGATGCCTTTAATTCTTTAACCTGTTTTATGACAGCAAGTTTCTTAGAGGTAAATGGTGTAAAAAAAAGCTCAAGTTGAAATGCAATAGGAAGCCCTATTTTCTTTTCTTCTTATAGAAAAAGTGCCAGGAGAGCTAGATCAAACTATTCCAAATCAAAACTCCTTGGAGAAAAATGCAAGTAGGCTTTGGTGAACACACAGATAGCTAAACATTCACACTGTATTTTGAATCCACTGAAAATTAGTGTGGCAGATCAAAGTAAAGTACTTCTATCCCAGTGTAGTTCATGGCCTCCAAGAAGGTGTCCTTCAAGAAATGTCATCAAAACCCATGATAAAGTGGAGTAGGTTGTCTCATTTGCCTCTAGCACAGGTCCATGCCAACACTATTATCATCAGTTATTTCATTAGTTCAACTTACTGAGACCTGCGAGAGGTCTGAAGTATTAGACCTTACTCTTACATGATGCCACATGATATAACTTCTAAGGCTGGGAGGCAGGTGGAAGAGTTTGCTTCTAAAGCTAAGAAATATCAGATTTTAAAATCACATTTATATTCATCCCCTTTTCTAGATATTTTATGACTGATACTACCTTGGGAAACTAACTTTCCTTCTCTGCCATAATGTTCTTCTCCTCAAGACTTCTGCTGAGAAAAAAAAGAAAGGACTGTAATGCCTGTAGAAAAACCCTCTTTACAAGTGTAATAAGGTATTATCTAGTAATTTACTTTCTTCCAGTCCAGCTGTCTTTAAGGCCATATTAATCTCTTCCTGCTCCACAGTCCCTATCTCTCTGGGGGAAGAGGAAGCTGGGCTGCTTCTCTGTCTCTCATTTTGCTAATGCCTGTCATTTTAAGAAGGCATCAACATGTAATGGAACTGACTCTAATGGGACAGAGTATAGTAATAATTTCAGAGCAAGTAAAAAATTGTATTGAGCATGCATTTCAGATGTAGGGGCTCCAATCCAGCCTTGTGATCTGCTTGAGAGAATTTGAGGGGAATAGCATTAGATTAATAACATGAGAGAGTGGTAGAAAGGGATCAACCGAAGTTCAAACATGAAATGGCAAGAACATACTGAGGACAGTATGTGAGGACGGGAGTTTGAGTAGTAAGTAGAAAAAAGTGTCACTGATTATAAGTACTTTCTAGGTGGCATTATCGAAAATGTAAAAGATTACATAATGAGAATGCTAAAAATTGCTATCTGCAAATTATGAGAGAATGGATAAAAGAAGTGAAAAAAGGAATCACTCTGAGTTTGAGACATCACTAATTACTTTAGAGATAGCAGCCCCTCAGACCTTCACTGAATACAGTTGAAAAAGCTAATAACAAATGACAGGATAAGGCAAGCTTCCCATAATATGTGGAAATCATTGCATTATGATGGGAGAGCTCAGTTTAGGAGGCAGAGTCAGGAAGTCTTGCCAAGTCAGAGACAAAATGTTCAAGCTACCCTGCAAAAATAGGTAGTACAGTATGCAACGCAAGGTACATACTTTAGATTTTTAATAGAAACAAGTTGGCTAGTGGCCTGAGTATGTTTCTTATGTGAAGCCAGTGATCATGATCTCTTGTTCAAGATGAGGAAAACTGAAGAAAAATCTTTATCACCAGCATTTAGGAACCATGATTCTAAAAGTTGGTAATCCCAAAGCACGGGGAACATAGTAGTGAAACAGATGATGAGGAAAAATGTTAGTAGAAAGATATTACAGATAATCAGGAATCCTTTAAGAACAGCCCAGTAATTGTGAATCTATGTATAACTCCACAAGAAGCTCATATTAGTTAAGAAAGGGAATAACAGGACCTTTTGTGCTCATGCTTGTATTAAGATGGCTAGGGAGCAGATATGAGTACTGTTATCATTTGTTACCAACAGATGATCTGTATTAGCACAATTCCATACTAGTTATCAGGCCTGAGAGAGTTCATTCTGTTTAATAACAAAAAAAAACCTATTGAAAATTAATTAAGGTCTTTGCTGTCTTGATCTAGAATCTGGAACCTGCAACAGGGCTGGAAATAACTTTGTATTTTCTAGGTACTTGATATGGTCACCCAACTGAAATTAACATTCAAGTATTCCTTTAAGTGTCAAAGAATGTTCCTTCTAATTATAAATCAGAATTCTGCCTTGGAGCTTGTAACTCCAAAACCAGGAACTTATTAATAATTCCTCTTCAAGAGAAAGGTGCATCTTTGCACACTCCCTTCAGGTATTTATACACATTGATGAGATCCCCCTTGAGCCTTCTCTTCTTCAGACTGAACAGTCTCAGCTCTTTCAGCCTTTCCTCAATGGAGAGATGCTACAGTCCCTTAATCAACTTTGTGGCCCTTCACTGGACTCTCTCCAGTGTGTCCNGCATTGCATTGAGGGCACAACATCCAACACTGCAGGCAGCAACAGTTTGTCTTTGCCTTCTCTTTATTGACTGCATAGGGATGCAGGTCTGGCATCTCAGGGGAAAATAAGCAATAAGGATTACCCACCATTCTTTTGATAGCAGAAATCAGTAATGGTCTATCTGCCTGCAGCAATATAGTAAATTGAACACAGTCCTGCAACTTAAGTAAATGGGAAAAATTTGTATCTTCTAAATACTTGAGGATTAGGAAAAATTCCAAGTGAAGTGGTGTTACGGTGTGTTTAAATGTTATCACAAGTTCCACAGGGACTTTAGAAGTTCAAAACTGAACTTCTTTTAGAAGCTGCATAGTATGAAGTATCCCTTCTACTGGACAAAAAATTCAGAAAGGGATACAAGTCTATGGGAAACAGCAGAAAAATGCATTTTAGGGCTGTCTGTTTGATAAGCCGTGAATGAACCAGATTTTCAGATATGTTGAATAACTGTTCTGAAACATAACCACATTTCTATAGGGCTGTTAAAAAAGAAGAAAAGGAGAGAGAGAATTTGGATTACTAGTTTCTTTTTACCTTGGCTACCATTTCTATATCCATAACATAAAATTTAAAGTAAAAAGCCAGAGCTTTTTTGGGTGTACAGAGCTAAGGGAAGTATCTGAGAACAGATATCCAGTCTTGACTTATCTGTGGATAAGGCTGTTTCTACTCTCATTTGTAGTATTTCCAGGCCTGCATTTAATCTTGACCCTAATTACTGGGTGATAGTGATTTTTTTCAGTCACTTCCAAGAAGCACTTTAAGCAACTGCCAGAATTAAATATTTGTGGTTGTTTATTCTCCCTGCAATAACAGTACATAAGATTTTTATCCTCTCATTCCCTGCTTCTGAGAAAGCCATATGTCCACCCTCCTCTTTGCCCTTTCTATATGTAAGAAAATAGTTTTTGTTAGACAGCTCCTGAGATTTGGAGCTGGTGATAAATTTTAACACATGAAGCTACAAAAATTTTCCTTTTCTTGGCATTAAATAAATGCAAAAAAAAAAAAAGACAAGACAGCTATTAGTATATTTGATTTGTTTATAACAAAGGAAAGAAAAATTGTGGGTTTTCCTTATAACTCAATTAAGCTACATAGATCCATGCAATTTAATGTTCCAAACAGTCAGAGCAATCGCAGTTATTATAAATTTTATTTGTGCAGTAGAGCAGAATCTGCATGAGACTAGTTCCACTTTCTACCCACCTAAAGAGAATAGGTTATACACACTTGCTAGGACAGCGTGTATTTCATAGATGTATATATGTATATTTTCTAGAAATATTTTAGGTGTCAGGGTGGTAAGGAACAACATGTCTATGCATGAAAACAATGTTTTTCCAGATTTTTGCTAATCAGATTAAAAGTCTGACTCCATCACTCTCAGGATGCCATGAGAGACACACAAAGCCCAGTACTTCTACTGACAGCAGGACTTGGCTTTACATTTCAGCTTAAAAGCTCAAGTTCATTTATGGAAGATCTAAACAGAATCTGAAATCTATACCTGTCTTCCAGAAAGTTTCTGTGTTATAATATAATTAATACAAGTCTTCCTTTCTAAATATTATTTTTCCTTCTTGCAAGTAATTAGTTAGCTGTGCAAGCTCGATGGAAAAATACCACA
>VYZX01006986.1:61050-97860 GCA_013401335.1 Brachypteracias leptosomus
AAAGATCATCAATATAATCAAAGTAATCTCTCAACCTTCTCTTTCAGAAATTAAACAAGTTGGGTTCTATATGTCTCTCTTAAAATACATGGAATTTTTTACTCAGTGATTAGCTTTATTTTCTCCCCTTTGTATCTTCTCTAGCTTTTGAGTATCTTGTTCTTGTTAGACTAAACCTGTATTAAATAGTCATGCTAATATTCTTCAGCTATGCAGGTAAAACTCAGTCCTTTCTCATGCTTGTATTTCCTTGTGCAGCTGATACCACCTTAACCACTTCTTGCTACTTCATAGCTTTAGGAGCTCATGCTGAGCTCTGTTGCAAATCCTGTCCCTTCTGAATTGCTGGCCACTAAAAAGCATTCTGAAATGAAGAGTATATACTTCAAGACAATATTTTAACACTATCAAATACTTCTCAAGAAAGTCTTAGATGAAGTAAACTCTTTTTGTTTGATCTAATCCACTGATTTATCTTATGTAAACACCCTATGTCAGTAAAATTTGTTTATACAGATATTTTTCAATAATGTCACTACTAAAATGCTTTCAGGTTAAAATTGAAATATATTGGAAAAACCCATTAATATAATGAAAATTTAGTGTAGGAGATGGCTTTTACACTAGCCCAGATTCAGGAAATATATCTTCCAGCACTAAAGTGCCCAAACTAGGAGTTACCTTGTTTTGCTCATGGAGAAACAGACTGCTCAGAAAATTATTGCATTTACAGTCACAGATATGGCTATATTTTTGTAAACTTTATTAGAGGATGTCATCTCTCAGAAGAAGCATGAAACTCTATGTTATAAGCCCATCATTAGCTCATTATATGGGTAATAGTATAAATACAATTTTTCTTTGGCATAATAAGTAAAAAAAGCCATCTTGCTGCCGACAAAGAACAGTTTATTACAATATGTGGGTAAACATATTTTAATCAAATTTTTATCTGTTAAGACAGGTCCTGATATGTCAATGTCATACTGGGAGAGAGAGGCAAAGTATAACCTATGTACATTTTAACTCACCGCAACTGGGTATGGCAGAAAAACAAAATCTGTATAGACTAGTCTCTCTATTAGCTTTCAAAAATGAATTAAGTTAGAACAGTATGTAGTTAAACATAACTAAAAAATTTCTCAGACAGACAAGTAAGTTTCAGTGAAAGTCATTGAGGTTCAGGCTTCTAAAAGTCTAACTCACTTTTGAAAAATTACTTTAATTTCTTAAATATCACTTAGATATTTTTTGAAATTACAGTCAAAAGAAATATTCTTATGTTCAATAATGACTCTTCATAAACCATAGCAGGAGAAATAGCATGCTTTTTTTCTGATATATTACAAAATAAGAATTAGCAAAATAAAGAAGCAAACCATAGTTGTATCTGTTGCAATGCACATAAAGTATGAAACATATATACAATGTAGTGAGATACTTGGATTATCTGTTTAATTGTGTAACATAGAGGTACATTGCACCCATTAAACACAGAAATTGTGTGATAATAATCCAGTAGGGAGAGCTAGAGTGTAATACTTTTGCCAAGCAGTTAATGGCAAAGATTCAGACTGCATAATCAATTAGAGAAGACATTGTTATTATGATATGCCTTTCTGAAGGACCTCTCCAAAACGCCTAAGCTCTCTCATTTCCATTTTGGCTTGCATTGGTTGCCTCAAGGAAACAAACCAAACTTTCCTCCCTTCAATAAGAATCTGTTAACTTGCAAGGCACTTTGCAGCTGCCTTCAGAGACACACAACCACAGCTGGTTGTCCATTCTGTGCTGAAATCATCTTGCATCACAACCCAAAGACTATGACACTCTGGATTCAATACAATCTCCAGAGCAGTGACAACAAGCTGTCAGCTAAGTAAATCCCCTTTGGTATGTAGTACTGGCCTCATTTTTCTAAATTTGAACTTTGCAATAATATTTGAATTTCATCACACCACTATGCATACATTGCTTGGATATACTGGTAAATCAGTCTTAACCATTATGTTCCTACATGGTTTCATGTCAGCAGAGCATATAGATTTGCAACATCCAATAAATAGAATGCTATTTGAAATGTGATTAAACCAAGATATATAGTATAAAAATATTCTAGTTCATTATTTGCCCTTATTTGGGTGTATTTTATGTCCCTTTACATTTTAAATAGCTAATGATTACAACTATACACAAGATAGATTGAAAGATAGACACCTGTAGAATGGATAAGACTGTACAGGCCAGGATTCTCCTACCCAGGGCAGTGCCTATAGGTGCTTGATGCTGATATTCCTCTTCCTGTTTTCCTCCCTCCCCACTTGATTGAAAAATCATATGTCTGCAATGTGTTAACAGATCTTCTAAATCTTTTCAGCTCTTTTTACACAGCCATCTAAGAAATATGGTCCAGTTATAGCTATAAGACCTGCTTCATGAAGAAATACATTTTCCCTGAATTCTTTCAAGTGCTAGTTGGAACCAGTTAGTGTGGAGCAGAAATCCATATGCAGAACCGTGTTACAGAGCACTGAGAGGCAGAACACAAACACTACACAAAGGAAATCTCTGACAAATGCTTTGGCTCCGAGTGATTGCTGAGCAGCCCATGCTAATAAGAGCAGGAAAATTACTGAGTAGAGAATGAAGCAATTAAAAGCTATACTGGGTTTGGCACATTCCTGAGACACAGAGGGTAACTGAAGAAATTTAATAATGCTTCACTCTAGATTTGTCAACACTGAAAATATCCACTCACAAAATTTATTTCTGTCCAATAACAGCCAGTTCCAAGGCACCCAAACATTATCAGATTTTTGTGCATAGTATTGTAGCATAGACATTTGGGTAGTAATGAGCATCACACAATAGTAATCCAGAGGTAGAATGATGTTTATCCAGAAAGTGTATTTATCTAGGGAGTTATCTGGAAGGTAAAGAGAGGATACAGTGGTCTGCTAACACTCAGAAAAAAAAAGATCAATGGTCAGAGATCCAATCTTACAACACTGAGATGTGTTTGACAAATGTTTTAGCGTGATAGAAGGAAAATATTAAAGGGGAATTTGAGAAATGAGGATTTTATTAGACATGCCTTCTACCTGAAATATTTTGACAGTAATAAAAACTACACTGTCCACAGATACCATCAGTCTTTCTAGGACACTATTGTTATTCTAGAAAAAATATAACCAAATCCTCTGCTAATAAAAAAAAAATAAAATGTTGTGCATGTCAAATAAAAGCATCATTTCAAAATAGCATTTGCATTAAGGATGCAATTTTTCCAGGCAGGAATATATGCGACGTACAGTGATGTACAGATGCACCTAAGTTTTATTACTCTTGATGGGAGGGTGGAAATGGTGTTCAGGTAACAAAGCACTTGCCAAATAGGAACATAAAAGTAGACATTGATTCATATTTTCCACTATAAAATAACAAAATAGAACCACTACAACAGGCACTGTCCCCTGCTAACCTTTTGTTCGTGAGAAAACTGAAAAAAGCACGTCTGCACCATTAGAAACTGATGTCAGAGCCATTTGGGGCTAAATAACAACACAAGAGATGAAACACTCATTGTAATTTGTGATTCCGAGAGCTGTTATTACTTTGGGAAGGCTGTGCTACCGTGTGCGATGGGGAGAGATGGCAACTGCAGCTGTGCTGTCATAACAAGGTTAACCTCGCAGTCACGGGAAGTTGTCAATCTAAATGGAGACGTATTGTGGAGGACAGAGCTCGACTTTTTCTGCCTCCCTGGGGGAGGGAAACGGGAAGAGCTGAGTCACTTGTCTTGTCCAAGGAGGTCTCAGTGAGACAATTGCCACCACAGGCTGAGCCAGACTGCAAAGCTCATGTCCATTTGGGTTGATACAATTGCAACTAATGGATTTCTCATTTTGCAGTGGCGGCACTCCTGAAATTTTAGAGGATAGCAACAGAATAACACAAGAGGATTATGCTTGTTAATTGATATTACTGGTACATTTAGCTGGAAAATGAAGGTGTCAGGATCTGGATGTTGAGCTGGCTCTGTAAAGATAGATATAGTTGAAACCGGGGCTTGTGCTATGGCACAGCAGTTCACGGGTGAGAATTTGCTCAGCACTATATAAAACAGACTACTTGAGACTGAAGAACACCTAAACAGCTGAGGTTCTTTGGCCCCGGAGGGCCCCCACCTGCCTCCTGATCATTCCTCCACACCTCTGTTGGTGTTGATAACATCCAAGTGCAAGTGATGGTGATGAACACCCCTCTCTGTCTCTCTGATATTTCTCTTAGCTCCTTTCATCCAAAATGAAAAGTATACCTTTGTTGATGTTTCTTTGGTAATGCAGCTTCAAGAGATCACATAGGAAATCAGACTGGCTTTAACTTGTAATGAAAACAGGTTACAATTTATGCTTTTCTTCGTCTTTATTATTTATTACAGTCCCTGACTGAGTATATTGATTTTGTGCAAACCTCTGTTCTTGTCACAGTTTTTGTCACACAAATGAGGTTCCAGAAATGTAATGCCTATATTTTGTGAAATACAGTCCTATGCCATTTCAGGATGACCTTTTCAGTATTCTGCATTCTGATGGGTTGGCCATTTCTGAGCCAGGGACCTGTTTTCATCTACACCTTATCCCCTCAACACTTATGTTTTAAAAGTAATTTAAACAGAGGCTAGTATATAAATTTCTTTTGTTTATATTGGCCTGCAGAGTTTATAACTTCTCTGGAAAATTGGTGAACTTGGGACAGGTCACTCTTTGCCGTATGTGCCTCCATGCAGCCTCCATGTAGGAATGAAATTTTAATTACCATATTAATTACAGTTTTAGAATATGTTAAACTGATAGGACGGTTTTGCCTTAATTTCCAAGCAATTCCAAATGTAGATTTGAAACATCAATATGAAACATTAATGAAACAACAGTTTACCTGAATCAGCAGCTCTCTGCTATGTGTCTGAACAAAAAGGTGCAGGGGCCACAAAAACTGACATACAGAGTTACAGAGCCATCATAGTGTCACTATAGAGTGGTTGAACATACACAAGATGCAGAGAAGAACATAGCTAGCTAGGTCTAGAGTGGCAGGATGAGTCCTTACAGTGTCTGCGTGTCAAGCATCTTCTGTAGGCAGTATCACAATTGCAGAATATGAATACCATAAATAGCAATTTCTGGTAATTCTTTATAAACTTTTCCATCAGTAGCATAAGAAAAAGGTACAGTGAAACCTTATTTAAAAAGCATACCTGATTCTCAGGTTTTTCCCTTCATGCTCAACATGGTAAGAATCTCTTGCAGGTTTCGTGAAAGCACCTGTTCCAGTTAATCACCCCCTATCACACAGATCACAGAAGCTGCTGACTCTTGATTTCTCTTATGACAACTTTACTATGTGGCATTTTCCCCAATACACATTAATTTACTTTTGAACTGAATGTTTTAGAATACGCAACAAAAGACTGTGAAATTATGTATCCTGACAAGATAATCCAATGGTAGGATATTTAACTTAATTCAGAAAGCTGAGAATTTTTATTGGTCCCTAGTATGGCTCTGGTAATCCTCTGAGCCCATGCTTTGAGCTCCCCTGGTAGCACTTTCCATCCATCTATTTAGACCAGTGGTTGCCAGAAGCACAAGATCAGAGGGAGATGACAGCTAACCAGATCTCAACGCCGCAGTGCATGTGTAGTGACTATGACTCATCTGTGACAGATCATCCAGTTTTTGTGTGCACTGTGGAGACAATTTCTGTATGCGCAGCAAATCCAGTACATCCAGAATGTATCTGACCTGCTGCACACTCTTTGTCACCTGTGTTGCTTGTGCAGAAGTTCTGACACATCCTGAACACATCAAATTCACAGTGCATGTGCGTTTTGTGTGCATTTATTCCTGCCTGGAGAATATATGATCTGTGAAGAGTCTCAGGGATGTGCAAACCAAAAGCAATACTGACAAGATTTTGACCATCTGAAGTCCAGCAAGTCTCTGCTACACGTACACAGGGTAGGCAACCTGGACATAGTAGACTATTTATTGCTGCAAGACATAGGGACTTTAGAACATTTCAAAAGAGACATTTTATCTGGGGGAAGGGGCAGGGGGAATAAAGCACCGTTTTTTTCCTAGCTTCATTCAGAAGGACAGCTGAGCAGTGCTACCTAATATAGAGCAGTCGGGGGGCTGTATCATCCACTAGCACGTACAAATCAGCATAGCACTCTTCACTGCTCGAGTGAGTGCCCTTTGTGCAGCAGCATGCCATGCTATCACTGCTTTGTTTTGAACATCAGCATCCTGCTGCTTCTTCTGGGGAACTTCTGCCTCTCACTCAGGTAGCATCAAGGCAAACAGGGAAGCCCTCAGAAAACTTCCAGGCCCTGTAGAGCAGGCCAGCTTGAGCTAATTCACACTGACTTTCTGGAACTGGAAGTTTCTGCTGAGCCTGAATTCATCCCACTATAACTTCCCTTTACATTAGACGATGTTACAGAGTAGCTTATGCATTGTTTACAGAAAAATTACTTTGGATAACATATTTTGGTGATAAAATAGCACACAGAATAGTCAAACTGAGGGAAGATTTATACCTTCTGCATTCTTATGCTGAAATTATTAAACAGTCTAAGCTGCAGTTCAGCTAGTGAAAAGGCCTTCCTGCCCTGCCTGCACTGCTTCTTGGAAGAGGGAAAAAAAGCACTCTCCACTAGCAAACAAGTAAACTTTAAAATAACATGTACTTTAGCCACTGAGTATGTAGTTAGACCTCTGAGCATTTAGTTATCTTCACACATTTCAAAGCTGTTGTAAAAAACGTAAGAAAAGATTAGCAAAAACATGAAAGCATAAATACATGTGAGACAAAACCTTTCTTGCAAAGAACAGGCACCCAGAAAAGCTTCTAGATCAAACAGTTTAAGGAAATACATTACCATTTTGGACTCACAAGGGTTTCCTTAGGAGGATTAAACACTTTTTTTTTAGGAAAAGTTCATCTTAAAAGCTGGTATTGTCATCCACAATGCCCTGGAGTTTAGCAGAGGTCTAGGCAGCATTGCAAATCAGCTTTTTATTCAACATTTCCAAGTCAGTCTCATAAAATTCAGGAAAACCTAAATGAATATTTGTGAAAGACACATTTGTTGAAAAACATTACCAAGCTGCATATTATTTATGACAGTCAAACAGCAGGAGCAGGGTGTGGGAAGTGGAAAGGCTCTAATAAATGCAAGCAAGAAATTTCGTAAGTAACAATGTACAGTTATCCTGTTATCACCAACATGAGTACTAACAATAGCAAATGTTTTCAAAAAGGGATATGTTGTAGCTCTGGTGAAATATTCACACGTCACTGACAAACATATCAATGTTGATCTGTCCCAGCTGAGTACCTGGCTCTCAAGTCATCTTCAGTTATGCCATTGTAGGGACAATAGCAGCCAGAGTGCTGGACATCATACCAGTCAAAACCAAATAGAAATTACTACCTGCAAATGGCACAACATGCATTAACTACATGACACAATATGAATACTTACACTTTCCTTGTGAGGACAACAAGGCATGGGCTCGTCAACCTAGAAATGCACATTCTGAGCTCAGCTATAACAGCATAAGGTCCCAGGGGCACCTGCCGATGCACCTGAGTCCTGTCAGCCTCTTTATCTTGGGAAGCAGAGGCTGTGGTACTGTTCAGAGGGTGATAGGGGCCAGGCAGGCAAAGCTCACTAAAGCTATCACAGAATCACAGAATGTCAAGGATTGGAAGGGACCTCAAAAGATCATCTAGTNCTAATAGGTCATTCCCCAATTTATACTGGAACCTGGGGTTGTTCCTGCCCAGATGCAGGACTCTGCACTTTCCCTTGTTATATTTCATTAAATTTTTCCCCGCCCAACTCTCCAGCCTGTCTAGGTCTTGCTGGATGGCAGCACAGCCCTCTGGTGTGTCAGCCACTCCTCCCAGCTTGGTGTCATCAGCAAATTTGCTGATAGTACACTCAACTCCCTCATCTAAGTCATTGATGAATATATTGAATAATACTATGAGATGGGTGTGTGAAACAAAAGGTGCCACACAGCCAAGGTTTCCAAACCCTGGCATGCAGTGAAATGGCCGATGCCATATTGATTCGTTGTTCTTATGTCTAGCTGCCAAATCACATTAAAAACTAATGTGCTAAAACACATTAAACATCTCCTAATATGAAGTTGCCTTGAAACAATGGCTGGAGTTGTCCCAGAGATGCTATATGAGTGCGGGAATTGTTCCATATGATCCTGATATATCCACAAAACAATTTCCCTTTTAAATTATTAGAGCCAGCTATGGGAAACACAAAACAGGCAGATGCATAGGCAAGTAAAACTACTCTCAAGAAGTGTAATGAGTACTGTCCTATCACCTAGAGCCAGGCAGGTAGTGGCAGCTGAAGGACAGAGGATCCATGCTTGCAGGGAAGCAAGGCATTGAAGCAGCTGGGTCACTGCCTCCAGAGTTCCTGCCTAGTCTTACAGCAAAGCAATGACAGCAGCAGCCAGACTCAGTCTCTGAGCCCCTCTCTTTCCTATATGTTTCTCTATCCCAGGTCAGCTTTTTCTGTACTCTTCTCCAGCAGCCCAGTGGCTACCTTTGATCTATAAGAAAAATGAGTTTCTGTTTACTCTTGAGAATTTTTGTGAGCTTCAAACTAGCGCTGAAATTGTGTTCTATGGATTGAAGACACTTGCTGGATGGAAAGAGGCAATGAGAAGACGTGTCTCCAGTACCATGTTGTTCATTTGTTCTGTTTGTATTTAAGATAAAATAATCTAACTGGGGATTCTTCCTTCCAGGCTATTCATTTTTGTTCCTGGTAATCAAGGATGTTAAAACATAACCTCAGCTGCCCATATTTTAAATAGGAAAATAAATGCCTGCCTTGTTGGAGGAAGAAGTTAAATTGAGTCATTTGAAGATGGCAGAGTTAGAGATTATGAGGCACCAGGAGCTGTATCACTGGGGCTCCTGTAAGTAGCAGAGATCAGAAGAAAGATTTGCATGCTCTAAACACACCTCTATGTTTTTTGAGAAAAAAAAAAGGCATAAAAATTTTTATTGTTATATTTTCCCTCTCTAGACATTCACTACAACAGAGAAGCATAATGTGTTCATTTACCTAAATGCTTCCTCATAAAAACAGTCCCACTCACTCACTTCTAGCTGAACATTAGCAGGCGGTACTTTCATTCTTTGCATGGCTTGAAATGTTGATTTTATAGCCTGGATTCTTCAGAAAAGAGATGCAAAAAACCCCCAAAATCCCAACAGTCAATACCTAAAGACTTCTGTCATAAAGGAGTCTTGTCAGAATTTCATGTAGAGTAAAACATGCAATTTTGAATCAGTGGCAAATCTAAAATAGAAAATAAAAAATTATTTTACTTACTTTAAAAGTTTTGTAAATATAAAGTGCTCTTCTTTTTTTCTTTTTCCACACACTGCCAAGATTGTCCCATTACCTGGCATCTTTTTAGCTCGGGTTTCAGACAGGAGAAATGAAGACAGTATGAAGTCAGTCATCTCATAAAAAATATCTTTTTAGATGTGAATGAAAAATTTATTTTCCTGAATGTTTGCAGGAACTTCCAGCTGAGACAACAGAAATTCACAGAAAGGAGTCTTTAAAGTTCCCCAGTTGTTATGGCCGCACCTGTAATGAGAACTGGCATAATAACCCCTTTGCTTTTGGTACTGATGATGATGACAGTGACAGCTTCTATGGTTCAGCCATTCATGGTAGAAAAATAGATGCAGTATAGGTGCCAGGTTTTAAAATTTTCAGATATTTATTGCATCACATGGAAAGATAATAAATACCAAAAAAGTTCAGCCCCCTAAATTACACTTTGGGATTAAAATCATACTTTAAAACACTAAAATGTTGAGTTCTAGTGTTGGGAGCATAAAACTTTATAATTTTAAAGCTTTTTAGAACAACCTGTGAGAGCTGTAAAGTAGCTTAAAAAAAAAAGAAGGAAAAAGAAAAAAAAATAGTGTTAGAATGTTTCACACAATAACATGACTCCAGGAGCTGATTTTAAGGGAAAAAATGAGCATCACAGGACAACTCATGCTAAAGAACATAAGAACACAGAGAACATAAACCCAGTCTCAAAAGAGGAATAATTGAGTACTGAGTATGGAACTGGAACATTGAGGTAACAATGGTTAAAAGTCAGTGTGAAAGCAAAGAAGTAAAGCTAAATAACTATTGTTTCTTCCAGTCATTTTGTTCTCCCAGGCAAAGTGTTTTCCAGAATAAAAAGACAGACTCTGTTGACATTCCCTCTGTTTTGAAAGTGGTTATCCTACGGTGATCAGTATTTTACTCTTCCTTATATTTTTAAAACTTTTTCCTTCTGCATATGGGTTTCAAATGAAACACATTAGAATTGCTAATGATATGCCTTACTTAGCTAAGAATACATCAGGTCAACTCAGCAATAGAATGAGTCCAAGAACAACAGAGCTGGAACAGAAATAGACGTAATTATTCCGTTTTCAGTACAAAGTATGTTTGCAAGATACTGCAAAGATATGAATATTCAAAACCAAACACATTGTCAGGAAAAAAGCCACCCTTATTAAGTAAAATTTTTAAAAAAGAGCCAGTAATCACTGTAACACAATAAATTTCATTTCTGACAAGAAGGAATAGAGTGAGGAAATGGAAATATCTACCTGTGACAACTGAAGGGGAAATGTGATGGCTAGTGAATTCGATGAATGAAAAAATCTGTTTCATGGTAGCTTATAACACTCAAATCTAGTCCAAAATAGCAGTAAACCAATCTGATGACTGTTAAGTGGGGAGTGTGAAGAGGTTATCCAGAACTTACATCCATGAGTTCATGTTACCAAAAATAACTTTTAAATAATTCAATTTAGAGTAAATATTTTTTGCTTGAAGTCATCTGATAGAAATGAATTGGTGGCATATAGTTTGGTCTACCATATGCACATTTAAGAAAGATACATTGATGGTTTCTGTGTTAAATTCTTGGCCATTTTACATTATGACCCCACACATTCTTGCCATCTCTCTGACAGTAGACACTATACCTAGCCTAGCATTTACACAGAGGGTGCTTCTCCTATCTCATTTTACCAATTTTTCTTTCATTAATCAGCAGCAAACATAACATTCATCACAAAATTAAATGTGCTTAGTTTTATTAAATAGGGCAATACTCTATCCTTATACATGGCCTTGGAGCTATAAGCATTAGAGAGGTGTTAGATCTTATTCTATGGGTCATTCCTTGGCTGGAGCAGATATGATCTGTCAACCAGGGTAAATTTGAGAAAAGATATATTATATCACAGTTGGTAAAAAAGGATTTACCCACCTAAAGACCCTAGTCTCACAGTGGAATGAAAAAAAATAAATTACATTTTACGTGTAATTTTTACTCATACACTAACAAAAAAGAAATTAATGACAATTTCATGGTACCATTGATTTGATAAGTTGTACAAAGCCCCAGAGAATAGCACTTCCTCTAACAAAGAAGAAAGTAAATTTTCAGGCAAATGTGTCAGCACTTAGTCTTAACAAGATGCACAGGTAATTCCTCATATGTTATGCCAAAGCTTCAGTATGAAGGTGTGATTGCCTCATAGCCCACTAGAGCCCAGTTCCTCACTTTCATCCCACAACAAAACAGACTTTAAGGGACAGAGAAGGTGATCTTTGGTCAAGCCTTTGCCAGATGGATCTAAGCTTAAATCACTTCTTATGGCAGGTTGACTCCTTGTAGTGTCTCTCCTGAAAGGGGCAGCTGAAAGTTAATGGTCTTACAAAATGTTGCTGTAAGTATATTTTGAAATTGATATTACAAGTAAGCTTACAAAATGCAGAGCAAACTCATTCTACTTTGAAACACTAGAAAGGATATTTCATTGTTCTCTGATTCAATGGTGGCATTAAACTTGTCAATCAGTTAGCAAAGAGATCATATGAGTATCTTTGATTGTTTCATGAACTATAATAACAAAGCTTGCTCAAATTAATTTTTACACACAATTTCCATGACAAGACTGTGAAAAACAAGGCACTTCTATCATTAAACTGCAGTTTGATTATTTCTTTGTTCAATCATTTCAGATATGCCCTGAACATCAAGAGGCAATCTAAAGCTTGACTTGGATATCATGCCTAGTGTGGCCTTGCTAAAAGTAAAAATCTGTACTTTAATAGTCAAATTTTGCAGCACTATTTGTAGTCCAGCTCTTGGATCATTATAAGCAACTTGATACAAGCTTGAAGCTTAATTTAAATTGGAAAAATACCTTTGACACCTTGAAAAATTTTGAAGGGTAAAAAGTATTTTTGAGGTCTACCATCAGAGATATGACAAGATGAAGAGGGGAGGTGAAGCCTGGGAAGGCAGAACAAGGTGCTGTTGTTAACTTAAGTTCACTTCTCAGCCTTCAGAATTAAGTCAAGTTATGGGTTCAGCAGAAGACAAGTACTTGATTTGCTCATAAAGGTGCCTGCGGTCAACCTCAGGGAAATGCCCACTTGTAGCCCTTATATACCCTACCACAAGTGACCAGAAGTTTAAAGACCAGAGACACCATAAGGCTCCTGAAGAAATAGTCAGCAATACTGAGGAGCTAAAATCAGGCCTAATCACCTCCTTTGTTTTCAGTCATCCTAGTTGGACAGGATACACTGCTGAGATTTTGGGCTCTGGTTTAGTTTATGAGTTAGATTTAAGACTTACTTTTAGGTGCCAAGATATGACTTAGTTCGAGGGCAAAGTTTCAGGCTTTAATAATTTGTAGTCTTCAAAATTAAAACCAGGAGCCTCACTTGGATCTTATTTTATCTGAATAGGAAGAGGAGCTTTCCTGTAACAGTAAATTGGACTCAACACCTATACAGCATTATTTTATGGTTTACTGGACATTTATTTTAGTGAGGTCTGCATCTGCAATGCATTAAAGTTGAAAGGAAAGACAGAAATGAAACTCAAATTCAGATCCAAGCAACAGTCGAGTCAGCTATGGAGTTGCTAACTGCATTTGTATTGATTAAATTTACATTCTGGAAATAATGGAACTACTTCTGCTGCAATTACCTTATCATGATCCCAAGCAAAGCAGAAATATTACGTAAAAGGAAGCAATAATGTAAAATAGCAGGTTCAGGGAGAGAAAAAAATCCCCAATCCAAACACAAAAAACTCTTGCTCTTTTTCTCTCTCGCCCTGCAAAGCTACATAATTTACTCCCAGTCCATAAGGTCCTTAGTTCCCATGATTGGGATGATGGATGGCTCTGCTTCAGCTGCAGCAAGAGAAGATACAGCAATGTATCACTCTGTAGGAAAAAAACAATAGAGCAAACGAAACAGCAGGACAATGTGGTGGGCAGAAAAGCCAGGGGAATTCTCTGCTGGTGGAAAAATAGACAACCCTACCCTGGAGCTGTGTAAAACACAGCGTGTTGGTTTTGCATTTATTGTGGCCATGCTTATGTGAAACCTGATAAAGAGGGGTGCCCAACAACTGCAAAAGGGGGAAGATCTTTTCTGCTTGAATACTGGTATTTCTACCGGAGTCGATACTACAATAGATGTGTCATGACCTTATTTCTGATGATGTACTTCACTATAAACACTTGAAAGTGACTTGGGTCAGTTGATGGTTAATCTCTGTGAAAGCTAGGTGACTCTACAGTTTACCTCTCACAACTGCTATTGCCTATATCATTCTACAGCAGTCGATTAAAACACATTTTAATGTAATTCAGTGTTCAAACTCAAATCCAATAAGTCAACAACTATTCTGCTAAAACTATCACAGTTCATACCATAAAACTCAGTAACAAATGTAGTAAAAAAGGAATATTACTATTAAATGTTACACTCTTTTCCTCAAGAAGAAAAAGCACTGTTCTTTGTCAAAGACAAATAATGGCCTGAAGAAATTCTGAAGGCCTAGGTGAAACAGTTAAAACAAACAAGACACATTCAAAATATATTCATTATTTATGTACGCTTTCAGTACCTAATGTAATAATAGTGTATTAATTACAGCTTATAATTTAAATGATTTAAACAGAACATAAGGAGAGAAATATAGCCACAAACAAACAAATTCATATAATTCACATCACAAAAGTTCAAGGACACTTTCCAATGCCTACAGGGAGTAGAAAATTTTGAAGCTTACTGTTTCAAGTTAAATGCTGCAATAGGACAGATCTTCCACTTTTATTAGGAAAATGAGATCATCATCCAGAGAAAATCATACAAAGCTTTAATGATTTGTCATTGTTAAACATGTTAATACTGCTTACTACTCAAGCTTTCCCTCACTTTCCATTGTAGAGCCTGTATGAGTAGCATGTCATTTTGCTGAACTTTAAACAATAAAGTTGAGAGACATTTTCCATTCTAGTTGAATTCTTTTAGAAAACACATCTATCACTTATAAAACAAGGCCAAGGAAATAAATATATAATTTTTCACTCACCTGAAAAACTCAGTGATTATTCTTTGAATAGCAATGAGCAGTTCTATGAAATCTGGAAAGAGGGATCACCAATAACTGGATTTCTCTTTTGCTTTTCTTCTACAATTCAACAAAAGTTTACACAAATAAAAACTTTTGTAAATGCAGATTTCAGTCAACTAAAATACATGAAAATAAAACGGACAAAGGTCTCAGAGTAGATGTCCACACCTATTCTGAGAATCCATCAAAAGCCATTCTATAAACGCTTTGTGGGGGAGACAAAGGGGTTCTCACATTCAAGGTGGAGAGAATACCATGTCCAAGTTGTGGATGCCCTGTCTGCACATGCCTCCTAGTTTCTGTGTGCACTAGACAAACTGTTGATCAGGATTAGCTGGACATTTCTTCTTGGAGGTGAGGTTGATTGACAAAATGTTTGAGCCCTACAGTTGCAAGTGAGTCAATGTTTCACTTGCTTTAACATCTAAAATAGCATTAAATATTCTGAAAAGCCAGCTGTACATCTGAAGTTGAGCTGCAAAGTGAGAATACACTTTAAATTTTTATCTCTGTGAGTCAGTTCCCAATATCCCACAGTCATTGCACAGGGAAAATACATTCACTGATGTCTCTAAAGCACAAAAATATTGAATGATTATATAAGAAAAAAGCCCATAAGAAATTAATAATCTTGGCTTTGGAGCAGATTTTTAACAGACTGCAGTTAAGTAAAGCCTGTGACCTCATATTTACTATAGAAGGTGAAACAAAATATTGAATTTTTAAGGGAGTGCTGTTAATTCTGTATACTGAATAAAGAAAGGTTCCTATGGACATATTCAACATGTTCATGTGATTGAAGTTTAGTATATTACTAAATACACAGAAACATGCACAAGACACAATCTCAGACTTTATGTTTCCTGACCTCTGAATACTAGATTTTACAAGTTTATTAGTATTCTTCTTTCTCATGCTTTTGTGTGTGTTCAAGACAAGTTTTCATATTCAACATGAATATTCAGAATTCCAGATAAACTAATTTTCTGCAAAATTTAAGTCTGTCTTCCAGTTGGAGCCTACTCACCTCACGTTTTCCTTAATACCCAAGTCTAAATATTTGCTTTTGTTGAATAGACCTGAAATAGTGCTTTTAAAATATGACTATAAAATCTTCTATTACACTTCTTTTCCAGTGAACTGGCACATGTCTTGTAAAAAAGTCATGATGACCTCTGGTAAGTATGAAAATATATGTTAAAAAATATAACTAAAGTTATAAAATCAAGTATTCAAAACAAAAATTTGAAGGATTTGCCTTCAACTGATGCCTCATCCCCTTGCCCTACTATCTTTTTGCCATACTCAAATTAGGATAGTAATCTCAGAAGTCATTATCTGCAATGGATTGGACTCCCTGAAATACTACATATCTTCCAGCAAGATCTGTGTCCATGTTCTGACTGCCATGTGCAAATCTGGTCTTGCCATTTCAAAGTTCAAATTTTAGTATGAGACAAGGTACAGGGAAGAGGCAGAAATGATGATCATCGTGCTTTCTTTTCTATGAGGGAATTTAAATCATCTATAAATCTATGGTTTAGAAATGAGAGAAATGAAATATATGAAATGTAATATGAAATAGATGAAATGTAACATACACTAATATAAATATAATACAGTAGGAAAATATAGTGAAATAATATCTAGAAAACCATGGATGACATGGAGAAAGTAAAGAAGAAAACATTCACTTTTCATAATAGGAGATTGAGAGGGCACTCAGTGAAAGAAAGTGCTACTCATACTATAATGAAATGATGGAAATCATTGCAGTAACATTTTTTTTTTTTTATCTACTTGGTATATAAATGAGTAAAGAGAAAAAGAGATAAAATAATCAAGGAAAGGTCTATGAATATCTATGAAACATAGTGACATAATTGAAAATTCTGTTCTTCAAATCACAAACTACATATTACTTACAGACTAATGACAGATTACAAAATCTGGAGACTATATCAAAAAAAGATTCCCCCAGAGCTTTCCAGTTTCTTAAGCACTTGGAGGTATTTTTGGTCCGCTCCTGACATATTTACTGTGACATAATCATGCATGACCAGAAGAGCCCTAGCTGAGACACTTCCAGATGCCACTGCCCCAGCTAGTGGCTGTCTCTTTCACAAAATCAATACTCTGGGACATAGGCCTCTTCAGTGCCATAAACAGTCACCATAGAACAGATCTAAATCAAGGCTGAAATACCAAACTGATAATGCACGTATGTATTTTCCAAGTTCTGGCCTACTTTTAGAAATTAGGAAGATGTTCTTCATTCTGAGGGTGGTGAGATGCTGGCACAAGTTGGCCAGGGAAGCTGTGGATACCCCAACACTGGATGTGTTCAAGACCAGATTGGAACGGTCTTTGAGCAACCTGCTCTAGAGGGAGACGTCCCTGCCCATGGCAGGGGGGGTTAGAACTAAATGATCTTTAAGGTCCTTTTCAGCCCAAACCATTCTATGATTCTGTGATAATTCTGGGAAAAAGCTTGATTTTAACATGCTATAGGCTGAGCTGGTTTCTGAATGAGACAAAGAATATATTCACTTAAATGTATAACTTTTCCCATAACTGAGAAAAAGATAACTGCTATATTCATGAACACATCAGATTGTTTTTGTTGGTTGCTTGGTTGGGGTTTTTTTTCAATATGCATTATTTCCATTTCATACAAGAAAGACTATATATTTTTCTGCATTGCCAAAAATCTCACTTTCTTTGTGATATGAATGGGTTAGCAGCTACAGAGTTAAGGTCTAAAACCTTATGAACACAAGTCATGTATACTTTACTAGATGATTGGACAGAATCAGCTTGTCTCCAGCTTGTCTCTCTTTTATTTTCAAACCTAATTACAGGTTTTTCATGAAACACTTTTGATCAAATATGTTGTGGAGCCAAGTGGGATCAGAGAGTCCTCTGAAGTGTCCCTGGAGTTAGAGGCCCCAGCTCCTGCTCATATTGCTGTCAGGTGCCTGCCGTAACCAACAGCTGCATGTAGACACCTACCTGATAAAGATCTTGGGAAGAAACTCTCTCTTTTTCAGTGTTGGGTTTTTTTATTCCACCATACAGTTAATGTAAGAGTTTAATTCAAACAACTCCTCCTCTAAAGAGCTTTGACATGGAGGTTGGAACTAGATGATCTTTAAGGTCGCTTGTGACCCAAACCATTCTATGATTCTATGACATTGGGCAGCACTCTACACCATCTTGAATCTCACATTAGGCTTAATGTGCTCTGAGAGGTGGCGTGCATCTGACATGACTCCAGAAGAAGAGAAGGGAAGAAAAGAGCTGATTGAAGTCATTAGTGAGATTCTGAATCTAGCAGAAACAAGAGTCTTACACACTCCAACTTTCTCTGCTGTCACTGTGATTATTAACTTCATGATAACAGTAAGGTTGTAAGCAAATTTGTAGCTCATCTGGGGAAATGATTGGAATAGACTACATTTTTTCCTTTCTCATTAAACACTTCAAATACAACTGAGAGGAATTTCAATATTTAAAAAGAGAGGTTCAAAAGCTATTTACTTCTGGGCAGCTTATTCTAACACCATCTCAGCTTAGTTTTGCTCCCTTGCATCTCTAATAAATAAATACATACTCAGAGTTAACTCTAGAAATCTTTGCTATTTAATTAATATGAAATAAATTAAAGTCTTTAAAGCATTTCCCCTCAAAGCTTCTCTCTCTCTTACACCCTGGCCTCATTTTTCTTCTCATTCCAGAGCTGCTAAGATAGACAAAGTCCTTTATTGATATGCATCATAAAAATATAGGATTTCCCCCTTTTCAGAAGAGAAGCCACTACTTATTTGGCTGAAAACCATCACAATTTGTCAAGCTATTCAACTCAATTGTGGCTATTGTGGCTGAAGGTCATACTGTCGTTTTTCTGTATGCCACTGTTGTTTAAGATGTGCTGCAGAAATCCTCTATTTTCCCAATATGAGCAGGCAATTTTGTGAGCTGAGAGAGGATAAGATGGTAGGAAGCAGCACTATGAGAAAGGACTTGCTCCCCAGTGAGTGAAGGCATATTGGATGAGTGGTATCAGTGAGACTAAAAGGCAAAGTGATGCAAGCAAGAAAGAAGAGTTCAGGATACCAGGCAATGGAGGCTTGTTAGAATTAACAAAGACACTCATTATCTTGAGCCAACATACATAGTGAAATGGTGAAAAGAACTAAATATATAACAACCACAAAATTATTAGTTTTAAATCTATTGCTAACTTTTGACCGAACAGCTTTGTTTCATTAATGAAACTATTTTATTTATTAAGGATAGAAGCACTTCCAGTAAAATCTCATTGAACTTACTAAACATAAGAAATGTTTCCTTTCTTTTGCTTCTTTCAAAATAATAACAAGTGAGGCAAGAGAAGAAATCTTACTGCTGCTTTTAGTAAGGCCAAGATTATATTCAGAATAGTCCCTTAACTATCCTTAGATAGTATAATCACTATTTCAAAATCCCACTGAATAGTTTAGGAGGAAATCTCTTTAAAACTACTAATTGAACATTAATAGCAGTTAAGGCTTACTAGAAGAGTATAATGCCTTTTCAACCATATTTCTTCCCTGTATATCATACATATTTTCTCCAACATTTGGCTAGGCAGGTGGCCAGCAGGCACTGTCAAGATAATTTATGTCTCTTGTTTATTTGAATAATTAAAATAACAACAACACTGGAACCCTGCAATTTTTGCACACCGCCAGCTTATGCAACACTTTCCTGTTCCTTCTGCTCTTGTAGTTCTCTCCCACAGAAGAAATCTCATGCATAAGAAGGCGGCTCCTATTGAATCACTAAGGCCTGAGGCACAGGATCTTTGTGAAAGTAATAAATTTCTGTTCTGTTAACTGAGAGAAGAAAAATCCCATAGCAGCTTACCAATCCGCCTCCTGCCCTGTTTAGCAAAAGCACTCACATCCACCTCATCGTTGTCTACTTCTCCAGGGAGCTCAGTGGGTGCCCAGCTTCACCCAGCTCTGCTGTTCTTGTGCTGCAGGCAGCATTTGGTGACCGACTGTGACTGCACATGTGATATGTGTAAACAGCTCTAATTCTCTTATTTCTGAAGGACAGAGCATCCAGTCCAAAAACTGTAATATTGAATTTCAACCAAGAAAGGGAAAGCAATTAAAATGAGTGGTGTCTGAATCTCACTTCAACTCTCAGCCTGTCGCGGCTTCCCTGTGGCTGCACTTGCCCAAATGTGATTGCCTCTGATGTTCACAAGATCCCATTTGAAAGAGGAGGGGCTAAACTAGAGCAATAAAATTGTAGCAACTGACTGTGATCTGGATTTATTTCTGTCACCAGTTAATTCCAAAGCATTTTATTTATTTGAGGCAAAATACTTGGTTAGGCTAAGCCATATAACACCACTGACCATAGAATGGCCAGAGTAACTTAAAATAGACTAGGCTCTAGTCTTCTAGACACTCTATATATTTTCTTTGTGGTTACCTTTATGTTCTAGACAATCCATATTTTCCCCATGTTTCAGGATGATTTTAGGAGATGCACATGACACATGGATATCTCCCTGCACTATAGCAAATGCTGCTGGCCTTGCAATGCAACAGAGCTGCAAAAAATTGTAAAACAATCAGGAGTCCCAATTCCTGTGCTCACAAGACAGGGTCAAAAGTCTCAAGCAATATAAAATGCTTTGCTAATGAGTGCATTAGCTAAAACAGGTCTGTTTTCCTGCTAGGCAGAATTAGTTTGTGCCAGTATGGGGGAACAAAACCATTGTCATATTCATCCTCAACACTGATAGGTGGAGTATGAATCCTGATATTATTGTTTATGTTCTCAGCTGAGTAATGTCCATGACTCCAAGTTGCAAGGTACAAAGTTATTTTAGTTACTAAAAGATTTTAGATTATCATGTTCAGAGAGTTCCATCTGGTATGTATTTTCCTCAGTATACATATCTTGCACATATCTCTACAGTCAATAGATAGTAGTTAACCTGATACTTACACCATGCCAGCTTGTTCTCTTCCTTCAATAAAAAAATAAAGGACACGCAGAGCAGGGTTAGAATTTATGGAGTATTTCCAGTCACTCAATTTTAAGAGTCAGACTATTCTGCCTATGTTATCTGCTAATTCATCATATAACTGAATATTTTTCTCTTTTAAAAATGCAATATTTTGAAACTATACATATATTTCTTTGGAAAAGTCCAGAGCAAAATCAGATGCAAAATATGGTAAGCATATCTGACAGTTCAAAATACATTATTTCTTTGCTGTCTGTCTCGGTGAACTTCTGAAAAAGAAAATAATATTCCCTGCTTTATTGTAAATTGTATTGTGAAACAGAAGATTTTTGTTCTATAGCCCTGGTAATCATCTTGTGTTTCTACCACTAGAAACATTGTCTTTAGTCTGGAGTTTTTCTTGACTTGAATTCTACTTCTTTCAAATTACAAATCCAGCAACAAAAAGCTTTTATTTTGGGAGGATTCTCTGTTTTCAGAGGAATGTGTGCCTTCATTTTGGAAACCGAGACACCATTTCTCTGAGTTTACAACTGAGTATAACAGTCTTGATGCTAACCTGACCTTTGCTTTAAGAAAATATATTAAACTCCCCAGCTAGATTTGTCTTGCATTAAAAAAAATTTTTTTTAAAAAAAAAAAAAGGAAAGGAGGACTGAGAAGCACTCAGTTCAGACAATTGGAATAACATTTCTATAAGTATTTCTAATTTGATATCCTGCCTATAGCTCTTCAAAACCTATCCTTTTCAAAGTGTTATTCATTATTATCTGCTACAGATATTCTTTTAAAAGAATTACAAACCCACTTACTCTCTTACAAAGCTGCTACAATTCAAAGTTATTTACATGCATATGAAGATATGTATTCATATCTATTGATAAATATACATACATTCCTAGAGGGAAAATACCTCAGATTTCATTATGAATACTCTTCAAAATGTACAAGAGGAATTTAAAAATAAACATGATTACAAAAAAAAACCCTCTAAAAATTAATATTTAAAGAAAATCAATTATTTTAAAATTGAGATGTTTCCACAGCAATTTATTTGATTCAAATGAAGAATTTATCACAAATGCAAGTAACCTTATAGCTTTACTAGAAGTAGCCCAGACACTCTATGTCAGTTCAGGACTCTGTTTCATTATTTCCTTTTACCAAGGCAACAATTAGAAAGATTAGAGGCTAAGGCTCCATCGGCTCATTGGAGATGATAACTATTTAGCCATTTCCCTGGCATTGCTTTACGGCACACAGAGGGGTTCCCACGGGCCCCGAGCCACGGAGCTTTTTACATGGGCAGGCACCAGAGCAGGTACATTTTGCTGATGCTGCAGCTCCAAATGGAGCATACCACAGGTGATGCTCATTACGGAATCTGTGGGGATATAAAGAAGAGCACAGCTTATTGCTGATGGTGGAGTGCCAAAGGTTAGTGAAAAGCTGGATTGTCTGCTGGACCAGGGTAGATAAGAACACAAAAGGGCACAGAAATGGATTTGATTACAGCCACTTATCAGTGTGCCTTTTAAACCACATTATGCTGCATATAATGGTGTGCTGTTAGCACTAAAATTGGGAGTCTCCTTTTATGAGTGTACTAATTTATTAGCATCAATTTGTGTCACCATTTTAGTAGCTCCTCTACTTCCCTGAGCCAAGAAGTAAGACACCAAGTCAGCTAAATTCAGACTGAATTCAAGTGGCTCTAGTTCTTTTCAAATATTGCAGTCTGCTGATGTAGCTCTCTGTTGGCCACCGTATTGTTTTCTCCACAATAAAAGCAAAGAAGTACATATATGTATAACAAAGATGTTTATGATTTAGAATAAATTGTAGCTTACTATTCTTTATTACTGCATACCAGCCAATTATTATGCAAAAGAATAAAAAAGGATCATTTATATACCATACTGTTAAATTTTATATCGAGTGATATGATAAAATAGCCAACTGGGACAGTGGATAGGCAATGGGAGGAATGCTAGATTTTATTTATGTCATGTTTATAGTTAGATATGTTTATCCTTTTTTGTCAGTTAAAGGAACATTAAATAGAATTATCTTGAATTTATGGTAAGTAATAAAGCAGATTTTTTTTTTCTCCACGAATGTTCAATTAGATTAAAGTATACAATCACAAGTGCAAATTGTGCACCTATTTATGATTTCTTTCCTGAGGCCATCTTTGTGTTCCTCTCCTGAGATTGCAAGAGTTAGTCAGACTTTGGACAAAACAGTGTGTGTGTTTACTGTAACACATGCATGAGCATAATGCAAGACTGGCAGGACAGAAACATGGAATTTGAGGACTGTGAAAGATAATGAAAAGGTACTAAACATGTCAGCATCAAACATAAAAAAACCCACCAGGTGGGGATTTCTGGCAAGAAGTAATGTAAATATATATTATTTCAAAAGAGAATTAATACTGCATGCTATTTGTGGAGGAAGGCTCAAAAAAGGCTTTGTTTAACATTTATGATTCACTTGTGTCTAAAAATTCTTGTTAGGAGGCATCCACTATCTGGCTGTGTGTCACTCTGGCATAGACTCTGCCATTTTGCTCTGATGGAGATATGTCATCTAAAGCCAGGGGATAGTTCTACATGTCTTTTCCTGGAACATGTTATCCTGAAGATACTATTTAAAATCTTACCTGATGTACTTTTTTTCTTACTTTGCAGTTGTGCTGTTTTTAAGAGAACACCCTTGTGAAACAAGGGAAAGGCAAGTTAGGATTAAGTTCCGTGTTTTTCAACAAGGTTATACCTGCAGTTCAAGGTTTACGGATTTAGTCTTTCTGTTCTGTATGCTCATGTACAAGATAAAGGAAAAAACAGACCAGTGATATGAAAAAATTTATCTCAAAAAATTCTGTAAGGCTTATACCCAAATGCTAGCTCAGCCTATTGGATGTCATTTTGTATTAGCTGACAAAACCTCTACCCAGTGCTGTCATGAAAAAAGCAAAGGGCCAGATTCATTAAGATGATATTGTGCTGCCTCTCATGCTGCCTTCAATGTAATTTTAGACTAGGTTTAACTTGTTGCACAAGGACTTCCCCACATGGCAGATTTCTTAGGTAGCACGGTTAGTCTTCTCAGCTCCAGCACAGAGATGCTGCCTAAGAGGAGTTATAGCTGGGAAACTGCCAGACCTCCCAGGACCTAAGCAAGACAGGTAATTGATGGTGCCATGGCTAGGAACTCTGAAAACCTGCTGTTTATCCTAATTTCTCTTTAATCTACAGCTGAACATCATTCCTGCTATATCAATAGCAAGACTTATATTATTGCAAGCTTTACTTCCAAACAGGCTCTTCTTACTGACAAAAAAGTGCAGACTTTGAGGATTCTGCTCTGGTTTTATACCACCAGATTCTAAAGGCACAAACTTCTCTGCACTTTTATTCCTGAATTTTCCATGTGTCTCTTGTACTTCATATGTGTCTTACAAGGAGATGCAATCAAGTAGCTATTGTTCAAAATTTTGTCATTCATACCCTAAATAACTGAGAGAGTAGGGCAAGTTTTTAAAATAATCTTGCTTGCTCACTTTGGGGAAAGTTCTCTGAAAATCCTGATTGCTGCAGATTTTCCTAGTTCATATTTATTAAGAATGAAACTTGTTCTTTTATTATGGCCTAGGATGCAAGTAACAGCAAAAAAATCATTTCAGGTTGATTTTATTTACCTAGTACAGAAAGGTAATATTTATTACATACACAAGTGCTACGCATTTGTATTATCCATTAACTATGAATTACTCAGTGGCCTAACCCCATGTGCTTTCACTTTTTATCAGTGTAGAAATCTTTGATGTTTGTGTGACAAGGAGGGTGGTGGTCTTCAACTACCATTCAGAGCAAAGGACATTGACAGCAGTCTGCATATGCATTGGCCAGGTGGAAACTTTTTAGATATACCTAGCATCAGAAACTGCTCTGCATATTACACAATAACTTAATCCAACAGCTTTTACGTATTGGAGGTACATAATCCTCCACAGCATCTTTCTCCAACTTGACACAAAAACTACTGAAAGAGAAACAGTGAATCCCAGAGAAAATTAAAGCAAATGCAAACATCTATTTGTATCTGAAGTATCTACCTCTGCTCTGGATGTCCTCTCAGCAAACCGCACCAGGGCTGTCAACACCAGCAGGTGCTTTGATTCTGTCTCACTCCCTGCCAGGATGCAGAGCTGTGCCATTCAGGGGCAGAGAGACTCTTGATGAAGCAGCCAGCTTTGTTACAGAGCTTGTGCACAGTGCAGCACAAGCCCTTTTAAAATGTCTGGCAGGGTTCTTTGCTCTTCTCTGCAGCTCTTCAATGCCAGCAGTTATGATTCTGGGGGATGATACTGGGAGTTACAACAGGGCATTTTAGGCATCTGTATCATTTGACTGAGAAACAAACACCTCTCTATATCGACTGTAAAGAAAATAGAGGAAATACACAGGAATCCTAGTTTCCCAGCACAAGTGATTCCTGTGAATTGTGTAAAGAATATGCCTCAAATAGCTTAATGCTCCTGGTGCAAAATACACCCCTTCTCCAGTGTGATAGTATCTGCTGGCTTCTCAAAAGATCTCAGTGATTCTGGCACAGAGAGAAGAAAAAGTTAAGACAGTGAAAAAGAGGTAGAAAAGTTAGTCAGCAAGTAGTGTCAGCCAGTTAATAAACAAACTCTCCCTCCATCAGCAATGATTAATCTGTCTGTTAGCAAAGACTTGTAGTAACAATGCATTTTCCAAAGAACAATAACTTTCATAAAACTTGTATGTAGCTCAGGCAGTTTAACTAGAAATCTAAGACATCAGCAATCATCTTTTAAGTTTTAATTTAATTTAATCTTCTCCTCAGGGCATGGAGTATGTACAGAAGAAACTGTTATTATATTTTTCATGAGAGAGAAAAAAAAAGAAATAATTTTGGTGAGATTGATGGCGACTTGGAGCAGTGCAGAGGTGGGGGCTAGGGGGAAACTCAGTACTGCAGATGCCTTCAACTGAATCCTGGAAAGAAACTGACTTTTCGGCTGATGGCACCAGAGATTGTGGATGGATGAAGACAGATCATGAAAGCCAGATATCAAAAGAGAGATCACAGCAAGCTATTAAAATGTACATTTATATTGCTAAATATTTTTAGGGTTGTTGAATTGAGACCGCTAGCAAACAGCACATCATGGAGAACATTGATTGAAAAGCTCACTGAGTTGGGAAGGAATTTTTCATTTCATAAGTCATTTGCTGTAACCATTCCAAAAAGTCAGCAGATTTTTAAAATTAATGAGAGTCGTTTTGTGATGAAGTCTGGCTTGATGGCCACTTCCTTCCCTGGGTTTTCTCTGGAGAACTAAACCTCATCCTTTTGTGCTGTTAGAATTTTTCGGTCAGTAATGCTAATTTGTTTGGCATGTTTACAGCATGAGAAATTATCTTATTCTGTTTATAAAATCCCATACAAATACAATGCTTTACAGAAATTTTAAGTCCAATTCGAAAGAACTTTTTGTAAGGAGTTGATACTATGTATTGAATAAACAGTGGAGCAGAAGGATTGTCAGCAGAAGAGGTTACAAACAGCAACAGCTACATTATTTTCATTTGTGGAGATCTGGAAGTCTATTATTTTTTAAAATAATATAGTGTTGCTATTTTTTCTTTCTTTATTTATTTCTGTCTATTTCAGTCTTCAAACAAATGACAGAAATTCCCTAGCCATATTCCACTTTTGGAGAGGAAAACAGGAACTGGACAAAAAAATCAACATGTCTGTTACTCAAAATGAACATTTTCATTGTTCTCCATTGATCACTCTAGTATTAGTTTTAATTTCACAATAAGATACCTCAATATATGTACAAGTCAAACCAAAGTAACTTCAATAAATACTTGCCATGTATTTGACCTAGTATAGATATAAGCAAAAATCTTTTGTTAGTATATTTTGGCAGTAGCCAAAGATTATTTCATTTTAGAAAATTTTAGGAATCTAGGAATGTTTTTCTTATACATAATATGAGCATCTTTTTCAAAGTGACAGCTAACAGAACTTAATCTCAGTAGTGACTTGCTCCCTGTAGATAAGAAATGTTGCATCAGCATAGGCCTTCTTTCAGCTAAGATCGTGAAAAACCTCCAGAACATAACATATGAAGATGTGCAAGTCTAACAAATAGTAATTAACATCTAACATTTGTCAAGTTGTTGGAAATCATCTAGAACATTAATATTCTATCGAGAAACAGAAAAGGTTCTGAGATACAATCTGCCATCTGCAACTTGAATTCTTGTCCCATAAGAGCTATTTTCTCTCTTTTGCCTGTAAGAGAGGTCCAGGTGACAACACTGTAGATAATGTAAGTCAGATGGAATAAATGCCATTCCTATTCTCGTCTGCATCAAATGCAATCTCAGTTATACTGCATTGTCACTGAAATTACTGCTGTCCATAGCCACATGAATGCTGAAAATTTCATTTTCCTGATGCTTGGTATTGCATTACATTAACAATAATAAGGTATATTCTGACATCCTGCTACTGTTGGTCTTACCTTTTCCTTCTATTACTTGAAACACCAGGAAAAACAGTCTCATGATTTGATCAACTAATTTGCATATGCATTTTACTTTGCAAAATTATCTCACTATTCCAGAGCTTTAACCAGTCTGGACCACAGTCCTATAACAGTCACAGCAACTGTTTTGTTTTGTCAAATGAATGAGCTTTTTTCAATTTCTATTTTTGTTTCTCTTACTGAAACAAACGTAATTCTGAAAAAAAAATTAATTTCCATGATAATCATTCAATTCCTAATGTTTTAATGTAAGTCTTAATGTCTAAAATATATTCTGAGTGAAATTTAAATGTAAACAAAAATAGAAGCTTTTAAGACATTTTTATTCACAAATGTTCCTTTCATAAAAAAAATAATTATTTTCAATAACCGTTGTCAATAGTTTCTTTCACATTTACACATTGAACAATCAGGAATCTGAAAAAGTATTTTCTTTAGAATGAAAACTTACAAGAGGATATACTCAAGGGCAATTGACCTTGGCCAAAATCAGGAAGCCTCTTCTGCCTATTTCTATGTTTCTATTTACTTCCACCTTGTATGATCTACTTCTTGAAGAACCAGAAAAGAATAAATGCCAAGGAGAACAGAAGCGTATGATAATAGAAATCCAAAGAGAGAAAGATGACAGAAGGAGGGTGGAAAGATATTGCTATCAGAAGAAAGATGGTAAGCACAGAAATATAGAGAGAACTTGCAAATTTTGGTCAAACAGGATCCTCAGAGGCTGTACACAAGAAAGAGTTGCATATATCCTTTTGTAGGTTACCTGGCAACTGTATGTTTCTTGTTTGCCTAGTTTCTGTTTCAGTGTAGGTACTCTTCTTACCTCCATTCAGGTCCTCATTCATGCTTTCTCTGTGTGCTGCTTGAGTGTCCAGGCTACTCTCATTCTTTGGCAGTGAATAACATGGAGGATAGGCAAAGCTGTAGGGAAAAAAAAAGATATTTAATGAAGACAGAGAAAAAATGCTACTGCAATATATGGAGAGGCTTGTATCAGCCTTTTTGCCTAGGATTGCTCTGCTCTCACAATAACCCATGTTCCTTCCTCAAGTGCCTGATATTGGTGCAGACCTTAGCAGCTTTCTTCCCCTATGCTATCACAGAGGCCTCTCTGCTACACTCACTCTCGGTTGTCATTTTGACTCTTTTACTGCCATCTTTAAGGGGGAAATTCCTCCCTCCCTGGTGCTCACACAAGTTCTGATCATCACAAATCTCACCACAAAATGGCTTGGATCAGAACACATTGTGTATCTGTAGGATTGGAAACACATGAGCTGTGGTGTCCAAGATCCAACTCCTCCTTGTTTCAGGGTCTATGTGCATTTTCCTCTTCCTCCTCTATCATAGGTTGAATCTCAAGTGCATAAAACCTTCCTCTGCTGGCTCTGTATCAGGTTCTTTGGGAGTGACTGTCATCCTTTTAGGCAGTGGGAACACACTCGTGATGTACACCTCATGCTGAAACCTGCCGTCCAAGGCACATCCATGACAGCGTCTTGGCATTCTCTGATCCTTCGCTTCTTCTCATGATCCTGTGTCAGCCTCTCCTCTCAGGCTGGGTACCTTCCCTGCCTCTCAGGTGCAGGTCTCTGTGTCAGTCACCCTGCCCCTAGACCCTCTCTCCTCTCTCTGGGCTGTTTTTTATATGTAAAGCAGCTTCCCACAGGCCATGCCCTAAGTTGCTGCTCTCATTCTTCCCCCTAAAAGGCTGTCTCTACCCTGTCTCTTAGACAAAGTCTAATCCCTTACGCTGTGTCTGGGCATAGACTTTAAACTCTTCTTATATGATGATGTTACTGTCATGGGTTTGCTCAGTTCTATATATCATTGCTTAATAAAGGACCAAAATCATTGCTTTGCCTTCAGAACTATTAATCTATCCAGGTACTAACTCAGATTCTATTTAAATGACAATTGGGTTCACAGAATATGGCTCCCAAGTATTTTAATTTGATTAGGAATCAATCCTTTCTAATTACTTTTACAAATAATTCCTGTTTTCCAGCTGGAAATAGAGATAAGGTTGTGTGCATATATATTTTACTCTGAGATTGAAAGAAAAAAAAAGATTTAATAATTGTGTATCTGATAAATTAGACAAAAGAGAGATGACAACTTTCAAAGAATTTAAAAGCAGATCTGATTCTGGTAATAATCCCTATATAAAAGCACTAATCACATTAGCAGAAAATAATCTGTAAAGTGTAAATTGAATTAAGTACATGTCAGAGCAAGGGAGAAGTTTTATAATTTGGGGGATAGATAAGCAAGATGACTGGGTTAAAAACGAACAGAAAAAGGTTTAAATTCCCAGCAGGTGTCAAAAAACAAATTTCTTTCACTATTTTAGAACACAGATACACAAATGGTTAGTTTAAAGATGTTGGTAAGATAGTTCATAATATGATTTAATCAGAAAACTGAAATAAATTTTAGTTTAGAATCTTTATATCTATACTATTTAAAAGGCAGTCATTTGAAAAATTATAAGAAACATCAAAGTATTACAATGTATGCTCGAGATCTTTTACCCTGCACGCTTCCAAATGTGATATTAAATAACTCTGTGGAGGATCTATATAAGGAATAAAGATACAAATGTATTTAATTTTAGCCACCTACAAAAGCTAAGCCAACTATTGCTGTTTTTTCCAGGTCTATGGTGGAAATAGCAGGAACAGCTATTGTGTTACAAAAGAACAGATGTAGTGCATGTATCAGAAGAAAGAATGGGACAGTGGTGGCTGCAGCCATATGTATCATAGAAAAATTCTATCTTTGAAGGTCTCTTTTCCTATTGACTAAAAAAAATAATTATTTAAAGGAGTAATAAGATATAATAAATCTGTATAAGATAAGTTTCTTTTGGTTTTGTTCTCTCTGAAATATAAACATATAAAATCTTATAGATGTTATAGTCACATGGGAGAAATGAAGGTGACTTGTGCTCATTTCTTGCTTTTGATGGACAAATTTGTTAAAATTACTCTTGGAATTACAGGAAAAAAAGTTTCCTACACACAACAGCCTGTTATAGCATGGAACAGAGATGGTGCCCAGTGCTCACTTGGCATTATGGTGGAGACCCTTTTCCATGACTGGCAGAGCACACAGGTAAATCATCTGCGTACAAAACTATGTCTGTGTTGCAATCTTCTGCACAAATGCAGCAGAAATATAGCTCCAAAAAGGAGACACCAACTATGACTGTGACCTTCTGACTCCAGTGATAGTAAGAGGAAATGGTGCACACTCTTTGGATGTTTCCACGTCTTGTATCCTCTACAAATCACTTCATTGCCAGTGTCTTCTCTGGCTTCCTGAAGGTAGTCAGAGTAGCCTAATGTAGTCCAAATGCTTCACTGGCCAACATGAGGACAGAATTAAATAAGCCATGTTTGTGGAGAAAATAGAAGCAATGTGCCATATCCTATATGTGCACTGTGAGCTGATCAATCAAGCAATCAAGCACAGAGGATGCCACCACAAAGCTGCTCTGAGCTACATATCCCTTCCACACTCACTGTTACATGAACACAAACTTTTGAGACATTTGCTTATACTTTACTTCTACTGGTATTAGAAATTTACTCAAAGTAATTGTTCCTAGGATTCAAATTAAATGCATCTATTTAAAATTCAGTGTGAAATGGGGCAGCTAAAATATGAAAAAACAGAACAAATAAAAGTTAATATTTGTACTACCAATGCAAATACACATTTTCTTTCTAACAGTTCAACCAAACAGCCTATTCAGCCAAGTACTCACTTCCTAAACCCTGTTAAAATGAACAGGAGTTAATTACATATGCCTATAGCTAGGTATTTGTTGGCTAATATCTACCTAGGTTCAAGAAAGTATTGGATTTTGCCCAATAGCTCAGCATACGATATACACATGACACAAATGAATCTTGAGTTCTCTAATAATTAAGCAACTAGTCCAAGTTATTTCATTTACATTAAAGCTATGGGATCTTCCCGGATGCATACACCAACCATTTCCAGAGGCAGTCAGAACAAGATTCAGGTGCACATCAGTGCCCCTCTGCATGCTAGTTTTGACTGGAGGTTAGTTATGCAGCCCAGAGAGAGCAGGAGGTGCATTCTGCAGTCAGGACAGCAAAACTGCAAGGCACACCTCATAGCCCAGTACACCCAAGAGCATCTGTCCCTTAAATCAGATTTGTCTGTAGACATCTATCGTACATACGAGCCACTGTTTCTCTCCATTGGTGACAGTTAACAACTTCAATCATGATGGCTGTGTACGATGCATCTCATTCACTGCCTGAGAGAAGAGATTTTAAGTGTTGGTTTAAGAAATAAAAGATTTGGAAATAGTCTTCTACAGTTCAGAAATATGTATACTCTTATTTTAAAATTGGAAACTACATCATTTTGAATTACATCTCTATGTTATTGTTGTTTAAATGATGGACATGTGAATGAAATTTGGACTGGGTTGTTGGGTTTATTTTGATAAACAAGCTGTGACAATGCGCAAAAATTGAAGTTAAGACAGATAACAATTCACATGTACCTACATCTACAATATTTTGTATATAATATATAAAAATATATTCAGATAGATTTTCATTTCAGTTTTTTTGCTATATGGTAGGTATATTTGCTTACAGATTCTGCACTATTCAGTAAAGCAACAAAAGTCAAAATTAGTTCTTCAAGTCAGTCACTGAATGAAAGCGTGAGCATATAATTTTGTTTTTTCTCTTTTCTCCAGCTGGTCTCAGCACACTGAGATGGTTTCACATGTTCTTTGGCCTCCTAAAATGGCTTCAATATAACCTGACACAGACAATTTCAGTCTAACAAAAAAGGAGATCAAAATCCATAATGCAGAATCATTCAGAGCTGCTGGGATTTTAAAATCCCATGCCCTTTAAGGAACTTTCAAAATAAATTAAAAGTTTTATTAATTCTAACAGCTTAATGTACAGAACTAATAGAGGTGTAGTCCATCCATCATAAAAATCTTTGTCTTCTCCCATAATGCATTAATTTCTTTATACAGACAGATTGCATGGCTATGTTTGTATGACACTTTTTTCCACTCAGATCAATTCTCAGACCTCTGAACTAAAGAAAATCATCTTTCTAAATGGAATACTAATTTTAGCTAAGCTGCTTTTGAAGACTATGCTCTTTTAAAAAAAGCCAAAGCTCCATACAAAAGGTGGAGAGAAGAGGGAGAGTGTAGCTGATGAAATGCAAATGAGGCTTTTCTCAGACAGCTGGCTGCTTTGGGATGACATGTGTGATGAATGGCTCTTAAAACACGAGCAGGCATCAAGCTCCAATTCAGTGTCAGACTGGCAAAAACAGCAGCATTACTGGATGCTTCCTTTAATTAATGCAACACTTCTGCATTAGTCCAGACACTGCCGATAAACGGGAAAGAACTGATATCAGTGGTAATATCAGAAATCTTTCAACCTTGAAGCTGGGATGCATTAGCCAAAAGCTGCGGTATCGTAAAAGGTTTAATTGTATTTGTAATGTACCAGTGCACCATGACAAAAATTGGAGATAGTGTAGGCAGGACAGAGTAAGCCAGTGATAAATGAGTGTGAGTGAGTGATTATAAAGCAAGGAGAAGTGTGAAAACAGACAATAGACAGCAAAGGGGAAGGGGGCAGGGATGGGGGGTTATGACAGCAACAGCTACTCTAATGTGAAAAGTAGGTTACAAGAGAAACCTGGTTATAGTTTTGAGTGGGGCTACAAGCACGAAGCAATTTAACATAAATCTTTCCTCCTAAATAGGTTTCATTGACAAAGGTGAGAATTACCACTGATCCTACTCCTAGCAGGACTTCATGGGGAAGGCTATGCTAGCCAGCTATCTACTGAAAAGCATTGCAACTCACTAAATCAAACACACAGCACAAGGTTTTCTATTAATCTCATACCAAAGTAATAAGATACGTACTGTTCATCCATTGTGCTTAGAATTATTTTTTTTCTGTCACAACATACCATAATCCTATGCAATTTTTATGCTGTCGCATAGTCACCAAGTACCAGTATGCAATAGCAATAACAGCTTTCTTGAGGTTATTTGAAAATAAAGACTAATCTTACACTGAAAATATAGAAACCTATAACACTGAAAGACTAGAAAGCATTCATGTACCAAGTATTCATGTTTTGTGATTTCCATCAGTTGCAAACTGCCTAAAGAATCTATCTTACTAATATATAGGCTAAGACACATCATTAAGATTAACAACAAGTTCTGCCAAGCTTTTTGAAAATGGTCTATGCTTAGTGTTTCTGAGAAAGGTGAAGTATTTCCGTAATGTATTCAAAGTGATTTGTTGTTTTGTGATGACACCTTTATTCAGATGGTGGCCTTTTGAAACCATTCCAGTTGTTCTCTCCCTTTTGTGTTCACACATGAGAAGTATTTACTATGTACACTGAGTATTGACAGTGTCTTTTAATTGAACTTTGTTCTACGAAGTACAAAAAAAAGAATTAAAATCTGTTGTTTTTTCTAAAATGAACACCAAGATGAATCATTGTCAATGCTTATTTTCATACCTGGGGAAAGAGCAGGGGAAGAGAGAGTCATAAGAAAAGGACTAACACAATTTAGGGTTGGAAATATGTTATATAGAGCACTTTATTGACCACAGCATAAGAAAACAAATGTTTTTTAGTATTTGTATGTATGCTTTTCTTGTATTAGAACAGAGGTGACAGCCAGTTTACCAGTTAGGAAACTAGCTACACTTAAGACCATATATATATATGTATCTGCTTCCCTGAATGGAGGCTAAAGGCATTAAAACATCCTTTCAAACTTTTTTTTTCAAGTGTAGCATGCTTTCTTGAACACAAAGGACTGTAGAAAAATATCCAGACATAAAGTGATATTTTTTACTACATTTCTAAATTGTTTTCCTTATTAAAATATTTCTGTATTAAATTGTTATGCACAGATATGTTTTGATACTAATAGAAATGTCTGAATAGAAAGAAAGCTGGCCATTGTTACAGCATAAAAGTTTTGCCCAGGAGAAAATGGGAACAGTAGTTAGTGGTTTTGTTTCTTGTCTTATACACCATTTGTGTTAAAATTTTTAACTCTGGTTTTAAATTCTGTGTCTTTTGGGCAAAACCACATCTACCATGGTTGCAAAATACCTGAATAGGTCCAGAAAATTAATTGGAAATCAGCTTAGTATTGATTAGCAGAGCAGTTTAACAAGGAAGAAGGTCAAAGGGGTCAGGATCGAAATAATTTTTTTCCTAAAAATTCCCCAAACAAGTGAAAAAATCAACCCAAACAAAAACAACCAACCAAACACAAAGGNCAGTGCTGATGACTGAATTCTATCCATCTCTGAAAATTCAGGAAGACAAAAAAAGGATAGGAACAGAATTTTAAAAGTCCCTAACTGTATGGTTGCATGGCCAAAGGAAAGCCACCAGGTAATTGTTCCTGCACTCGGTGGCTGGAGCACTGACTGTGCAGATAGCTTCTAACAATCCCCCATTGTGCTCCTCTCTCTTGGGATTTTACTTGGACAGCATTTTCCACTAATGGATGCTGGTCATGAACGAACAGCTATAAATCACTTTGGCCAAGTTATTCCAAAGACATGTGCCAAATTCTAGTGTTAAACTGTCTACACATATTTCCTAATAAATAGAAATGTTTTTTAGAAGAAAACAAACAACTAGAAACATGGGTTTGGATAAAATCATCCAACCGCAAGGACAGACTCAGATGTCTCTGAATTTCCTGGTACAGTCCAGAGCTCCAGTGATCTGCTACAGTGAGCCTGGCCCCAGGGAGTGTGGAGGGCTACATGCCCTCACTGTTCTGCTAAAAAAGGCATAGGAGTGCGATCAAATACAAAAACTATAATGAAAGAGAAATATCCTAAAGATAAAGTGCTTATAGCAAAGATTTTTATGTAACAATGTCATGCAGAGACAAGATATATATAATACATGTTTTATGTGCTAAACATCTTAAAAGCTGTACTTTCATCATTAACCAATACCTCTAGTTCCCTGAAATCTCATAGTAAGAAAGGTGACCTTTATAATCGTGTTGTATGACCTATAATATTCAATATTAACAAGAGGCTTGGAGTCCAGCTTAAGTAAATTTCTAAGACTGTAGAATCTAGTAATTGTGGGATGAATTAATTTTGAGGCAGGAAAAGTTTAGAAGAAAAGTCCCCAAGTTTATTATAGTAGCAAATGCTTGAAAACATAGATTTTCCTTTGTTTTTAAGAATTATAAGCTAGGCATCCAATCAAGGAACTGGCCTTATTTTCCTTGCACCACTACCTGGCACAAGATCAAAAGTGAAAGGAATGTGGTAAATTTTTTAGTTCATAACAGTTTTTTGGTTTTATGTGTTTTATGTTTCAGACACAAGAGATTTTGGAATCATTATAAATGGAGCCTGCATTTGGGTGGGTGATGACACTTAGAGCAAGCCACATTTCTTTTCAGTAGAAGCTTCATTATGGAAGTTTTCCATGGAATAAGAGACACATTAGAAACCTTTTCATCAAAAAGGAGGTAAAGGGAAGTGTAACTGAATACCTAAAACTCCTTTAAGCAGGAATATAGTAATTGATAAGTCCTTTGGACCAGATGGTCTTCTAGCTGATTTAAGAGATATGAGGTCCCTGGGAGCAATAGCTCCTGGAACATCAACAACTAATTCCCATTCTTCACATGTTCTAAATTCTGCATTCTCTGGAATGCTGCTAATTGTTTTACTTTAGCTCTGTTCTCAAGAGAAATCTAAATAATTTTATTTCACTACCAAAGTTTATTCACAACCACTGAAACAACTGAACATTGTATCAGAAACTACATTTTCTATGTTCTACTTATTGACCATAATACATGCTTGGGTATTTTGAAGCAAATCAGACAAGTATGCCATGGTTGAGTCACTTGTGTAATGCACAGATTATTTCTGTGTTACCCTGACTCTGCAGATGGAATTAGTCAGAGCAGATATGAGGTGTATGCTGCAAAAGGTGATGTGAGTCAGGGGACAGAAATGAAAACCAAAAAACCTTGTGCTTAGCCTATGGCTAGTCAATTCACTTTTTAATAGACATTTTTATCTAGATCATAAGCTCTTTATGGAGAAGGTCTACCTTGTGCCATGTGTTCATACAGTGCTTTTCACAGTAATGTCCTTAAATCAGATCTCTAGATGCTATTGAAATACAAATAAAAAAGATCATGAAACACAACGTCAGTGGTAGTGTTATCATAAATTATCATTGTTTTCTCTTTCTGCATGGTCTGAAAATGTCCTACATTAAGATTTGTTCATAAAATCTCTCCACAGTTTTGTGAGAGGACAGCATGAAAAAAATCAATCCTTTTTACTACAGGAATAGTTTAATCAAACTCCAAGAGCTATGGAAATCAAGATTCAAATAGATGTTTATTTTGCTTTGAGCAGTTACCCTAATTCCTCCTAAGCAAAGAAGAGGCATGATCCAACAGGCAATCAGATAGGATATGGATAGTTTACTTGGTTTAGTTAACAAATTACCTTTAGCCTTCTGAGAGAATTCTT
>VYZX01006986.1:99213-146064 GCA_013401335.1 Brachypteracias leptosomus
AAGCAAAGAAGAGGCATGATCCAACAGGCAATCAGATAGGATATGGATAGTTTACTTGGTTTAGTTAACAAAATACCTTTAGCCTTCTGAGAGAATTCTTATTACCAAGATTGCTGCTACTGTTGTTTTTTTTTCTTTTACAAGCCTATTTTGACAAGACATTACCTGACAGGCAGCACTTGCAAAAAAATAATAAATTTATAAATTATCTTCAACATGATACTTTCACACCTTGCTTAGCATAAAAAACACTGTGTTGTCATAATACTACTCCATCCATTTTAAGACTAATCCATCTGCATTGTACATTACTGTATTACATGCATCATTACACTGTAACTGTAAAAAGGAAAATTAAGGTTTGATAGGACCTAAACATCTTCATAACAATTTCAAGTTTGTGGATATGTAAGACATAATTGTCAATTACAATCACACATTCAGTTTAAATACTATGCCATGTTAGGAAAACAACAAAAAGTGATTATGCCTGCTTACCAGTTTTTCTTGTTTTTTGCCTCAGGTTTTGGCTAAGTTTCTATTTCAATTACATTTAATTGGAACTAAGTGAAAAAAAATCAGCATTTTTCTGCATCTTTTTCTCTTGGAATTTTTGGCATCCCAAAATTTCAGGATCAAAGAAATGCAAAAACTCAGAAGAGGAAATCAGGTGCTCAGTTGTGATCATCTACCAAAGCACAGTGACTTATCTAAGGAACAGAATGTTTAAAAATTAGTCAACTTTTAGCAAATGCCTTAGTCATTGCAAGACCGAATTACTTTCTTTTTTCATTAATTAAGAGAGAAGCACTGCTCCAAAGAGAAATCCTATTTCCTTTGACTACTTATCCAAACAATGAATAGTTCAGAAAAACTTTGACCTCTGAGTATTTTCTATTGTATAATATCTGACAGCTGGCTTAGACTGAGANCGATATCCACTGATACAGCCTTCCTACCTGTGGTGTGAGGTAATAACGTATTTATTGCGCATCAGAGGAATGAAAATAACTCTCTCAACAGCAATGTATGACTCTAATGACAGAATTGCTGAAATGTAAGTGCCCCAAGACTGGAGTCAATGAACTTGGGTTTCCTACTTCTTAACTACCTTAGACCCAGGCTGACAAAGCTTCCTACAGCTTTGTCGCAGCACTTATATCCATCTCTTTAACTCCACTGGTTAGCACTAATTAAGGATTCCCCAAGTAGGACTGAAATATTTGCTCTCAGTCAAGAGAAAGGGTTTGATTGATCCAGAAAACATTAAGGAAAAGAGCTAGAAGAGAAAAAGTTCACATCAATGAGAAAAAAACAACAGTATCTCTCTTCAAAATGTTCATGTTACAGGTCAGTAGTACATCAGTACTCTCCTGTCCCTTACTGACGACTTCTAGCAAGTAAGAGGGCAGGTGGACCCCTTACAGAACAACACTGAGAACACTTCCTATGTGCTCTTATTCCCTTGAACATCAGATTCTGATTCAAAGTAATCTGTTCACTGGTAATGAGCTGTGATACTGTCACCTAAACATAGAAATTAGTATTTAGTAAAGATTTTAATAAATGAAGGACTGGAAAAGAGTGTCTCTTACCTAGCTGAAGCCTTTTTGAAAAACTATAGATCTAATAATGGAAATTGTTTCTTCTAATGCTTCTAATGAGATAATATTAATAGCTTTCAATCAAATTAACTGTCTGATGCTGAATATACAGTAACTTGGATCCCACGCTCATTTTTATTCATTTTTTTCCAGTAGGACATCTAGAGGTGCATCAACACTTTAAGGACCACGTTCCTGAAAAAAGGCTAACAAATCCTATTTAGATGGCCATCCCCCGTCCCTAAAAAGCAGTACATTCTCAGATGTGGTTCATGGGGTGAGAAAGATCTCCAGCTATTTTGACAATGAATTAAAAGTCTACAAAATGCCATCCTATTGGAAGATTGTAACAGTTTCTGCCAGACATTTCCCAAAAGTATGGAAATTGTTCTCTGTGCTATAAAAATAACTGTAAATGTTCTCACTGTCTCTCTATTCCTATGAACTTTTTTGAAAAATGTTTCTAAGCTCTACAGTATTATTTGGAAATAGTCACAATGTGCAATCTGACTGTGTAGGCTATAAGAGATTGGAAATGTGACATGAGAAATTATGTCAACGGTGCTAGACTGTTGATGAGGAAGAATGACAAAAGTAAAGAGAAATGAATCGTGGTTCATGGATCATCTTTTTTCTTCAAATGAGTCCCAAATCAGAGATTCATCTCAAATCCTCACAGCACTGAAGGCAAATATTTGAAATATATGGGATTCACAGCATTATGAACATGGCAGAAATGTTACCAGGAATTTATTTATGCTTTTCTGAGTAAGAATGGACACAACCATGTAATCTACTTGTTGTGAACTTGTTGGCTAAATATTTAACCTGGCATGTCATTCTGTTTCTTGCAGTTCTACAACTTAATATCCTGACAAAAAAACCTCATTTCTTCATATATTGGAAGAAGTTTTGCCTATAATACATTCTAACATTTTTTTACTCACACTTTCTCCCTTTTGTTTGGATGTTTGTTACTAACTTAACAAGATCCACAAATCAAGTAATTTCTTATATGCTTTTACTCACAAGTTTTATATCAGGATCAATGTCTTATTATGATAGTCACTTGTGAAAATATGGACAGCTATATAGGAACTGTTCTCCAAAATTTCCCTAATTTAGGATATGCTAAAGATAAAGCAAGGAGAACAAAATGAATATGACTGTAATAGCAATTTAATTATGCAGTTGCCTCAGCCAGTTAGACCAAATTTGATCAGCTTGGTTTTCCATCCTTGTTATTCACCAATTCCTATTCCCTCTACTCTCCAAATATTTCAGAACATTTCCTTCTCGGTTCATGTTTTACAGAAGGAAAACAAACAAACGAGTAAACAAACAAAATGCTATCAAGCATCTGGACAGTCTTCTGTATAGATTTAAAAATCCGGGTAATTTCTGATTTCCTAATAAAGCTGGGAAAATCATACTCAGTAACACTTGATTTTTGCTGTGAATAATGGCTTATTTGATCAAAATTAAAAGGTGGTAGCCAAAAATCCTTATGCCTTTATATCATTTCCTCTCAAGACTCTGAAGTCCAGAATGTATGAATTTGAAAAACAATAGTATTCAACTTTTCATTAACCCCTCATACTTATAATCTCAAGATAACCTTATATTCTTTATAGTCTTGATTTTGTAAGTCAAACTCTAACATAATTCTGCTTGTTTTGAGAGGAGAAAATTCCTCAGCACAACTTCTTCCCTAATTTTTAGCTCATAATAAGACTTTTCACTGATTGAAGAGACTTCATATTGGAACAAAACCAAGCTTTGCACAGTCTTCAAGGCATTCATGCTGTCACCTATACTGTGGCAATTGCATTCTGTTGCTACACTCCCTATTTTATCAACAGACTCTGTTGTGTAATATTGTACAAGTTTGCTTTTCCATATATATAGGCCCTGATTCTGCAATCAGATCCATTTGGACAAAAGCCCTTTGTCTGTGGAGAATACACATGATTTCAAAGTACGGCCATCTGTTCTGAGATTTTTAAAACTAGGGCTGAGTGACAATAACTGTTTTTTCTCACAATAGAAATGCTATACAATGCTTATTGCTTATTGTACATCGCTGCTGTAGAAGTTGTGGTTGAGTTGCATTTTTATTTTGTACAAAAAAGTATGGGGTGAGAGACTTGTTACATTATTGGTGTAAAAACAAATATTGCAAATAGTTGGAGAGTGCAAATGCTTCATACCAAGAAGCCACTGATTATATCTGGTTGTATTGTAGTTACCTACCCAGCAGAAGCAGACATAGATGTCAAAAGGTCTATGTTGTTTCTTGTTCAAGTAATTATCATTATTCCCCTCTTCCTTTCCATACACATACTCATATGCCCTGTTTCTGGATTTGAGTTTCTTCTTTTTTTTGGACAGCTGCATGGTGAATTAACACACATCTAGGGTATAGACGTCATGCAGCTCTAGTGTTGCATAATCTCCTTCTCCCAGTTGGTATTAATAATCATTAGTCTGTTGTATTGAATAACAAAAGAAAAATCCATAAAAGATTAATCAGAGAAATTAAGTTTGGGGTTGATTCCTGAGTAAATTGTAATCTATACTGGAAATGCTTCATCCAAAGATAATTGGCAATTTTTTCTTTTAAATGAAATGAGAAACTGAATGACCCTGAACAATACGAATATTCTCTACCTTCGTCACCAAATAGTTCTTTTCTGCTCATGATGAAGGCTTTTATCAGTCAAGCTCTTTGAAGCTTCAGTTTGCATCTGTCTGCACACTATGCATAGCACTAAAAGAGGAAGCTTCCACATGTAAGCGTATTTCTCATTACCCTCCCAACAGCATTTTAGCTTTATTTTGTAGCTGTGCTAAATGAGCAAGGGTTGCAAGAGGAACATAACTTATTGCTTAAAGCAAAAATATGTTCAATTTTGCACCCACAAGCAACTCCTTTTTCATAACCAACCAAAACAAGGAAGTAGCTTATCATTTGTAGAATCTACTACTACAGTCAGAGATTCAGATTTACTGTAAACAAAAGAATGAGATTTTTTCCACATTACTTTCAGCCGACTGAGCAGCAAAGTCTCTTAGTTCAGCACATGTAGAGAGAAATAATTTTGAAATATAGCATAGGAGTTTTCACAAATAATGGAAGTCACAGTGAAAAAGGTACAAGGAATTGTTCTGTTTCTTTTTTTAATTGCTTCTATTCAGCAGAAAGAATCTTAGCAAACTATTTCAGATTTCAAGACCTGTGTTGGAAAAACAGGCATTGATTCATAAGGGTGTGTTAGTAGATTCAATTTTTATCATCTGATTTAGCCCATTCTAATCAACAAAGCACTTTAGTATGTGCTTGATTTGAAACCTTTGCTCAACTCAGCTAGAATCAACAGAACATATCTCATTCATAAGGATATTAGTGAGGGGAGACGGACTCAAGCATGCACCTATATGGCCTTACTGAATCAGGGTGTAGACAATTTGATCTGCACAGGCAGACCTGAATAAGCATGAAATCTCACTGATATCAATGATGTTTTCTAAGAGTAGACCACAAAATTAGAGTTCTGTTTAGCAGATGAACAAAAATATGCAGTTTTATGTGGCTTTTAGATAACACAGAAAAAAACAAGCAAAACAGACATAAAAACTGTATGCTTTAAGCAGTTTTTTATATATATATTTAAATATTGCATATGAATGCAAGAAGTGTTACATCTGCTGGCAGAAATGTAGCCTATTGAAGCCACCCACCAATAGAACTTGAGGAAAGTTAGGTGATGAATTGCAAGCAGCTGCATCTTTATTGCATAGTCAGGATTTTATAATAAGCCTGTGGGTAATGTTTCTTCACGTAATATTCTTACTCAGCTAAATAAGGTCTTTCTTGGGAAAACCTCAAGAATATGTACTAAAGACTAGGTCCCATGGGGAATTAAAAGAGATTTAGTCATCTAAAGTATCAATTAGATGCCTAATTTAGATCCTCAAAAACCACACCTAGCTCTAATAGCACTGCAGAACCATGCTACCTAAACTTTCCAACAGAAGAATCCCTTATGTGCCTAATTATGAGACAGCAGTCTGCCACCTTAATCATTTGTCCTGATGGTCAGGACTAGAGTGTACACATGCTTAAACACAAATTCTGTAAACATAAAATCTGACAGACATCAGACCAGCTCCAACAAAAGGTAATGAGCGTGTGAAACCTCAACCTAGGCTGGCTAGCCTGCAGAGTGCTAATCAGGGTGCTCTCCAGGGAGGTTTGGGTTCAAATCCCCTCAGATAAATGATGCTGAACAGCATCCTGAGTGGCCTTATCAGCCAGTGACTGTACAAAAAGAGCACCCACACCAGTGTTTCACAATATAGTCCTAATCTCTCATTGGTTTTAAAAAGAAGAGACTTTCACCCAAACACTAGGGGATGTTTCAAGGGTACAAAGGTTAAGAAAAGGCTGCACATTAATTATGTTCTATTCAAGATCAGTATTTCCTATTGATTTCTGCAGGTGACTCACTGACTCACTGTCCTACATTTTTACAGCAACCAAACCTCCTCATGAACAATATATAAAGCTTATGCACTACTTTAGTATTCCATGAGGCTTTTCCATATTTAACTATGATAACAATCTAATCTTCTTCGTATAGCTGAATTTTTCTCAAAATATTTCTAAATTGTTCCTTTGGCCATATTTCAGGCAAACTAAATAAGTCCAGAGAGTCATCAAAGTATCATCACTATAATTTCAGTCTGTTTAAATGTTTAATGTTTTACATTACAGAATAATTGTTCAGGGCCATATTAACATTAAAATCATTATATATAGGGAGAGCTTTTATTTTCTAAGTGGTATTTCTGTGAAAATGTTAAGTGTCAGAGAGAAAAAAAAAAAGGAGATAGATACAACAAGTGAAACATTTTAAGATATTCACTATCTCAGGCTCACTTTTAGCAGATCAAAAAAGGCACAATGTTCTCTGTCCACACTATGCAATAGGTGTTCTATGTTAAAACCTGCTGTCCTGATTCCTAGATGGGAATCTGATGGCCACATCCTGGTTGTATGTCAGGAAGAAACCTGCAAGTGCACCTAACACCTTCACATCTAGATTTGTTTCAGAAGGGAACATTTGTTTGTTCCAACAGCTAACATTTCTCATTTATCAGAGAGACAGAATAAAGGCACAAATCAGACCTGCCCTTTCTTCTGGATACATAGCACCATTGAGTATCCTTTTGCCATTTAGGTACCAATTTCATCTAGGTTTATATGCTTATTTGCACACATAGCTGTTCAGTCTTACCAAAACAGAGACTAGCCACAGAAAGCAATTTTCTCCTGTAGCTATAGGGGAAACTGTTGCTATAAAGCAGTATCCAGAGCAGCCCATTAGTCTCCAAGGTATACCTGAAACACAATTAAGGTTACAATGGGAATAGGTTGTTAAGAAAGTGTTCCAGAAGGTTTCTGCAGTATTACAATTGCTTTATACGTTGGTGAAAAAGTTCGCTTGCCTATTAATCCTAAATGTTATTAAACTATTTCTTAAATACTCACAAAGGAGCTGTTAAGTGTTTTTAAATTGTGCCTTGCTCAGGTGGCAAAGGATGCTGCCTTTGGTTTTGGACTTAAACTTTTTGACTGGTAAAACAAAGAAGATATGGAAGTATTGCAGAGGTAGACAGGAAAATTCATTACCAAGTTAATTGCTGAGTAGTCACAGAAACCTGGCAGCATTTGGGCTTCTTTTTCTGAAAGTGACTCTGTTCAGAGTCTTCTGTTTCATTTGACAGTGTTTCAGACAGGCACCACATCCCGCCACAGACCTGCAGAAGGGCTGGCTATGCCCACCTCTCTGAATGCTCCTGGCCAGGACCTTTCCTCAGGCCAGCAGGGGTCCATGCCCTTGTAGACACTAGGTACCCTGCTGCCATTAGGTTGCCCCTGTCTATTGCTTAAATATGTATCTCCTGTGAAAAAACCTTTGCGTCCCAGAAAGGACACTGCTCTCTTAAGCTACTTCTGCAGCCTCCTTCCTCTCATCCAGTGACTGAAATCACTGTGTCCCCTTCCAGAAAGGATAGTGAGCACCATCACTAGCAGAGAAGTGCTTCACATGTGCCCAGCATGAAGGGATGCCTCCAGGCAGCCAGGCAGCCCTACTTCATTGCTGTGATGCTGAAGAAGATGTCCAAGGAAACATACCAGACAGTCTAGCAGCAGAGTGTACCTGGTTTGACAATCAGCAGTAGGTTTTATAGGGGGGAATATCCTATCACAGATATTGAGGTCTGAGTTTAATACAAGTTTTCTCAGAATTCTTTGATGATATGAATAACATCAATCCCATCTGCCTCCTGCTACACCACTGCATTTTACCTTTGTGTGAACTCAGTTAAATATCACATACCTGATGTGGTAGACACCAGTTGCCACTAGCTTCATCTTTCAGTGGTCTCCTCCAGCTTATAGCAGCATGAAAACTCTACAGCTCAGCCACTACAAAGGAACATATGGTGTGTGCTAAACCATGGATATGGTTAGACTTTTACATAGCTGTTCAATGCACTTATATTAATCAAGCTGCATAAAGGAAAATTCCAGTTGCCAGTAAGTCAACAAAAGTTATATCAGATGCAAAAGACTAGAAGAAATATGTTACATATTTTCAGACTCTTAGGATAGTTGTATATTCTAGTTTTTTTCGCTTTCGTGTCATTCCTTATGTCTGTAGTCAAACTAAAGAAGAGTATTTTGTTGACAAAATGGTTTCAAAGTCTGTGCTAATAGCTTAAGCTCTTCTCTCCTTCTCTTCCAGGTGGCTGCTTTGGTTTCATGCGGTGTAGCGTGCTGCTGTTGTATTTGTCTAACAGGGCAGCTTCAAATGCTTAATGCTTTCAGTGTGTTAGTCAATTCTTTCTTTGTTTCACTATACACAGATACATTGCCAAGAAAATGGAAATTTAAACAAGTCACAGAATTTCTGAAATATAGATGACATAAAAGCCACTTGCCAAAGTAAATCATACCCTGGCAACTTAATATCTTGCAGTAATGAGAAAATTCAAAGTTATTTCTAGCGACAATTGATCATACTACTACAGTCTTCACAAGAAACACTAAATAAAATGGAAAAGAATGTCATGTCCATCAGTGGAGAAAATATGTCTGAAAATAAGTATAGCAGAAAATACCCTAAATAAATTAGCTGAACATTTTAATGGGATAAACTTAAGTTAGATATGATCCTAAAATTATATTATTTATGATACTTGGAACTTCTGAAAATATTTAGCTTAAAATTCAAAACATCCAGTCTAATCCCCTCCTTTATTTGCAAACAGATTTGTTCTGCTTGGATATGCCAACATGAAAGAAAAATGGTGTAGAAGGCAGACACAAACAAAAGAAAAACTTCACACTCCATTGCATTCTCACTGCTGAAGACAAAAGGTGTCATGAATAAAGAAAGGAATCAGCAGTTGAATTATTTTCTGCATATACTTTTCATGCAGCATATATTTTTCATCTGAAAGCTCTATGATGTCTTTAATAGTGCTGTTAACATCATTCTTTTAAATAAGATTTCCAGACTCACACTGCTCTTTCCTAAAGCACAGAAACTGAGGAAGATGAGCAGGACAAAAGGAAGCAAAACTGAATTGCTTTGGGGTTCCAGTAATTCCTACTGCTGAAGAAAATTGAGTGTATATATAATGCCTGTTTGACACCAAATAAGCTACTTTCTCCCTTGCTGAATGAGGTCACTTGTGACTGAATCAAGTGGCATTGGAGCCCACTGTACAGGCAGGAATAGATTTGATCACAGGAATAGGTTAAGTTCACGTGGTAAATGCACACATCATTCAGGTCCACACTTCATGTGCATGTCACATAGTCTACATCACACATGGATAACATTAGTTAATGTTTACATCGCTTTAAGGACGGGAGAGGAGAGGAGAGGAGAGGAGAGGATACAAAAGTAGGGAGACAAAAAGATGGGCAGAGATACCTAAAACAATCTCTCATCTACAGCTAAATCCCACCCTGATAATTTTGTGGAAATCTGTAAATGTCACACTTACTGTTGCAAGGCATGGGAAAAAAAGAGAAAAACAAGTGTGTCAGACAGTGTGTCAGAAATAGGTCTCTGGCTAAAAGTAACTGCAAACCACTCTTCAGCAGCAACTAAACCCATTCAAGGGCAAAGTCAAAAAACAGGTAGTTCCCTCTGTAAAACTGAAATCTTTTCATGTGACATGAATGTTACACCATAAGACATCAGAGTGAAAAAACAGGAAAACACACATTTAAAATAATTTCGTGAAAAGGACTTTTCATGAAACAGATTATATAAAGAGCAAACCTGACAACCTTTAATGATTTATTTTATCTGCATTCCTAATGTAGAATCTTAGACCTCTAGATTCAATAAACCATATGTATAAATTGAAACTCTTTCAGTGTTTTCCTGGATTTTGTTTCTATTCACTACACATATATGTGCTTTGTTCTTCACAATTTATAATCTCTCTTTTACTGAGATTGCAGGAAAATGAAGTTCCAATCTTGTGCTTTGTGGCACTTACTCTATTAAGAATAAAAACGTCTGTGCCATAAGAAATTTATCATTATTATGATTTCACCAAGAAAGAAAACATTATCATGAGAAACTTACATGTAGAGCTGCCCTGATACTGTAAAGTTTGTATCACAATTTTGGACAGAAGACATATTTCCATAAATATTATGGCTAAATAAGTCAGGCTTAATTTCTAATATGTTATGATCTAGAGATAGTTCATGAGATGTAACAGTGTCAACCATGGACCACTCTTTATCTTTGTGTGGCATGTATATTGTGTGTGTTTGTGTGTATGTTGGTGGAGCGGAGCCACTCAAATCACAGTGAGCCTTCTCTTTATTGAGTCATGGTGTATCATCGCACAGAGTACCACACCAGATAGGGCAATTATGATTTTGGAATGAAAGAATCCAGGCCACTCCTAGGCGCCTCAGCATGCATTGTAAACATTCAGCAGGGTCACTCAGTTCTGCTTGGATGGTTAGTAAATGCTGAAGGCCATTCTATTGTTTTCATCACCATTACAGTTAGCATGCCTGCCCTTCTGATTACAGACTTTACAGTAACTCTTCCATCTGGTAAGCCACAAAAACAGAATCTGGTTTTCCAAGCCCTGATTCACTGGAGTGACTTTCATTCTTGCACATCTTTCCACTGAAACCATCAGGTCTATTCTCACGACAGAAGGTCACACTAGAAGGTTGATACAACTAGATTCTTTTAATATCTGGCATTTTAGGAGGCATTCAGAACACTGTGAGATCACTGCTAAAATAATGTTTGCAAGACAACTACTGCTTGTAGTGGTAAGTAACAAAAACAGTGAAGGAGATAAACATACAGAAGGGAAGACAAAAGTAAGTGTCTCCTAAAGCACAATCAGAACTACACAAAGGCAGACAGTGCCTTGAACTTGTGTCCTTGCTAATCAAGTGCATTCTAAGCGATATAATTGGCTGGCTGCAAATCAGAAAACAGTAAGATTGTAGCTGCCAAGGTTTGTTGTTTTAATGGAAAAACATCATAAAGAGATTTCAAATGGTGGCACACAGTACAGTCTCCTTTTGTACAGAGTTGCTTTGTGAACATCTTGCAAAAGATAGCAACACATTTCAGCTTTGAGTCAGAACACTGGGAGAAACGCCAGGCTAGCCCAAACAGATTTGGTTACCCACATCACTTCCAGCAGATGTCTTAACAGTGTAGATGCTGCTAAGACACATATAAAGAATGGAAAGTGATTAGAATACACATTAGTGAACAGGAAAATAGTCCATTCCATACATAGACACATAAAAATGATTGTTCAAAGGACATTACTAGGATTGCTAATTTTATCACTAAGCTGACAGCCCTCCTGTTTAAATTGAGTTCAGTATACCCTTCCAAACATCTCCAGAACATCATCTGCTTTATCTCCCCCCCTCTTCTTGATGGCTTCCAAAACCTGGAGCTGATTTCAGCATTCATTATCTAACCACAGTTTCTTTCTCCTGGTGTTCACCCCACTCCCTGCCTTCCTACTCCCACCTCTCTGCCCACTCATAGTATTCTCAGCCATAGGTTCCTTTCCTCTGCCCTGGTTCCTTCTCAGAAACTTGTTCAGCTTGTCCAACCTGGCAGTAGCTGAGTCATCCAGCACATCCCATCATCCAAAAAAGAGCAGGTGGATGAAGCTGGTCCCTCTGTCCCTGCTAGCCACTGTGACAGGCAGTATCCAACTAGGTACAGTCTTTATGATGTCCTCTTGAAGGACCTAAGAGAAGATCAGGCGTGTCTACTGTGGGCTGTATTTTCAAACTTTTTAGAAGACATGTGCAGACAAATATCTCAAGAGAAAATTTGGGTGTTTTTTGAGAAGTCTGAAAAAAGAAGCATTGATGACACAATATCACCTTTATCATCAAATGAACAAGGGCACTCACATTGTTGAAGGCACAGGTGTACAGATTTCAGGTTTTGTGGCAGAGAGCGACCCACTTTTCTATGCTCTCTTTTCTTGAAATAGCATAACAATTTTGCTATACTCTCCATCATCCCTCATTGTTTGCATTGTACTATGAACTCACAGAACAGATTACTATCACCTATACTACAAGATCAAGCACCTTAGCTGGCAAAGCAGCTGTCACTCTGGTTCATAAGAAAGGCATACATGAACTGCTGAGAATAACTGTGAGGACTCAGATGCAGTTAATTCAGCTGGAATTATTCCTCACCTCCAAAAGACTGTGACATTTCTTTCAAGGAGACTCCAGTGAAGGGCTGTGAGGAAGCTCTGCAGTGGGAAAGATCGCCTTCTTCCCCACTGCCCTTATGGTACCTCCCAGGGGTAAGCAAGGCTGCTGCAGGTCTCCTGGTGAGGGAGCAGGACTGGCTCTGTAGATGGCTTCTTCTCAGCTATTTGACAGGCTGCCAAAATTTCCCTATAGAATCCAAGCAAAGTAAGTTATGTAGGGACAAAGTCAGGAAGGCCAAGGCGCAGCTGGAGCTGAACTTGGCGAGGAATACAAAGAAAAACAAGAAGGGATTCTATAAGTATCTAAATCAGAAAAGGAAGGTCAAAGAAGGTGTACTACCCCCGGTGACAAACAACAGCAAATTAGTAACAACAAATAAGAAGAAGGCTGAGGTACTCAATAACTTTTTTGCCTCAGTTTTCACTGGCAACCTCTCTCCTCACAGCCCTCAAGTTGGTGGCCCACAGGACAAGGACCAGGTAGACAAAGTCACTCCCACTGTAAGCAAGGACAAGGTTCACAACCACCTGAGGAACCTGAACATAAATAAGTCCATAGGACCTGATGAGGTGCATCCCAGGGTACTGAAGGAATTGGCTGATGCAGTTACTGAGCCACTCTTCATAATATTTGAGAAGTCCTGGCAGTCCAGAGAAGTCCCTAGCGACTGGAAAAGGGGTAACATCGTGCCCATCTTTAAAAAGGGTAAAAATGAAGACGCTGGGAACTACTGCCCTGTCAGCCTCACCTCTGTGCCTGGGAAGATCATGGAACAGATCCTCCTGGAGGATATGCTAAGGCACATGGAGGACAGGGAGGTAATCCTAGGTAGTCAGCATGGCTTTACTAGGGGCAAGTCCTGCCTGACCAACCTAGTGGCCTTCTACAATGAAGTGACTGCATCAGTCGACAAGGGTAAACCTATGGATGTCATCTATGTGGACTTCTGCAAGGCCTTTGACACAGTCCCCCACAACATCCTTATCTCTAAGTTGGAGAATTATGGGTTTGATGGGTGGACTGTTCAGTGGATAAAGAACTGGCTGGATGGCCGCATCCAAAGAGAGATGGTCAACAGCTCGATGTCCAGATGGAGGAAGGTGACGAGTGGTGTCCCTCAGGGGTCTGTGCTGGGACTGGTGTTAATGTCTTCATTAATGACATTGACAATGGCATTGAGTGCACCCTCAACAAGTTTGTGGATGATACCAAGCTAGGAGGTGCAGCTGATATGCCAGAGGGACAGGATGCCATCCAGAGGGACCTGGATAGGCTGGAGAGGTGGGCCCAGATAAACCTTATGAGGTTCAACAAAACCAAGTGCAGAGTCCTTCGCCTGGCCCTGGGTAACCAGCACTATCAGTATAAGCTGGGAGAGGATATACTGAAGAGCAGTCCTGTGGAAAGGGACTTGGGGGTGCTGGTGGATGAAAAACTGGATATGAGCCACCAATGTGCAATTGCAGCCCAGAAGGCCAATCACATCCTGGGCTGCATCAAAAGAACTGTGGCCAGCAGATCAAGAGAGGTGATTCTGCCCCTATACTCTGCCCTCGTGAGACCTCACCTGGAGTACTGCCTCCAGTTCCGGAACCCCCAGCACAAGAAGGATGTGGACATATTGGAGCGTGTCCAGAGGAGGGCCACCAAAATGATCAGGGGAATGGAGAGAACTGGGGCAGTTGAGCCTGGAGAAGAGAAGGCTCCAGGAGGACTTTATAGTGACCTTCCAGTATCTGAAGGGGGCCTCTGTAAAGGCAGGGGAAGGTCTATTCAAAAGGGTTTTTAATGATAGGACAAGGAGTAATGGTTTTAAGCTAGGAAAGTATAGATTTAGATTGGATATTAGAAAAAAGTTCTTTAATATGAGGGTGATAGATCACTGGAATGGGTTGCCCAGAGAGGTGGTGGAGGCCCCATCCCTGGAGTCATTCAAGGTCAGGCTTGGTGGGGCTTTGAGCAGCCTGACCTAGGTAGAGATGTCCCTACTTGTGTAGGGAGGTTGGACAAGATGACCTCTGGAGGTCCCTTCCAGCCTGAAACATTCTATGAAATGAAGTGCTATAAATAACGGCATAGAGTTTTATCAGGTAAAGACAGGGCATTTTGTATAGCCAAGGGGCTTTCTTCCTCCCAGATTTCAAAGGTCTCCTGTGAACAAAAGCAGTAGCAAGCTGCTTAAAGAAATGTTATACACATCTAAAATGTAGGCTTAGGAAACTTAGCTATAGGAGTCACTCCTGGCTCCCACCAAGATTATAAATATACTATTCTTTGTGTGTGAATTTTACATATCTTCTTGTTAAAAGAAAGGTCACACTATGAGTTTGTTGGATTTTTACATTTCTGGATGTAGTGAATTCCAGAGATGTAAATTCTTTTTTCAAAATACTTCCAACTATCACAATTTATTTGCCTGAAGGATCAGCATCCATGGCTGTTCCCAGCTGATAGCTACAGATCAGTGCTATTTGAAAATCGTTTGATCTACCGAGATGGTACTAAGTGAACACAGTAGATGGTTTTGTGGAGTTCTAGTTGTCTGCTCCAGTTGAAAGCTATAGTTGTCTGCTTCACTGAAGATATAAGCTGAACAGCTGATCAAGAATGAGATCTTATTTGAATAGTTAAACACTGTCTTCAACTGAGCATTAACTAATTTGCATGGCAAAATTCCGATTTACCATCTATCACTTAAATGACAGCTTGTGAAACAGTAGTTCAGCATTCTTCACTTGCGGTGTTAGATTTCTATTCAAATCAGGAGAGGAAACATATGTGGAGTGTGTGTGTTGGGAGCAGAAACACACACAGAATGCATACTTAACACTAAAATCATCAGACATAAAATACAGAATACAAACACAAAATTACTCTGTTCCATTAAAAAAAAAAAAAGAACCACCAAAAACCTAATGGTTTGAATTGAACAGAAACAATAAGAAATATTTTAAAATCTTCTCTTAATCCACAGGACCAAAGGCACATGGAAAATCTAAATTCTTTTTCTTGAGCATAATAGCAGCATCCCACTGAGTTGTTCCTTAAAAGTTACAAATGTGAGACAAAAAAAAAAAAAAAGATTCACCCTTTTTCCTGGAATGTAAAAAGAATTGTGTTTGTTCCTTGGCTTGGAGTGACTTAAGCACCCAGTTACAAGCTGTAACTGAAGCACTGTTGCATTCAGACTATTAATGCAGAGCTGCTGGACACCCTCACTTTGAGGTCCCCGCACAGCCAGAAGATTAATGCAGCCTTCCATCTGTCAACACAAGTTTAGAAAAAGACATATTTTGACTTCAGGGAGGTTTTAAATTGCTATTTTTGCTGTAGGGATAATCTAAATATATTGTTACTATGTTTCATTTCAAGGATAAGCAATACAAATACAATTCCCTCTGAAACAAACACACATCCTCATCACTGTCCCAAGTGCTTCTGCACTTTTGTATATCCCATGGCCCTCATAATGTACTTCAGTTTCATGCTATAAAGACATCCATGATACAGCAAGGTTCTCACTTTATTTCAGACATTTTAAACTCAAGAAGAAACCTGCAGAAAATAATTAGGTTTCAGCACTGGGAGGACACAAACAGAAGCCAAGCATAGCGGTCATCAGGTTCTGCATGAGGCTAGTGCAGAGTGGCGCAGACACAACCGCTCTGCATCACTTGACCACAGGGAGAGGGAATTGCTGGTCCTGGATGCAGTTATCAGTGCTGACGTGCCCAGTCCAGATCCCTAGTACATGCCTTTGGCACACTTTGTACACTAGGGTATCCTCTCTTTCATATGCAAGTCACCAACATAAACCTCCCAGGGGCCTTCTTTATTGTAGAAATAAATGCAGCTTTTCCCTAGAACAGATCTGGGGGCTTGCAGCATAGGGAGGGCAACAGGATCTACAGGGTAGGGTGGCTCCTTCCTCTGGTCTTCAGCTCTGAACCTGGACCTGGTCTTTAAAGCCTCAAATGTTGTTTTCTTTAAAACAGTACCACGTATAAATAACAGAGGATGGATGCAACCAGTGCCTTGAATCATAGAATCACAGAATTATAGAGTCATTAACATTGGAAAAGACCTCTAAGATCATCAAGTTCAACCATCAACCCAACACTAGCATAACCACTAGACCTGAAGTGCCACATCTACACATTTTTTTAACATCTCCAGGGATGGTGAGTCCACCACTTTCCTGGGCAGCCTGTTCCAATGCTTGACCACTCTTTCAGTAAAGAAATTTTTCCTAATATCCAATCTAAACCTCCCCTGGTGCAACCTGAGGCCATTTGCTGTCATCCTATCGCTAGTTACCTGGCAGAAGAGACCAACACCCACTTCTCTACAACCTCCTTTTAGGTAGTTGTAGAGAGCAATAAGGTTTCCCCTCAGCCTTCTCTTCTCCAGACTAAACAGTCCCAGTTCTCTCAGTTGTTCCTCATAAGACATGTTCTCCAGGCCCCTCACCAGCTTCATTGCCCATCTCTGGATCCACTCCAGCACCTCAATATCTCTCTTATACTGCGGCGTCCAAAACTGAACACAGAACTCGAAATGCCAGTGAAATATACTGGTGAAATGGTGCTGTTTGCACTGCTGCATGGGAGTGGCCTAGAAATTTGTTGCCTTGTTTACACATGCTACAGTGCCACTGATCTTTTAAAAGGAAGGACAAAATGGCCTTTTAGTCATTTTCAAAAATGAATTAACTGATTTTATAAAACTCACCTCGGAACAAAAACCTAACCTGGAACTATGAATGCAAGTCACAATCCAAGTTATGTTTTGCCAGACAATACAGGATAATCAACTTGATGTACTTTTTTCCATTTAGTACATGAAATGCTGAATGTGGCATTGTATTTACTTTGATATATGAACCCTCCCCATCCCATTCACACAGGTAGATCATTACGAGGAACTGTGCCAGAATTACTGCAGCAGGAAAATTCTGCTGTGTATGTGTGCGTGCTGGAATGTGTCTGCTTCCAGTAAGACATGTATTAAGAGAAAACATGTGTGAGAAAAATCAGTTCTTAAAGTCTGTGGTCACATCTTGGTCTTTTCATTCTTACAAGACACATTTGGAAAGGAAATTAAAAAACCAAAACCACATACACACAAATGAGAGAAAAATGAATTTAGATATATACATATGACCCTCAAAGAGCAGATGCAAAGAAATGTACCACTCCTGTATTTGCCTCTGTGAATTTAATCATTATTTACAATTAAACAAGTAATCACAAAAATACACAGAAAGTGTGCCCTGTTGAGATGCTCTTAATGCATTGGGAAGACGCTTGTGTTCTGTAGGCTGTTTGCTTACAAAGAGAAACTGCTGGCTCTTTGGGCTTTTCCCAGAGGAGATGGGCATTTTGCCAGTGTTTCATTTTCAAGTGCCATTGTTCACCTAGGGCTTTAGCAAAAAAGCTTTTGCTTATTTATTACTAATCCTAGCCTAAGTAATGATCATTTTTAATCCTTTTACATTTCAAAACAAATTTATCAGACAATGACACCAAACACAATGTCCCCCAAAGCTCTGGCATTTACTTTTTCATTTAATAGGTAATTCTATAATTCACACATCCATAAATTACTTTATTGGTTCATGAAACCTGCTTCTATGAACATTCCTTCTACAAAATATAAATCTTACTCAGGTTGTGCGGACCCTTTTGAACATGCTGTTGTTAGTTATAGTCTTGACAACACAGTAACAGAGAGGAGTAGTGTTTATTGCATATTTGATCCATCTGACTGTGAATCTTTGTAAAATGCTGGTGTGTTCACATGTTATATTATTCAGACCTGATATGTATTAGACAGAATGAATATTTTTTTAATAAGCAATACAGGTTTTTTTAGTAACATCACATCTTCTTTTATCTTTATGATTTGGTGCAAATTCATGCCATGATCTTGACTGAAATCAGTTTGAGAGATCCAGTGTAATCCTTGTTCTCAACACCAGTGTGATTTTGTGTAAATGTCTGTGCCTGGTCATGAGATGTTCAAAATCAAACAAGCATGGATGCCAGTTGTCATTTTACACATTATATAAAAAAACCTGATCCCTCCATTTTGATGATTAATGTGCTGTTATTGGTAAGGGCTGCTGTGAATATCAGCTGGCTACTTCTGTAAATTTGCTAGCCTTGCATACACTGCTGCCAGCCTGTAATCTATGTTATGAAACCATTTACCTGTCATTTCACTAGTTTGTTTTCAATGGAAAACAGTTGTCAAGTAATTTGCAATACACACATATGAAGAGTTGTTTGGACTTTTCAGAATGGTTGGAATGAGAGAATTGATGTAACAACTAACAACATCAACAAATTCACCTAGTCTTCAACTTCAGCTAGCGCAGCTCTCTAGAAAATAAATGGACACAGAATTCCTCTACCTGCTTATAGATAAAGTTTTAGTGAATTGTTTCATGGAACTGGAGATTTCCTTGTGAAATCAATACATTCCTAGACAGCAGTGCCAGAGGACAAGAGCACCCCAGAGATCGTCAGTTCAATTTTGGTTCCAGTCTACACAGAAATGACAAACTCATGCTGGAAAAGGGAAAACGAGACTATTGTAATGCCATACCAAGATTTATATTGTTATTCTTTGCACCAGGAAGGAGACTTACCTTTCAGCATCCAAGCAATAAAAATCAAGAGATGAAACTTTCCTGTAACTTATAGAAATAGACACAAGAATCGGGAAGCAGAGGCAGTGGGTGTAAAAAAGAAAGATCTTGCATATGGAACAAAGAGAAGGAGATCAAAATAGTTTCCTTCTTTTCAAACCCCTGACTGCCTCTCAGACCCTCCAAAAGCCAGTACCTTTTCCCCATCCTCCCTCCACAGACTTACCCTAACTGAGGGCAGGTGGAAGTTGATTTGAGGTATTTCCACAATACCCAGCCTTAAGTATAGAGGCAAAAGACACCAAAGAATTTAACAGGGACCTGCAAAACCCACTTTTTTCCAGGCAAAACACAGGAGATCTCCAAATCCTCTGCAGGGTGCAAAACCAAACCAAAACTTGGCATTTGCTATCTCAGATTCACACAGGACACAGAAAAGCCAGAACTGCCTTCCACTCTCCTCATGAGAGCACCATGGGTAGCCAGATGAGAAGGTGTGGAGGGAGCCATGCTGGTGCATTGCCATGCAGCCCTTGGGATGGCTTTTGCAGCATCAGTGTCCCTGGAGCTGTAGGCTTTCTGGTTCTCTCAATCCTAACTCTAGAGCTAACTGGAATGGTAACAGGATTTGAAGGTTGGTGTGCACAGCCTTGTTGGTGGTCTCAAATGAGCAGTCTATATAGGAGCACACCCAAGGCACTGTAGGTTGCCCCTGTGACACATCTGCTCTCTGCGCAGCCCTGCTCATGGTTGTGGTACTCTCAGCTACCTGACTGTCATGTAGTCAGCATTCCAAATAAAAGTTGTGCCTGAAAACATGCATAATTTGTGTGCTGATTATATTAAAAAAAAAAAAAAAGTCAGAAGATGAGAACAATTTCAGATACACTTGAAAACACCTGGATTAAAATATGATCCTAATCTGCTCTCCTTTACAGTTAAACCAGTAGACTAAACCAGTTTTAAATCCACTTCCTTTCAATTACATTTAATTTCCACTTCATCTTTCCCTTGTATTTATTCTACAAACAAGCCATTGTATTATTAATGATTCAGAGTTCCCCAAATCCATATGTTTTATGGATTTTATGTCAAAATGGACTCATAATACTTTAATGGGGAAAAAGAATACTATTTTACTGGACTCACATCTACACTACACAGCCAATAGGCCTGTAAGCAATTCTAAATCTTTCTGTAATAGCACCATGGAGACTACAAAAAAGAAATAGGCACTGCTAGCTTCCTCTGCCCCCCACCCCTCAAAACGATTGATGTTTTCCTGCAAGACCTTCTTAAAGAGCTAGTATATTTATATCAAAATCTTAATTCATTTCTGATGGTTGTACACCTACATACAGGTGTAGAAAATCCTTTAACATTTTGTAAAAAGCAGAAATCAAGTAGATGATAAAACAGGGCTATCAGTCACTTCAGCAGTCAAGTGAATTTGATTCTCCTCATTTTTCTATAGACATGTAGTTTTCCATGTGCATGCTCAGAGATTTAGCTATTCATGTATTAGAATGGCATATTTAAAGTAGTGAATTTCACATTAGCAATGCAGATGGAGGAACGAATGATCTTGGAAAATTAGATGGTGGGAAGAGTAGTATTGAAGAGTAGCATGAGAGTTGGAAATCCTAGACAAAGCAGAGAAAAAGAGTATTAGAGAGGAGGCAGAATGGGAAAAGCAGAAAGACATAAGTTAGAAAAAGAAGGAAAGATTGCAATAGAAGAAAAGACTCAAAGATGGAGTAAAGAATCTGAGAAATAGCTAAAGTGAAAAGACCAAGATTAGCAGCTAATAGAAACATTAAAATGTTCAGATAACAACATTTCATTGTCACTAATTAATAAGAAATGTGTTATTGTGTACAAAGTTGCTGCCATTTTTTCACGGAATAACTTACTTGGGTCACTGCCTTGCACTATTCTAGCTGTGCCAGTCACTTACTGGTAAAGTAAGATGCTGAAACGACTCTTTATACCGTTTAGGTTAAGCTCTATTATACACACACAGGCACACTCACAGAAAAGTGCTTCAATGACTGATTTTCAGATAAGGAATTTCTATAAAGGAAAGAGTAAGACTGGGGAGAGGGGGAGGGGGGTAGAAGGTGAAAATCTCTGAGAAAAAAGGAGACGTATTCAAGAGACATCAGTCTTGAAATTAGAAGCTCATTAATTCTCAGCTTATTTTCAGTCTCTGTGGAGATTTACCATATATGACAGCTACTCAGCCTTGGAGTCCGATTAGACCTGTTTTCCAGCTACTAGTCTGAGTTACCACCAGAAAGCCTCATAGTTATCAGCAAAGTTTGATGAACTGGTTACCCTTTAGCAGTGATGTTTTGTGCACTAAATTGCGACTGGCCTGCTATTTTTCTCATATCACTGCTGACAGATGAGCCCAATTATCATCCTAGATCCACCTTGCTCATGCTCATTTGGACAACAAAGATAGCAACTGAACTGAAAGAAAATTCCAGGAAAAGTAATTGAAGACAAATTAAAAATTTCAATAGATTTTCCTGGAAATTTGCCCACAAAGCATATTGTTTACATATCCATCTCCATGCAGAAGTTTGAAAGCATATCCCAGGATGCTTACTGTTAGTGTTTCAGCCCTACCCTGGCCAGGTTTCTTACAAAGCTCCTGAATGCTCTAGGCTAAGACCAATTTGTCAATGCCAGGTTGTATGATGATTTATGACTACAGTTAAGTGAGGATGCCAGCTACGTTCTGTCTCTCCCTAACTAGCTGTGTTGAACAGAATCCATTCCAAATAACTAGTTGACTGAAGTTGTTCATTGAATTTTCAGGTCTAATCAGCATCAATAACTTTTGTAGTTGAAGGAAAATTTTGGAAGAGAAAATATGTAACTGTTCAAAGCTGCCTCACGCTTTAGTATATATAACATGTCACAGAGGGAGCTAGGCTTGCTCATGCGAACAAGCTTCTCAAAGTTAAAATTTTATTTGGTCAGGTTTTTTCATGTCATGCAAAGTACCAAACACACCCAGGATACAAGATACGCCTGTAAAAGTGGCAGCATCTATCTTAACAAGTACATAAGTGTGGGCAATCTGTAAATGACTCAGCTTACACAGGGGTAACACTTACGCTCTGATTTCCGTTATCCAAACAGCAAAGAAGTTATGTACAATCTGTAAAAGGGGCTCAAAGGACAAACTCATACTTTTAAGAAATAAAATGAAGGAAAACTGAAGGTACAAAAATTAAGAATAGGGAAGTTAGTACTAAAATAAGGATGCATTGTAAATATTAGAATCAAGACTGTAGGACATAAGAAATTTAACAGTAACGTGAAAAATGAATGACATGAATAAGGAAGGTCCAAGTGGCTTGTATTAGCAGTATGGGATAGATGTTGTATTCTGAGTAACACCACTTCTTATTTGGGACTGTTGTAGGCAAGATGGTGCTTAATGTGCATGAAAGGATAAGGATCAGGTCCGATCTGACAGTGAATTAATGCCTCTATCAAATTGTTTCTCTGAAGGAAACCTTAAGTTGTTTTTCTGAATAAGAAACTTCATTCTGGAGAGCTGTGAAGACTGACAAAAGGTCTATAATGAGAAAAAAGAAATATAGCCTTTTTAGCAGCATTCGCCAATTGCTTTTGTTGGCTTTGTTTTGTTTTTCTAATGCAGCCTTAGGAGTGCTTTATCTGCAGGGTTATGCTGATGATTGGCTACACCCCAAGTAAGATGAACCTGAGTCTATTGCGGGGCAAGGAGGGGAGGAGGGCAAAAGGAGAAAAAAGAAGAGGAACATAGGGAAAAAAAATGTTATTACCATTTCCTCAATATCACAGAATACACTAGCAGGTCAAAGTTGTAATAATTTCATTTCAGAGTAATAAAATCAATGCTGAAGAATGATGAAACTACAGCTACCATGGCTCCTTCAGGTGTTATGATACCATTATAGCACAATAGCCTTATTATTCACTGTAGTTCTTTCCTAGCATGTCTTGACCACCTGTGACAAGTGTTTCTGAATCTGTGCACAGTTAAAACCTCAAATTAAATCTGACAAACACAGAAAATGTTTTGAGCTAAGTTGTCCTCCCTTCGCAGTTACTCATTATGGAGTGACCTACTCTTTTTGTGTCCTACATAACTCACACCCCTGTAGTTTGTATTTATTTAAAGCTGATAGCTACAAGCGCTGATATTTGCCAGGTTTTATACACCAGGGAATTAAAATAAGAAGAATCTGACAAAGACATTGTAAATAACAAGAGAGACCCTTAATAAACCTGTACACTATATGAATGCAGAGGAAAATTAAGTTACTCTGATTTCAGAGGCTCTTTGCGGTGTTCAATTCCCATTGTATGAATGCTATTAGAAGTGCAAGCACATAACTGCAGATATAATGTCAAAGTCATCCACAATGTAACAAGGTTTCAGATGCTCCATAATGAAGACTTCATCAGAGAGTGAAAATTATTGGCTCCCCTGTTGATGACTTTTACAAAAATCTTAAAAGTATAACATTTGCCAGCTGGATTAATCTTTCTGTGCACAGTCATCTACGAAGCTTTGAAATTTTAACCATTGGCAACAATGCAAAAGTTGAAAAAACTCCAAGAATATCAGTTCGATGACAAACAATGGTCTGCTAAATAGAGACATGCTGTCCTGACAGCTCTGCTTCAGCTATATGGTATGATATGTGCCAGCAAAAGCAGAGAAGACATTTTGTAGAATCATAAAACTGCTCCCAAAAATGAGCACCCTGCAGCTATTAGAAACTGCGTGAGAATCACCAAATGTCAGCCTCATGCTCAACAACATTCAATTTAATAACTGGAGTTAAGGAGGTGAACAGCGTAACATGCTTTAGAACACCCTTAAGACTACCATGATAATATTGAGTGCTTGAGAAAAAAAAAACCCAACTGTTCACTATAAAAAAAAAAAGGGAGGGAGAATTTTGTGTCTCCTTTTTGTTCCCTGGGACCAATTAAGAGCATTCTGTCATTATTATTCTCAGCACTAGGAACAGTGTACGAACAGTAATCAATTTACTGACACATTCTAATATTGATGGTCAGAGGCCTGTACTGAGGACAGCCCCACATTTTTCTGGCAATTAACATCTTTTTTTTTTTTCTGAAATTTTCTTTTCTGAGACAGGTATTTATGTTTACACAAATATAAAGAAAGAGATGGAGACTGGGCAAAAAGAGTATTTCTGTGTACCAGATCCAAAATGTGCTACAGAGCTGGCTGGAAAAGAAACAGAAAAATCTTTTTTGTCTTGAAAAGTGTTGTTTAAATACTGTATTTCTTCTTCTCCTCTCCCTTTCCTTTTCTTCTCCTTGCCCTCCAGTCCCATGGCTGCTCCAGCACTGAGTGTGACCAGTGAGGTGAGAGATGCCGGGGACGCCAGCAGGCACAAAGACATCCCTGCAGCAAACATTTCCTGGCTTATGCCAAACAGAGACCACAACAGAGGAAGTACTCAATAAATGATCCTGAGTTTACCTGGCTTTTACTAACTTTTCTTTTTTTTTTTACACAACAGTGCAGCTACTGCTAGAAAGGCAAGTAAAATTTACTTGTCTCACAAAAGTACATATATTGGTCCAACAGGAGTTTCTTATCAGAGCAACTCTATTTAAGACTGAAGTTTCTTCACCCAGACAGCTGTACTGGGAACATAACAAAATGCTGTAATTCTATGATCAAGTTAATTAAAGAAAAAGTAGCTGCACAAGGACTGAAAGGTTTTACCCTCCACTAATGCACAAGGGTACTTACTGGATCTCAGAGATCTAATACTTTTACCATTAATTTCCAGTTAACTAATTGACATCAGTTTCTATGAAAATCATGCCTCCTAAATCCCTAAATGAAATTAGAAGTGTATCATATCAGCAACCAAAAGCTGAAATCGGTATCTGTTCTCTTTCAGAAGCCTGCATGAGACTGTATAGAATATGAAAATGTGGAAAGGGTCATTTTTAAAATATTCTTAGTTAGCAATAAGTGTTTGTGAAAATACTTGGGTTTGGGTAACTCCCAAAAGATCCCAAAGCACATATGGACTATGATAGAAGGAAATTCAAATCTCCATGTTTGGAAACTAGTTTTTATGTACACAAACATGTCCAGAAAATGAGAATATGTTTGAATATCACAGGGCTGTAAGGTATATGGAATAGAAAGAGAGTCCTTTGATGGGCAAAAGTCCACTATGACACTACAGAGACTATCCTGGAAACTACTACTTCATCTTGATTAAAGAAAAGGTTAAAATTTTACCACAGATTTCACCAGACCCAAGATTTACTTGCAGGTTGTCACTACTCAGAGTTACTTACTATTTCAGATGTTTTAAGGTACATTCCTGTGCTGCTATTAGTATGTGCACACTGGAACAGAGAATCACATATGGCAGAGTAGACATGGGTTGCAATGCACAGCCATAAGCCTTCTGTAACTGTGATCGCTCACTCTGAGTTTCTCAGGCTCTGTGTATTGGGCTGAAACACTCAAATCGAGACCCATCAATGGCTCTCCCTTACTTACAAATGCTCTAAAGGCACCCAATGACCTAGTTTAAGTTTAAAGCTCGTATTCCACATTGATCAAATATTAAAGTGAACTTGTACAAATCTCTGATGCATCTAAGACAGCTTTCTGGGCAAAGAAGGACAAAAATAGAAAAGTCTCATTCTATGCCTAACAACAAGGTAGAAAATATGCCCGATGGGAATAAAGAAAAGATGGAAGAAGGGGGTGGGCATGCTGAAGCTAGTTAGAAGCCTGTGACACGAGAGTAAATGCAAAATGTTTGCTTATCGGAATCTGCAATTCACTGGGAGACTTGGGGGACAGGGGAAGGAATGGCAGAGGGATTTTTTTAAAATACATATTGGATTGGGTGCGTGTCATTTTAAGATTGGGAGTTGGGGAGAGAGGTCTGCAGTAGCTCAGGAAGCTTCAGGAGAAGGAAGTGTTTCAGGCAATTGGTGATTAATTGTGCTCTGCTATACCACATCTCTTTCTATTAAACCTTAGATAGCCAGATCTGTTTCCTAATTGTTTTTGCGTTTCTCAGTCTTCCTTTTGTCTTGCATAGGAGTAGGCAATATCTATGCCATCAATATCTCATTAAGGAGGCCTGGGATGTGAAATGCCTTGTTCTGTTTTTAATTTTGTTTTCCAGGCTTTTTGCTACATTTTATGACATAGCATTTTTTGTTTGCTTGTTGCGGTCCATTTATTCTCTGGCATTGCCTTTCCCCAGGTTATAGTTTTATTTGTTTCTTTGCCTGTTGGCACTCGAGGTGTATGTAAATTATTGTTACATGCTTCACCATCACTACCTATTGCTCTTCATTTCCCCTAATGACAGTCTCATCTGGATGCTAGTGCCTGCTCAGGTTGTATATGTGCAGAAAACAACTTCAACTCATCCATGAGGACTTTTATTTTTCTTTTTTTTTTCTTCTTCTTTCCTTCCTATTGCAGTTTGCCTCAGACTTATATTCATGAAGTAGGGAATACAGCTGTATGCTTTTGCCTAGGGCAAAATCCTGCTGCCACTAGTCCAAGTAGCAGTTTAGAGGAAAAAGGAAGGGCATTCACACAAATAGCTAATCAAAGGGTTTTTAATGATACTCATTAGGAAAGAAATTCATTAACAAGCCAGCACATGAACATTCCCTGAAGGGAGAGTGATGTTATTGGTCACAACAAAGTCCCCACCTGACTAACACCTTTATTGCTGTTCATAGTAAGGCCAAGTTAGCAGCAAAATCAGTCGCATTCAGTTCCTGCTAAGGAAAAAGTCAGTAAAGCATGGTCATTGAAACTGGTTCAATTCCATTTTGCTAAGAAGAATGGCTTTTCAGCTTTTCATAGGGATGTGTAGTTTAGCACCCACCACTGATGCTTTTCAATGCATACAATTTTACATTCTTCATTCTCTACCCTGCTCTTTCTCTCTCATTTTATTTGGATACCTCTGCCTATGTCCAAATTGCTGCCCATGGTAGTAGTGCAGTCCCACAGCACTGCAAACCTCAGATGCCCATGGTAGTAGTGCAGTCCCACAGCACTGCAAACCTCAGATGCATGGATGGATGCCAGTGCCCCATTTAGAACAGAAGTCTGTAGAAGGCAACCTCATTGTAGGGTGCAGTGGGGAGCCGTGCTAAGCTGTAGGCAGATCATTCACCTGGATAAGGCACCAATCCAGGCACACCAGAGCTTGCACCTAACTACTCAGGACAGACACAGCCTCTGAGCATCAGAGCCATTTCCATCTTGCAGGCATATAACTGCTTTTTTTTCATGCTCACACCATTACTTACCTATAAAAGGGACTCTGTATGTTTTCTGCCAACTCATTCCTAGCGATTAGTATTGGTATCTTGGGATGCTCATTTACTTTGCAGAAATTAGGTTTTTAAATAGACTGCTGAACTAGAAATCTCACTTTTATTTCACTGCCCTGATACAGTAGAGCTCAGTTATTAGAACGAATTGGAGCAAGCGGCTTCCTGGTTGTTATACCCACATAATTACTACAGGCTGATACACAAAACCATGCTTCACTCTTATGCTCAGAGGCAAGATCTCCATTTTGCAAGGACAGAGCAAGTTCTATTATGCATTTTACTGCCAAAGGAGGTCAATTAAGTTTAATTGGTTCTAATTAGCACTTGCTCAAGCTGTTATATTCTTTACCTGCATCCGAGTGGCTCTCCAAGTGCTGCACAATGGATTCCTGCTTTTGAACACAAAGGAGAATTACTAATGGCATCCTTGAGGGCAAAAGATGCACTGATCAGCATAAATGGAGAACAAGTATCAGCACAAACAGTATCGGGCCTTTTTAGAGAAAAGAACACAAACATTTCATCCCCATCTGGCTTTGATCAATTGAACTGAATGCAACTGTGTACCGTTTTGCTTTTTTGTTTAAAATTATAACACAGAAAGTACACAAATGTAATTATTCTCTATTTCTTTACAGCTGAGTAAAGTACTGGGGAATGGGATTGGGGGAAGTGAGGGGTGCAGGGAGAGTGTAGCAGCCCTGAAGAAAAAAGTAATTTCAATGGTAGCTAGGAAAAAATACCAAGAAAAGTGTGTGTGGGGGGAAAAGAAATGCATTGTTTTCTAGGATTTTTGAGGATTGTTCTAAAAGGTTTGTGTTTAAATGACAGGTTTGGGGTTTTGGTGGGATTGTTTGTTTGTTTTTCCCTTCTGCTGCAGAGAGGAACAACCTCACCTGCCTAAACATTAACATAAGCCATTTCAGTCCTCAGGATGTGATGAGAAGCTGGCATCAAACTCAGGATGGTCTACAACAGACTGAATGAGGAGTCACATGTCAGAAGAGATGCTGTAATGCTGAGGTCTGCTCTAGGAACTTTGTCTTCTGCTGGGGTCTTCCTGGATGTAGCTACACAGTTGAATGAAGGCAGGCTAGAGAGCAATCTAGTCCTAGCATCAACACTAGAGCTCACAGCTAGCTCTCCCCAAATCCCCAGTCCACACTGACGGCATGTAGGCATGGCCCTACATCTTCTCTGGGTCCCATGAGACGTCTCTAAGTTGTACCTGTTATACTGGGTGAAGGATTGGTTGGTACAGCAAGAGGTCAGTCTGATACAGAAGCAGGGAACCAGCTAGAAATAGCATAGTGGATGTTTGGGACCACTGTTCTACTGTGTCCCCTGGTCCCCTCTTAACTAATAGGGCATATAACCAGCCACTCAATGCATGCAGAGCACTACATGCCCCCCAGTACCACCACACCTCTTCTCTAGCACTCCCCCATGCCAGCCACCCCAGATCCAAGGGATAGGAGCAGTACTGAGCACACAAACCATAACAGGACAGCAGCAAGAACAGGACTGGGGAGGGTCGTCCTAAAACCTGAAACATGCGTAAATGGTCCCAATGTGAACTGCTACAATGCCTAACTCACTGGAGATGTTCCCTGCCTTGAAAATCTCCATCTTCAGTGAAGGAGGATGTGATGCCTGACAAGGTGCCCAGCAAAGGGATCTACTGAAACCTGCTGAGCCTGACACCACATGCACTTCCCAGCTGGAGTCTGCTGGGGTGCAAGCAGCCAGGGCTGAAGGCTCACACAACCTAAGCATACTGCAGTCCCACCAGCTTGGATTAACCACACATTTAAAATAAAGTCCCACATTTAATGTCACAAGGATCTAGGCCTCATGTGGACTTTGGGTACTTTATTTTGGTATGGAAACTAAAAGCAATGAAGTTTATGAACAGCAAGGGTTCAGAATTACATATGAAACTGTAGTGGACTTGGCTGATTCTAAGACAATGTATGTGTTTCTTTTCTTAGTACTACTCTTTGCCATCTTCCCTGCTATTTGAATGTACCTCCTAAATGAATTTTCCATTGCCCACATGGTTTTCAAAAATAATTTATTTTTAGATAACGTGTTCCACATAGATGGAACACAAAACGCGTGTTAAAAAAATAAAAATAAAATTAAAAAAGTCCTCCCCTTGGCAAACAAGTTCACCCCAATCTTTACAAAAGGCCAATTTATTTTCCTTTCCTAAATTTCCACAAGGCCATTTATCATAAAAAACCCAAGTTGCATAAATTGTAGAAAAGCTAAAGGAGCTGCCTGTATTTAAAAAATAAAAATAAAAAAAAATTCCTGCCAGAATCTCCTCCAACCCGATTACATTTCCTCTGTCACTTGTGAGGGCTCTTTCTCAGCCTTAGTACGGACCTTTTCTCCTGGCTAGTAAAGACTGAAGCAAGCATAAACCAGCATATCATTATTTCAAACAGTCACGTCTTCCTTTTTGCACTGTTGTATAGTTAAATCCATATACTTAAAATGTTTCATGCTCCTTCTCTTTTGTACTTTTCCTAAGGAATAGTGTTTCTGTTGTATTTCAGGTGACAACCAAAAGTTATTCAAAAAGTTTACTGACTTGGATAAGGACTTGAGGAATAATAAAATAACAGAAAAACAAGTCTGCTGTTTCCATCGCTGAACTGGCTGCCCATACAGTAATACACCACTGAAGCACATGTAACAACTTATTAGTTGGTCCTTCAGCCCTCCAGCATTTAAAACTGAGCATATATTCAATGCAAAGATGGAGAAAAATTGACCTAGCATCTATCTATAAGTTCTGGGGACATTCTGTACTGGGTTGACAGTAGCTCCACCAGTACAAAACCCCAAGTTCAAAGGTCCAGCCCCACTGAAGACATGTCCACTGCTTTATGGGCTTTAAGCAAAGTAAGCTGTGCACTTGCGGTCCTTACTGTACATTGAGACAGTATGGTTACAAAAAGAGGATGCATCACAAGAATAGCTGTATCAGTGTAATTACATTGGTACAACTATTCCCAATATAGACAGGACCTTAAACAAAAATCCCTATGATAAGCAATATTTACCACTGGCCTATTTATAAGACAAGTCCTAGCTTAGTTCAAACACCAAACGTATGAAATGTTCCTTGTTACCTGTAAGTGGACAGTGATGATTATAGCTCAGTCTATGTTATTATTGCCTGATTTTCCCAGTTTGGGTTTTCACATATTGACTCCTTACTCAAGGTCTTTTAACATAGATTTGAAATGTGAATATGTTTTATTTTTTTCCCCAGTAAATATACAATACACACTTCAACAGTACTATTAACCAACTTCTTATGCCAATTAAACTTTGCTGCACTAACAATACCAATGAAACACATTAAGAGGTCATACTTTTTCGTGAACAAACTGTAGCCAATAAACAGTTTTTTAAAAAAACAAATTAAAAAACAATTCTAAGTGTTGCCACAACATCCCTTTTCTTTAAACACATTATTCACAATAAATGTTTTCAATTTTTTTTTTTAGAAAAGAATACTTCTTTTAAAATAGTAAATTAAATGGCATTTTAAAAAATATGTACTGTGGTTCATTGGAAATACACTGTATAGAAAAGAGAGAGAGAGAAAAAAAGAAGAGACATCACCTGTAAGATAATGGAGACACTTTGCGATACACAACAACACCTTATGTAATATTGTAAGCAAATTATTAATGAACAAAAATGTACAGAAGCAGATGGACAAGTTAGTGAATATCATGGTACTGCACAGCTTTAATACTGACACACATTTACTTTCCAGTGGAAGAGATAAAACACTTATTTGAAAGTAATTGGGATGGCTTTATCAATGGCTAATTATACTGAATTTTGAATAGAATATAGTGAGTAAGGTGTTCCACCAAAGCTCAGCACAAGCTTTTGAATTAGAAGGAAAAAAAAATCTACCAGTGATTGAGTTAAACATTTTCTAGAAAATTATATTTGAATTGTACCCTGAATAGTCTTCTCTTTGTATGATAATATCAAAATAAAAACCATACATATGTAAATATGATGCCTTCTTTATCTTGCTTGAGCATTTTTACACATTTTTAAGTAATTGTTTTAACTATAATGGTTTAACAAGCAGGAAAATTACATATATTCATTGGTCACATATATAAATAAATTCATACCTTTTTTTCCTCAAGTTTTTTGGTTTGTAATCTGCTAAATAACAGTCTTGACCTTAAAGAAGTTAACTAGCATTTTTTTAATATTCTGCAGTGCTGAGTTATAGTTGATGGCCGTAGTGTTTTATCTTATCATGGAACAAGTTAATGAAATGAAAAGCAACATATATTTAGCATTGTAATTTACTTTTCTAAAATTCTTCCATTACTAAAAGTGTTTTTAATACTGGTGAGCTCCAAGGCAATATATAAAACAACATAGACTGGTTATACAAAAAGGGTATTCAAATGGAAACTTATGTTCGTGGTCAGATAACTAACAGAAATAAACTGTAGGATGCAATATTTAAATTAAGCATCAAATGTGTGGGCTATCCACATATAAAATTCCAAGAAAAGCTTGACAATTTACTCACTGAGATTTGAGAGGTACGGAAGATTTGGACAAAGTCATGAAAATTAATGAAGAGACAGGATGCTGTCATTAATGTCCACTTACAGAGTCTGGTTTATTCAAAAAGTGTATAAACATGCATTATTTCCTCACCATAGTAGGGTTTGAAGCCACTCACTAAAAAACAGGTCAAAGATTTTCTTTGCTTATATCCAGCTTTTTGGATGTATTTTATTGCCAGAAAAGTACTTAATGCAAGCTGAAAATAATTTGACCATTGCTTTCCTTCCAAACACTAAACATTTTACTACAAATTTAGTGGATCCAAGTTCAGCTCCTGCAGACTTCAGGTAACAGAACACAAAGGTTTGTTTAGACTGCATCAAAACAATGTCATGAATTTCAGTGGTGCAGCTCTATCCTCTATTGGACTGTACACGTATTGGAAAGATGAAATAAGATATTCTGAAATTTCAATATTTTGGAAGCAGCCTGAATATGTCTTAATAATAAATTGCATCCTTAATTACTTACTAAGTATTCCTTGAGTTTATGTTGTTTGTTTCTCCTGGGAAATCTCTGTCTTATATTTTGAGCTGGAGAAATAATAGTAATAATTCTTTTAAAACCACAATATAAAAACAGCTTTAGTGAAACACCTTAGGTTTTTTTGTTTGTAGCAAGGTTTGTTCTTCTTCCCCTTTACTTAATGGCATAGGATGGCTAAAAAACAGATACTAAGGGCATCATTCTAGTGAAAGGGTCTAGGCCATCTCATGCTACCTTTACTTTTCATATTCACTCTTTAATCTCACACTTCCAGCTTCTGACCCCTTCTTGAATAAGAAAAGCAACTATGTTGCTTGCTTTTAAAAGATTTAAATCTGTCTCTAATGTCTTCATTGACATCAGTTTTGCCTGCCACTTTCTCATTTCTACACCCCAATGGAAAACCACCTAATATACTCTGTTACATCCAGCGTTATCCAAAGTACCTTACAGTACGTAAGCCTTCTTCACACATTCAGTCTCTTTTTTCTTCATGTCATGAGGAGTAGAGTTTTGTGCTTATCACCAAATAAAATTGCAGTGCAAACTTTAAACATAAAAGTTACACAATTAAAAGTTAATATATGGCACCACAGCCTATTAATTCACATATAGTACAACAGACCAATAAAAACAGACATGAATATGAACATAGCTAAAAAGAAGGTGAGCTTGCATAGCAATGCAACAAAAGAAATTATATACAGAAGGAAATCCTTTTCATCCTGGAGGGTGATTTTTTTTTTTTTTTTTCTTTTTTTACATACTCCTGACAAGGAATAGTTTAAGGTGGATGGTGTATTAAAGAGAAGAACACAAGTAAAGTATCTGTGGGATATGTGTGGCTGTGTGTCTTTACATTGCATTTACAGTTCTCTTAATAGTACATAAATAAAGAAAATGTTCATTGCACTGTTTAGTGTCATCACTTCCATGAGTTCAGACCTGATGGTCCGTCAGAGCAGCTTGCAATGTGTCTTCTCAACTACTCTATAGAGAGAAACAAAGAGAGAGAAAGAGGTTGTAATAAGGAGAAAAAACACAAAACAAAGCCTATGGCAATATTACTGTGGCACAGGATGAATATTCAATAGTTGGGAGAAGAGAGTTAATTGCTTCTAAGACGAAAATCGATGGATGCTAAAACTCAGCGCTTACCAACACCCTATCTGAGACAGCACATTTCAGGATTTCTGGATCACCATTAGCAATCTTATAAACTACTGGGCAGCCACTGTCAGGAGGTATTGAGGATTTGACTGCAGCAAATAGGAGGCAAATGTGCCAACAGATACATTGCTTTTCCTAGTAAACATACCAGAATGCCTGAGCTAGCAGGCCTATTGGTGTACTAATTCAAACAACAGAGTTAAAGCTTCTGGATCTGGTACTATCACTACGTGCAAAGAATTAACATGGTTTTATACAAAGCTTAACATATATTGAGTGATAACAGAAAGAAGCTTGGAATATAATTCTCCTTGCCTGTGAAGCTGAGGAAAAAGTTGGGATATACAAATGAAACTCTGGGCTACACAGTCAAAAAAAGAGAACCTCCATCTAAGGTCAAAAAGAGCAGAATACTGCTTATCAAGCAACAGAAAGTTAAGGAGAAGGCACCACAAGCTTGCCACCATGCCCAACAAATTCAGAACCCTTTTCAATCACTCCTCTGAAAAAACTGCCAATGGCATTTCAAAGACCACTACACTTTGCAAAGAGAATTTTAAATTACTAGAATTTCTTTTCAATCTTCCCAGTGTTTCACTAGCATTACACAAAGAAAGATGTACTATGTAGATAATGTTGCCATGGCTTATACAGATTTGAACTAGTCCAAACCAAAAGAACAGAACTTCAATATTTGTCATCATAGGCAACATCTCAGAAGGAAAAAAGATCAGTGTAAAATTTAATCCGATTATCACACTCAAATTCCTCCTCTCTTCACAACAGATTTATAATTTTCCCTTTTTGTCTATTTGAGAGTTTGAACTGTAGCTAGAGATAAACTTACATAATTCACCAGTAAACTGTCCTTGACTGTTTGATCCCACATAGCCTACATCGAGAAGGTCACTGGCATTGCGTTGGTGACCTCCTCGCAAGACTTCACCTTTTCTAGGTCCGGTCGATCCTTTAGAAGAAGCTGTTCCCGAAGAGCTATGGCCTCCAGGGGATGGGAAGTTGGGTTTACTATATGGTACAAGCGCCTCTTCTAGAAAAGCAAAATAAAATAGAAAAGGATAAATACCAAATAAATTTGTATAAATAGGAATAAAAAAGTTATTCTTATACGGACATCATATTCATTCCTACCCTCAGTTATCTGTCTTTTGTCTTGCTTTATAGCATGGTAATTTTACCTAAGAAAATACAAGACTCAGTGTTGTATCCCACAGACAAAGAAACCAGAAGGAATTTAATCTTGCTTCATGTAAACTCATGAGTTTGTATTAATTATAAAAAGTCTAGATTCATTATAAGGTAATAGATCATGAATCACAGATACTTTAATAAAAATAGATGCACATACAATTTCCAAAACAATGCAGCTATGATTAGATTTTTGCTTCAAGCTTACACAAATGTGCTTTTTCATTTTTTTAGCTTAAATTATGGTAACATTACCTCAATCAATTTAGATAAAGAACTACAATATCAGCTAATTTAAATAGCTTCCAGCGGCTCATTAATTTCTAACGATGCAAAGTACACTGAAGATTTTTTTAACTGGTTGTGAATTACATTGGAAAATATTATATTATACATAGTATTAGTAGTTGTAATGTTTGGGGTGAGTAAATCTTCCCGCATCTTGTTTCATGTTCCATTATGAGCAAAAGGTTGACTTTTGTTCACTTGGCTTCTTCCTCTGTGAAGACCTGTAATAATGAACTGCTTACAAGAGCAGGATTAATACCAATAAAGCATAAGACTATATGTCTTCATATAGCACGAAGTAAAACAAGACATCACATCTGATTAGTTTCCAGGAGATATTGTTGCAATAATCCTAACCTAAGAAGCGAAACAGCAGCACTGATTTAACACTGAAATAGAAGCACTCTTTCATTTCTTTGCTGTGTATGAACCATTTCTGCTGTCTCAGAAGCTGAAGAAAGAGACCTTGCTAAATATAGTTTGATTGAAGAAAGAATATGAGTATATATGCTTAACCTCAAATACAGAAATTGCTCCTTCTGAAATCAGTGGGATATCTTCTGCTTGAATCTTACATTTTTAAAATTGAATCTGGGCTGAAAGGGGTTTCTTTATTTTGCTTTTCCCATCGTCTTCACTCTTAAACAACCTGATGAGGAGAAACAGACTTTCTTTGACAGAAGGCAGGAACACAAGAGGGAAAAGTAGGTGACGATGGTTAGAAAGAAAGGAGGTAAAACCGCTTTTATTCACAATCTTGAAGCTGGAGCAGAGGCACAATTAACCTAGGGAAATGCTATATGAGAACAAATTTGAGGACAAAATGCAAGAATTCATTCTTTGTGCCCACTGCCACAAGTGAGTAGGACACAGGAATTCCCCATGTGATCTGCTATTCAACAGAAGCCATTTGAAAGGTAAACCTAGTGCAGAAGGGCAGGTAGCTGACTTCTTTCTCTGCAAAAGTATCTCCCTCTGGCCCTGCCTAGGGGACCAGAATATTTGCACTGCAGGATGTAAGGGTATTATTGGTGTCTTGTGCTCTGACCATGTGCTGCCCTTGATGAAATATAAAGAAATGCTTAAAAGACATAGTAAAATGGCATTTAACAGCCATTGCCTCCTAAATTATGTTACTTGTTCTTTATATATTAAGTTGTAACGATAGAATCGGATGCAAACCTGGTTTCCAAAGGCTGGCTAAAATATGGAACAGCTTGCATTAAGGCAGCAATAAAGCAAGCAGCATAAATCAGTTTAGCGGAAAGCTGGATACATCTTTAAAGGATGGAAAGAAAAGTCACTAGCATTGCAAAGGAGTTTAAAGATGACATATATGGTCAATTGATTTGTTTTCTAGTTTGTGGACTCAGGATAAGGCCCCCTTCGGGTTCAATGAAGTATTGAGAAAAAACAACCATGAATAAATATAAAGTGCATCATCATTATAGAGCATATGGTATGTTAAATTATCTGTTCTGCCCTCAGAAATAAATAGAATCCATAAAATAAGCAGTTGTGACATAAAACAAAGGCTACGTTTTTCACAACATTCTAGCATATGAAAGGTAGTTGTCTTAAGTCCTTAGAATGGGCTCACATTTATTAAACGCACAAAACAGTGGCCCATGCCTCAGGCCTGCAAAGAATATGGGGAGGCTTTGCCCACGCCTTCCTCTTTTAAATACTGAACCTTTAATTTGAAGATGTAATTCTAGTTCCTGTGAAATCAGGATATATGTGTGTAACAGTGTTTCTATATCCCATAAGTTAACCAAAAGGCTTTTAGTATTATAAAAACTATTCTAACTTAATCTAGCACTACTTTAATTAGAGGGGTAGCTGAGAATGTCATATTTGCTGTGCTGTAACTGCAGTTCCACAAACAAGCCACTGGCAGGAAATCAGTGATCTTGTTTATACTGAAAGCAACTAATGGAAACATGGTTCCCAAAATTAGGTATTTTTATTCTATTCAACTTCAAGTCAAAGGTCTTACTTTCAAAATTTCACTCACAGCTTGGTAATATCTGAATAAAGCCTCTTAAGCTGCAAAATAGCTGTTTTCTAGAAGCTGATAGCTAATAATAACCCCTTTGGGAAATATATTTAAAACTGGAACAGAATAGATTTCCAGAGATCTTTGTCATTAATTAAGGAAAAGGGAAGAAGCACAGTTAATATTATTAAACCCCAAAATTTAGTAACGTAAACAAGCATCACATAGAAGAGTAACCTTTTTTAAATCTACCAGAGGTAAGAATACAGAGCAAGAAAGCTATAGTGCAGGAAGCTGGGATGAGAAGACAGACAGATATGAAGCTCTGTCCCACCTTGTGCACAAACTTTACGAACCCCTCCCACAACAGTAAAACTATAGTATCTCCTAGAGGAACCCTTTGTCATGCATAAAGGATATGCAAGTGCACTGGACAGCCTGAATTTAAGAACAAGATACCTGTAATCACTCCAGCCCTAAATTCAATGCTCATGTAGGGTTACTGGACGTGTCAAGATCAAATTCTTTTTATTTAAGGACAGATAAATGGAAGTCCTGCAGCATGGGAATTCTACTACTGTATACCCTTTGTATCACAGAATAACCACCAACTTCTATTTGTACCCTTATGAAGCAGAGGAAAAGGAGGGGAGTTCTTGCTTACCAGGTTAGAGAAGCATCCTTAATAATAATTTACAAAGAAATGAGAGGTATAAAGTATATTTGGGATATTTTCTAGGTGTTGTACATCTTGTAAATTGTAATCGAAATTGCAATTTCACCAAGCAGCATGACTTTCACATGCTATTTTTAAACTGCAATTTCATATAATCATTTCACAACATGAAAAACCACCCGCTTGTATATGCACCTGAAAGACGAGGGGGTTTTAACTGTATCATTATTGTTATATTTTAAAATATGGATTGTATTTAAAATATTTACATTTTAAATACAGGTAGCAGTATTTCCTTTATTCAGGACTTTATTCAGTAAATCCTGCCCTCATGACAGGTTTGCCTGCATACTACTGATTTTTTTTTAGAATGTTACTGATATTAGTGTGCTAGATTAACAAGAAGCATTAATAGTAAAATAAAATAAAGAAAAAGAGGAATAATATGAGTACGCCCAGTGTTACTGTGGGAACTACACACATACTCGAAGAAACAGCGTAGCCCTAGAGAAAGCACCATGTACAGTATAATTGTTTTTTAATCTTCTTAATTGTCCTTTTGTATCACTCTAATCAGCACTGGGATAACATGTGATTAGTGGGTTAAAGAAAATAACCTAGTAAGGAAATCTGAAACAAAAGCTTTTACTTGAGGTCAGGCTGAAAGAATGAATCTACAAATACTGTAGAACTACAACTCCAGCTCAGCATCTCCTCCTGCACACATTTTTACAGACTTGAAATTCATTTAGGAGATAAAGTCAGCGCTCGGGAATGAGCAGGTCCTGTATAAAGGTGAAAACCTGTGCTGTCATCTTGCTGGGCTTAAGAGATGAATGTTACTTTGTCATATCCTCGAATAAGAAGAAGACAATGTTTTGAACACAGCTAGAAGGAAAGTCAGTAGATCAGAAAGATCAGCCTTCTTGCAGACATGCAAAAACAGCTGCTGTCAATTTAGAAGCAGGTTGAAAGAACTAGAAAATACAGTCCTATATGTATAAATAAAAACATCTAACAGAAAACACTCTAAAAATCTGGGTTTCCTTCCCTGTCTGCCTAAAACTGTTCCAGTTTTTCGAGCTGCTATGTTCAATAACATTATTAATTGCCAAAGCACTGTAAAGAGCGCACTGAGTCAGGTGCTAATGATATTTCATCGTTGCAGGAGAGGAAATACTTGGATGACCAGCTCTCATTTCCTTTTGCTTTTTCTTATTTTCCAGCCTGAGCCCCACCAGTGCTGGCACAGAGGGGCGTGAGGTGGTCCTAGATATAGAAACCCTCAGCTGAGAAGTGTCAAGAAGCCGTCTGCATTGCCTCGGCTGGTGCAGCGCACACACACCTGATCCGAAGGCTTGTTTGTGTTGGGCTTTCCTGAAATCCTCTTGGCGGTCTGTAGAGCTTATCCACTCCTGGGTTTGCCGCTGCCACTCTAGTGATGTCCTAGCTTGCCGGTCCAGGGAGCTCTTTGTTTCATCTACGTTCGGTGCATGCTGCCTCTCAAGAGAGCTTCCTTTCCTCTCTGCTGAGCCTCCACGCTGGCCGGGGACTATTTGCTGCCTTAAACCCTGACCAGGGGGCGGGTCGGGTGGTGGTGGAAGATCTAAAAAATGTGAATAAGATTTAGATGAACTAATTTTTTCATTGAAACAGATCTATGTGATGCTGAAAAGAAAGGTCCCTTGCAAATGGCATGAATCACTTCATCTGCTGCTTTTAAAAGGAGGATATTTTGCGTTAATCAGAAAGGTGTTTTTAACTTCTGCTGGTTTTTCATTTAGGTTAGTGTGTTGCTAGCTCATTCTAGTTTCCATAAAAAGACACTGAACCCTGACTTTTAAGCATAGGATTTATTTTCTGTGGGGTATACTCCAGCTGGCTCTTTCAGTAACAGCAAGCAATTAGGACTGGCTATGGAAAACTGATTTGTGTCAGTTGACAATTTCCCCCTATCATATGCGGGCTTGCTTCATCACCTTTATTTTTGGGCTTCGGTTTCAGCTTGAAGTTTAAATTCAGAATCTAAATATACAACTTTAGCAAAATGAATAAATTTCCACCAAAATTTTGGCAAAATTTTTTTCAGAAAACCTACAGTCATGGAAAAAGCATTGACACATCTGTGAAAAATGCATGTTCAAATGGAACCACAAAACAACAGGTTAGCATTTTATTCAAGTACTTTTTGAAAGTTCAGCCAAGAGCTAGACTCTTCACAGACAAGAGGATGGCCACTTTTAAGTTTAGCAGTCTTGCAAAAATAACGAATCAAAATACAATTTCATCTGAACACTGAAAGACGCTTGCCTGGTCTCTAACAAGTCCTGTCCTTTTCAAGTTTATCATTTGGGACTACTAAGATGCTTGTAGAATTGGAAGATTAAGCTTCTAATCACATTTGTGGAGGCAAAAGTACATTTGTTTATTAGTTCTTGACACACAGTAATTAAAGAATCTGTATAATTATAATTCTAAAAGTAAGATTTTCATGTAAACTATATGATAGACTTACAANTCTTCATATCAGATACCCATTTTCTACTTAGAACACTTGTTGATAATTCTGGTTTTGGGCAATGCAGAGCTTATATAAATCTGTGCCACCCCATCAACTTCATTAATCCATGTTACTGTACAACAGATATGGGTCTGTCCTGCCCTCTAGTCTTCTGCATCTTACAGTGCTGTGAAGGTTTATCAAGGAATTGAACTTAGCTCAATAACAGGCACAGAAAAACAAACCTCTGCTTTGCCTGCAAGAGAGTTTGATGTGTATAACTCTAGTGAAACTGATATTAATTTTATAAATTGTTGAGAAGGCCTTCGGAGGGAATTTATTTTGAAGTCTGCAATGCAGCTTTATATCCTGCTATACCGACTTTTGTTCATGCCCTTGCTGTTAGAGGTGATACCTGCACCTCATATAAGGGGCAGAAATGCTTCCAAAGTTCCTGAGATGTCATTCCAGTCAACATTGTCTCTTAAATGAGGACACATGAGGACGTGTGGGTTATTTGTGTCTATAAGGAAAAGAAGTTGTATCTGACGTTGCTCCCATACCTTTGTTCACAGATGAAGTGTTATACCCCAGATTAAGATATTTATCTTCTCGCTAGAACAGCCTTATAATAATCTGTCAGTGAGCTTGGTGTATGCTTTATGTTCAGCACTGCTCTATTTGAGAAATTTCTAGTTATGGATTTAGATGTGACCTTTCATGACAATGACTATACTTGAGTTACTGTAGGTGGAAGCAGGAGGGTATGGGAGCTTGCCAATGTTAAAATTGCTTTATAGTACTGGCTTCCAAAATGACATTTCTTATTATTGATTTTATTGCGATCATAATCAGTTAATGTACAGAACCAGAACACTGGCATCTGCTTATGTAATCTGAAACAGAGATTACTGAAGTTGTGATTTATAAGCACTTTATGGAGATGCATTGAATCCAATAAACACAGTCATAACATGACATCTGACAATGTAATTTTCCAAGATAAAATATTTACCATTTGATATAAACAAAATTTTAAGTAGTATCATAGGAAAAAATAAAAAAGTTAAAATTATTGCTGTATTAAATTTCTTAACATACAGTACCCTTCTTCAGAAATTGCCATCTAATAGTTGTTATTAATTAGCTACTGAGAAGGAAAGGTTTGTACTTAAACTGTACTGCATGTTCTAGAGCTCACTGTAACTCCTGGAATTGCTGTAGACTGATCTACTGTTAACCTGGTTCTTGCTTTTATCCAACAAAAGTCAGTACAATGATTGCCTTATGCAGAGAAGTGAAATGAAAAACCATGTTTGTAAAGTTCGAGGTTTTCAGTCCTGTGGATGAGTTGAAATGAAAAATAAAATTTTTCTTCTAATGAAACTTCACACAACTCTAGAACAGTTACAGGTACTATGGAATTAATATAAGATGGGTTCAGCCTGAGCACAAACTTACTGAACTGTGTTAGATGTTGTATGAGAAGATCTGTAAGAATGGTTGCTAATTCTAGCCAACCATCACCAGGCTAAACTGTTTGCTTTTTCACCCTATTACACAGGCTGATTGTCACAGCAACACCTACCTTTAGTTTTTAATAAAAGAAGCTGGAAGAGAGCTTCCTTTGGAAATGTGTTTTTTTATTTGCTCTACAACTTAAATCCCGTAATGCAAATCTTCTGCCTTATGTAAATTCCTAAATATGCTCTGTTATCTTGCCTGGGCATATGTAAAGACCCCGTGTATCTGGAGTCATGAGTTTCTTTCTCCAGTGCCACTGAGAACAGTCTTGCCTTTCCTCTCTTCTCCTCTCCTCACACTTCCCAGACAAACATGTCCATATGTGACTGTGCACACGTCTCCACATACACTTGTAAGTATGCACATACATGGTTTATGGTTGGTATTTTGACTGCTAGTAAAGGGGTGACAGAGATCAGATGAGTTAGTAGTCTCAGTCTCTAACAGACAGGCTTATTACCACATAGAGAGAGGCAAGCCAACTCGTTCCATCTTGTCAATCACTTCAGAGAAGTTTTGAATTTAGACATTCAGGGACCTTAGCAGGATTTTCAGCGAGGACACCCAGAGTGGTATCACCGATTGTCACTGTACTTCCATCTAAGAGACATTTATCTTCCAGGTGTCAGGTAAAACACTTGAAAACCTACGTTGAGCTAGTAACTTACTAGGCCAGTGAGTTGTCACCCAGACTACCACTTTCAGACTCTAATGGCAGGATTATCAAACCTGTAAGGCAATTTTTAAGTGCATTGGTGGGGAGATGATGGTCTTATTGATTTAGTAACGGAGGGATTGTGATTGAGAAGCTGTAGGACATCAGAGTGCCTGATAAGAGGCAGATGGATGTTCAGCCTGGGATTACTCCAGCTCTCCTTAACAAGGCAGAGCAATGGCCACATGATTCAGGCACCAGTCAAGCTTTGGCACAGCCTCCCATTATTAACTGGAAAAAGCAGCAAGTTACAGAACCTACAAGTATAAGGACATCCCTTTCTACCTGTGCCAGTGATTTGTTTTCCTAGGGGTGATAATTATTGTGACATTTAATAAGCCTCTAAACCACTTTCTAGCATCAGAAAGGTAAGCACCTTCTCTACAGTGATCTACCTTAGTAAAAACTGATTTGTAATACATGATAGCAAGTCAGTGGCAAAGCTAATAGTCTTGAGTTACAGTTTTCCTTTTAACCACTAACAATATTTTCCTTCTGCCTCCTCTTTGTCTCTTTTTTTAATATCATGCTCAGCTAAGGAAGAACTTTCAACTTCAGTTACCCTGCCACCAGCTATATGACAGATTCCACTGTTTTGCAATTCATGAATACATTGTTTCCAGAAAAAAAATTATCCTTGAGGACTAGAATGAAACCCCTCCTATTTATTTTTTATGGTGGACTGTGAGCTCAGAATGAAGGTTTTGATCATCTGAGAGATTTAAAAGGTATTCTTCCTCTGTGGATTTGCTGTTGTCTTCATGGTCTTTGAGGATGAAAAAGTTAAAAAAGAAGCTGTACAGCAAGACAAATATGAAGACTCAATCTAGAGTCAGTTTCTAGAGGATTCTGACCTGTGACCAAAGAAAATGAAGAAGCAGGCTTTTAGGGGATTTGTGTAGTTTGCTGTCAGAAGTAGGCATAAAGCTGTACCCTCATATGCCTACATAGCCTGGGATCTGTGCGCGATGCATTAAATATTACAGTTTCTCAGGTCTTTTGCACTGTCCTGAATGGCTGTAGTTAACAAGAAGGAAGTGCTCAGAATGTGTACAGGAAAAGGCAGAGAAAGGACATGGCTGGAGCTTACTTGGTATTTAAAATGACAGATATCCAGTTTGTGATGAGACTTAAACACAGGATGCTAGAACTCATCCAGATTGGGAATTTGAAGAAAACTGATAAACCAAGTATGTTCTCATAGAACAAATCCAAGAGGAAACAGTTGTAAGGGAATGGACTGGACATATCTCAAATCCAGAAGGTAAGGGCATTAATGTTTAAATCAATTCAGACCCATATGAGTGGAGTCTAAGCTACTTTAGAGACATAACAATAAGCCTTTGGTGAAGACTTTCACTTCTGGAATCTGTTCTCCACCTTTGTGTTTTGACAAACAAGAAGACTGTCAGAGCAAACTGCAAAATTCTATCTATACATCTGATAATACGGCTGGGAGGAGAGCTCTGGTGGTTTCAGTGGCCACAGTCCACTTTTCAAGCTGTTAATGTATTTATTTTATACTTGTACCTAGAGTGATAAATAGCATGTTACAAATAAACCAAACTAAATATACTCTCAACCAAATTTATTTATTTTGTTACCTGTCCAAAGAAGATAATGAAGGGAGTTGGATTTGACAATCCTTAGGGATCCCTTTCAACTCAAGATATTCTATGATTCTATTATTCTCAAGTAATTTTTACTAGAATAAGGAGGATGTTTGTACTAAAACCTGAAGGTTGAGGGCTTTTTTATGTTAATTTTTACACCTTCCCCATACACTGGAAGATTTGTCAAGGTGTACTCAAAATTAGGAGATAAACTCACTGGCATCAAACCAACTCCCATGGTCCAGATAGTGTTATGAGAGCCACTGAGGTAGGTGGTACAGTCTAGCTCTCAGACTTGCCCCGGCTTTGAACACTGAAAGAGAAGTTAGCATGAGGAAAGTGATCACATCTCCATCTTCATGGCATGAGAGATATCCTTAGTGGTTCCTTTAATGCTCTTTTTCTATTTGCCTGCTTCTCCTCTCTAATCATTTCAACACCTACAGGGGCCAAGCCAGAGATAAGAAGAAAAGAGAGGGAGCTAGCCAGCCAGCCACCTTCCTATTCAGTCCTCCTCAAACAGTAACAGGCAGCAATTAGTCTTTTGCCAAACTCAGGAAGGAGCATACAAAGAAAATGGAAGACTGAGCTGATCTTAGTCATTAGAAGAGCAGAACAGATGTGCTTGAAATTTTCACATGGGAAGCAGCAGTCAGAAAGAAGCAGAGACGTCAAACTGGGAAACAAAGTTACTGATGTCAGTAGATGTCAGGAATGAAGCAGCACGGACAAGATGTGAGGTAGAATCACAAGCAAATCATGACACGTATTGCTGTAGCTATTGAGTGGCTGTCAAAACCAGCATAAACCACACAGAGCATTGTGGGACTGGCTCTATGCTTCTCTTTAGGAATTCACGGCATACTGCTACTGCTGGTGGTGGCCACTTTCATTTAATGTAAAATTACCCTCAGGCCACTTTTTAATTTCAACTCGTGTGCAACACAGTCATTTTGGGGTAAGATTTATATTGACATCTGAGAAAACTCAAGAGAAACTAACATGTTCAGAGCTAAAATGAAGAAAGGCTCCTTGAAGACTCATTTAACCAAGCTCCACGCAGCTAGCATTGCAATATTGCTCATGTGGCAGCCTGGGGACCCCACTTCACCAAGCAGATAATTCACCACAATGTATATTTCTTAAAAGTTTGCTCTATGTTCTCCCACTCTGCACACCTGCTTGTTGCAGGTTGTCATCAGGGACTTCACCACAACACTTACCATCTGTTATGCCCTCCCTACGATGAGGCAAGGGGGGTTGGTCCAACCGTCCTCCCTTGTGTTTTTTAGTGGGTCTTGGCCTCTGACTCTGATTGACAGCTGCACTGGTGTTGCTGTCAGTAGAAAAAGGACTGCTTGGCCGAGGTCTCTGAGAGGAAGGATATGCTTTACCTAAAAAACAGAGAAACAGGATGAAAAATTGTTACTGCGTTGAAACGGCCTGTTCTATTCATGTCTGTTCTGAAACATTAAATCTGGTCTAATTCTCAGAGGCAAGCAAGTGTCCCCTCGAGGTACCCACTGATGACAACTGCTTTAAGACACACCACAATAAGCGAGGTGAGAAACTTGGCATTCTTTTGTCTTTAACTTTTTTAATTATAAACATTCCATCTGTTGTGATAAAACTACTGTATGCCATGTAACTCCTACCTGCTCTGTGTGCTGAACAGACGTGTTGTAACAACTACTCAGCCTTGAGCAGGGAAGGAAAACAGTTCTGCAATCATACCAGATTTATCTCCTCCTGCCTTCCACTTTCATGTTTGTAGAGCCAGATTCTCATTTTAGGGGCTCCCTTATGCAGTGTATATCTGGAGTAACTCCAGTGACATAAACGTAACTGACTTCGCAAGTCATGTAGCAGTGTGTATGCTTAAGGGCTCTCTTTTCTCAAGAACTAAAAACGGGAGTACATGTAAATGCGAAGGTTTTTTGTTGATTTTCAGTCTTTTTTAACATATAAAAAGAATGTATCCTGGCTGAACTTATTCCTCAGATTTTTTTAGATTAATCAAGATATGTTATTTATCTTAAAAAAAATATCTTTGATGCTGTTCTATGAAGCAGATCATCAAAAGCATCATGCAGGAACTGTAGTACAGTTCATTTACTACATTCACTTCCTCATGTTTTGATATTTTTATTCAGTTAACTATGGTTCTCTAATAATAACTGATGAAAACTAAAGATCACCATCTTTTACTTTCTTTTTTTCATCTGTATGCCACTCCTGCCAAGTATGTTGGGGATGTTAACATTTTAATTAGTTTAGAACTGGTGCTTAAAATTCTTACATGTTTTAGTACTATCTGCAGTGGAAAATGTATAAACCAGTCAGAACTTCTGCTCTTTCAGTGTTACTGTAAGCCCAAATGGTTTAAGAGTTGATGGAAAGGGACAAAATGGCTGTTTGTTATTTTTCTGGTAAATTGACCACAAGCTAGTATGGATCTTTTTTAATCTTCTGGATAATTTAGACCAGGGTCTATCCTGCTGTGACTTATGGTTTGTAGTAAAACCATTCAACAGATGTGCTTACTGCCAACATGCTGCAAATACAATCTGACCTAG
>VYZX01006986.1:148092-167352 GCA_013401335.1 Brachypteracias leptosomus
AAAACTGTTTAGGAGACTCTTCAGGCAAAACAGTATATTTTACATTACAGTTTGGCCAAATGTACTCATAGTGGATGAGTGAAGGTCTACATCAGTTTTTGGTTTGTTTTGCTTTGTTTTTTTTCAAACGGTGAGACATATTTACTCAGTCAATTTTCCACTAGTGTAAGAAGCAAATGAGAGTTTTAACTACTTTTATGGTGAAATAACTGTCTTTTAAAGATGATGGTGTCTGACCAAAGTCAATGGCAAAAGTCCTAGTGACTTGGGAAAAGCTGTATCTGTTCACTCTGTAGTTTTTTGGGTGACATAGGACTTTGCCATTGATTCATTTCTTCATTCCTAATATTCATAAAAGGCAATGTTTGCCATGAAGCCATTGCATGCAAAATGCCTGTGGTTTTCAGCCCTACATTTCTCATAAATTCACATATTTTACTGAAGGATAGACTTCATACCAGACCAATAGTAAAATTTCTTAAATTATAGGAATATTATGGGACCTGTGGGCAGAAATTGGCTCAGAAAGCCTAACAAAAATATGACCCAAGTTCATACTCTGCTATTAGATCTGTGATTTTAAATTATTAGTTAATTTTTCCATTCTGATAAGACTGAACAAATGCAAATACATTCTTTTTTCTAGAATATTTAAAAGTAATTTTTGCTTATCTTTTTTTTTGCTAAAAATAAAACTTATGAGGCTTTAAAAATATAAACTAAATTATGCTTATTTTTCATTAGTTCATTTTAGAAGACTAGCTGTTTTCAAAAACAACAGTCACCTTCATTTCATTACATTTAACTTGGCAGATTCAGTTGGTATAATCAAAATTAAATTTTATCAAAATATATTAAGTATTTTTAAATTAGCTATTAATGAGACTTTAAACAATTTGTATTGTTAACAATAAAAGCACATCAATTCACCCCATGCTTAGAAAAAATTCACAGAAAAAGACACTTTTGCAAGAAGAGATGCAACAGAAGAGTAGGGATGGAGATAATAGTTTAAACACGATGCTCATCACTGGAAGCGTAAATGATTGTGAGGAGATTTTGCAAAAAGCTAAATCATCAACGACTCCACAGCAGAATTACTGACCTCTTCACTGAAATATTAAACAGAGAATATGTCAGTAAATCTATAGCAAAGTCAGCACAGAGGGAAACTGCAGCAGACTGAAGGTGCAGATTAAAAGCTAGTGCTATTCACTACTTCAAATCACTCAAGATGAAACTTAATACAAGGTTTCATTTAGAATATACTGATTAAAATATCTCCATCCACCTTGTTCCATGCATGTTAGAGACGTGTGAGACGCAGGTTCACTGAAAAAAAGAATAGGCAGAGATACCCTTCATGCAGAAAGCATCATGAGTCTACAAACCTGTTCTTGTGAGGCTGGTTCCATCCAACCTAAAACCAGCTTTATCTGCTGCTGCAACCAGTGCTTGTGCAAAACTGCCGCTGGTAAAGATTGAGTCATCTGAGGAGCTACCTACACTAGATCTATGACTAGAAAAGTTACGGTCCTCATCAGACGCAGAACCCCATCCATTTACCATTGAACCTAAAAACAAATGTAGGGGTCTAGTGAGTTGTGCACATTTAACATTTGTTGATCATCCAAAGCTTAAAGACCCACTAAATATGTCCTTTCTCAAAAGGAAACCCAAAATTCATTAGACAGAGTTTGGTACAAAAGAACAGTATTCATCTAAAGCTTAAAGACCTACTTAACATGTCCTTTCAAACAGGAAACCCAAAGTTTATCTGACAGCCTGACATAAAAGAGCACTATCAAAGATAAGTCAGATCTCATTCATAGCTTGCTCCGTGTTGCTTTGATCCTGTAAACAAACTTATACATATTCTCTACAAACATGAAGGCTCTGTAACAAATCCTTTCGAAAGCTAATAGATTTTTCCCTGGGATTGAAATGAATGCAATTATTTTTTTTTACTTAACTTATCGGTATCTAGTTTGATATTTGCAAAATGAAGTCTTAATTTAGGGCAGCACGAGTGTAAGTCTTGGTAGATATGGCTGAAGTCAGACATGGGCTTCAAGAGATATCTTGAACAGGACTGATGTTACGGCATTTTCTCAATCAAAACCTTAAAATAGATGAGCAATTTTAATGGCCCGAAGAGATTTGACCTAAAGTAGTTCATTCTAGTGACTAAAGTTACTTTTTTAAAAGGCTAGAAATAATTAACATTCATCAGCAGAGCAAATATATACTCAAATATAATACTGAGCCAGCCACTAAGCCAATGCTGGTCTCATGGTACCTTCTTGCTATGGATTACCACCACTGCAGGAGAGGAAAGTGATAACATCATAAAAATGCAGTCAGAAAACCAGATACAAGAAAAAGCACATGAAATAAATGTAGAAATCTTGACATAACTGAAACATAAAGAACAAAACAGACAAAGAAAGATTCATCTTATTTGCTCTTCATTTATAATTTCTTTTAGTTTTTCCAATGCATGAAGCATCGATCAGCTACCCAATGTGACAGGACAATACATTTTCAAATCATTCAGTTCAGATTTTTTTCAAGGTACTGAAATTCTATTTATTTTGTGGTTTCAGATGGAGTTGATGGTGTTCTGTGCTTCTAAACACCATGGGCAAATGTCACAGGGTAATTCTGCACTCTGTAGTGGAGCAGGAGGCAAAGGAAACTGAGCTAACACCAAGTACCAAGCTTTGCTCCAGGAACGGGACAGCCATGCTCATTAGTTATCAAGTCCAGCTAAGGCACAAGGCTACTAGACTGCTTTGGGGACCTGAGCTGCTTCAAGGCATTGCATGGTGCTGTGCAGACATAGTGTCTTGTTCTGAGGCAGCACAGGTGCCTATCTTAAAATAACGGAAAACTGCTTTTTAAAAAAATGCATATGCATGCATATGTTGAAGAAAAAAAAATCCAGTGAACCCACAAGAATCTGCAGAAAACTGGTTTTCAAAGATATGAAGACACATCTGGAGAGATACATTATGGCTCTGACTTAACTGTTAGCATGGCTGAATCTATGCAAATGTACATAATATGTGTATCAGTGTAAGTCATGTTCTTCAAAGTCTTTTTTTAACCCATGTCCAAGAAAGTATTACTGTGTTCAGAATTGTTAACTAGTAAATCAATAATGAACTGCTTATTACTACCAAATTGATAGGCTAATTAACTAATGGTAGTGTCAAATACTAGAAATATCCTGCAAGAGTAAGACATGAGTACCATAAACAAATATTGGAATTTAGTCAGTAGCACACAGCACCACACCGCTCAAGAACAATGGAATTATTTTGTAGATGCTGCAATGACCAAAACTTTTAATGTCAGCAAAGTGGCAGGCTACAATAACAAAAGTCTATGCACTCCTAAGACATAATAAAAGAATCCAAAGAGGTCTATGGAGGTCTGACAGGCAGAAAGTGTGTTAAGTGCAACAGGGAGTGACAGAGTTTGATTCTGCTTGCCAAGAGCACACATGAAATTGTTATATTCCAAACAGACTCAATCTGATGCAAACAGATGTAAGGAAGCCTAGATAACAGCAAGGGAAGGCTAACACTGAATCTCCTCTGAGAAGAGAGTTTCTGAACCAACAATCAAAGTGCGATAGGACATCACAGAGAATAAAGAGTAAAGAGGCACAGCAACAGTTATTGACGATGTATGAAAAGAGATACTACAGATAAAACACTTCATGAAGATGTAAGAAAATGAAATGCTATAGCTGAGGACATTTTCAAACAATTGGTTATCGACACAGTCTGCCAAACATGTAAGCACAAGCTGAAACATAAGAACATAACTAGATCTACAGGTATCAAAGGATGATACTCAAGTGCTAAAAATATAACATGTATTTCATTAGTTTCAAGGCCCGAGGGTTTTGTATGATACATTCTACTCTCTACACAGAGACATATAAAAACATATACTGTACAAAACAGGTATGGTTTTTAGTATTACAGGCACAAGACTATGATGTTTTGAAGGAATTTAGGTTTGAATTTCCAATTGCTCACGTCGCTTTGTCCGTTTGCTAACCAGTCACTCAGCCATTAAACAACATACAATACACATGATAATTTGAGTATGTCTAGGAACAGCTGCTATTTTTCATCTGCTCTTTGAAGGACTGGACTGAAGTCCATCCAGTCCAAAAACACAATCCATGTTTTAAGTACGATATATACTAAAAACCTGCAAAAGCTCACAATGCTCTCTCTAATGCATGTGCATACACCTATCATTCTGCACACTCACAGACATGCCAGGTTTTCCTAAAAATACCTAAACTTTAACCATCAGTGGAGTGTTGTTACCACACTGCCAATTTTTCATACTAACCTTACAGGAAAGTCCTGCTCCTGAACTTCCCTGCATTCCCATGGGCAGCAAGCATTAACAAGCCTAGGAACAGTTGAACTCTGCCCACAGATCGCTTCCCCTTCCCCTCTCCAGCAGCTGTGTTAGGAGGGACCGCCTGTCAGGCAGGAAGCTTACTTCAGTTCTTGCAGGGATGTGTGCTTTACTCGGATGTCAACACAGCTGACAACTAAAGCAAACAATGACCCCATCTGGAGTCCTGAATAAAGCTCTGGGGTCCCCAGCACAAGAAAGACGTGGACCTGTTAGAGTGGGTCCAGAGGAGGACCACAAAAACGATCAGAAGGCTGGAACACCTCTCCTATTAAGAAAGATTGAGAAGAGAAGGCTCCAGGGAGACCTTATTGTGGCCTTTCAATACTTAAAAGGGGCTTATAAGAAACCGAGAAAGACTTTTTACCAAGGCCTATAGTGATAGGACAAGGGGAAATGGTTTTAAACTGAAAGATTTAGTTTAGATTTGATATAAGGAAGAAATTTTTTAGAAAGAGTGTGGTGAGGCACTGGAACAGGTTGTCCAGAGTTGTGCATGCTTTATCATTGGAAGTGTTCAAAGTGAGGTTGGACAAGGCTTTGAGCAACCTGGTCCCTGCCCATGGCAGGGGGGTTGGATTAGATGACTTTTAAAGGTCCCTTCCAGATGAAACCATTCTGTGATTCAGTGATTCTATGATATTTCTGCTGCTGGAAGCAGAGGCAAAACTCTTTATAACTGCTGAGCTCAGCAAGCTACCATGAGACATATACGGCACCCACAGCTGTATGTGATGAGGCAGCTAAAGGTGAAACCTCTACATTATTTCCACTGTTTCCTGAGCTCTTTGGTTTCCCTGCATAAACAATTTTTTCCCCACCAAAACCTGTAGCAGTAAAACTCTGGCTTGCTTTACCCTCCAGAGATGTGGATATTGCCCAGAAGGCACGGAAGTGCTGGAGTCCAGCCTGAGCACCTTGGGCCACCATGCAGCTGCATTAACGTAGCACACATGGTGACCGCTTGTTTAAAGGCATCCACTGGCCTCTTGTTTCCCAAATCGGATGCACATTTGTTTCTCTCTGAATAAAGGCAGCATAAGAGATACTGACATCCCTTTCAGATCAACTGTGCATTTTGAAATGGAATGAAGCAGGCTTTTAGTGTCTTCTTTACATGCAGCTCACTATGTGTTTTCCAAGAGCACATTTGAGTTTTTACACTTTCTGGCAACTGTAAATTTTACACTTGGTGACAGCAGCAGTAAATGCTTTATGCAGAACAAAATCAACTCTTTGAAAAGTTGAACTCTGTTTTCTTGCTCCATAAAATATCTCTTGGCGCTAATGCAAACAGAAAGCTTCTTTGCTCTTAGGGAGTGGTGAGGGGAATAGAGGTGCTAGCTCCTTGTAGACTGCATGTGACCGCTTTCCGTGGCATTTTGCAGGCAATGAAAATGCTATTTTTCATTGTAAAGTGTACTCTTGCTTTACTTAAAAAAAAAAATCTAATGCACTTGTGAAGTAAAAGCTGGTGACAACAAACCTAACACTTTTGAAAATTCCATTATATACTTTTCCGTATGTACCAAACTCTGTAGGCAACAAATGATGTCACTGGGACTTGTACGTCTATGCTTGTGTGCTTTCCTGCACAAGTCCATTAAGCACATGCTAATATTAAGCCCATGCTTCTCTGCAGGTTTCTTAATGGAGCAGGGCTAGGCTGTTCAGGTTTGTGAGGTACAGGTGTAGTCTTTGGGGATTGAAGCTGCTTCATCTGAAATCAGTTACAGAATTCCTTTAGCATTTGCATAGGAGAAAGACATTATCCTCTTTCGGATATATCTGACTATGGTCATGATTACAAAGAAAGAATGTCTACTGATTTTGGTGGAAGTGATGGAATAGAAGGGGCAATAGTCATTGTGCCATTAAAATAAGAAAGAATAGAAGGGGCTGAATACAGAATATAAATATGATCACACTTCAAAAATGGACCTGATATTATACTTTACATATTGCTTTGCCATAAATACCCAAACACTTAAATGTATACACCTGAAATAATCCCTTAAGTTTTAAAATTTTTATTTTGGGGCAGGATACTAAACAAAAGGAGGTAAAAACCATACATATGTATTTGACACTTCACAGGTCCAACCATAATTAATGCCCTTCATAAACATTTAATGAAAAATGAATTTATGTCACTTAGCCAAATTTATTTTTGTTTGCATTTTCAATCTTTCTAGATTTTTTGTTTTCCGTATTGCTGAAAGGCACAAAAATTTTTTAAATTTATTCAAGCTGTTAGAAGAGAAATGCACACAGAACATTAAGTAGTTGCTCAAATGTTGCTGAGCAGTAAAATACTATGATAAAGTGGCATCTTGCTGTGTCTCTATTACTTCTTCAGCACTAAAATTAATTTATGATCAGTCATCAATTCATTTACATGTCATTTTATGCTAAATCCATCGTTGCTGATGAATGCATATCCCTAGATCCATTAAGCTAAAGTCTATGCTTTATAATATGACCCTGCTAATTGTTGCATTACCATTTTTATGAGATACAAAAAGTAGCAGTTTCCTATTTTCTGAGCACATATTTAATCCATGAAACACATTCTTCCTATTAAATGCAATCTGTCTAACTGCTTATAAAACTGAATCTTTTGCAGTAGGTATCCCTAAGCAAATCAATATAAATATTGAACTCTGCCATGAGTAAAATATGGCTCATGAAAATTATTTTGTGCAATTTTATGCTCAGACATAATGAATGAACAACTTTTACCATACAGACAGTGATCTGCGATTCTTTTAATCAAGACCGAAACATGCCAAATTAGGGATTTTCTTCCTTGCTGAGCTTTACAACCTGCGGAGGTCTTTATAATTTCAGATCTATATAATTCTAGTAAAGAAAGTCTCAAAACTTGTTATCGATTTGCAGTGGTACTGTTTACAAGACAATCACTCTGCCTGCATCAGTTTTTATCAGTTAAGTAGAAAAGGACTTGTTCTAATTTCTGTGCTAGTTAATGAGTGTATCTCTCCCCTTACTCAAAATGCACCAGGACTGAAGATGTAACAGCTCTCACTACCAACTTCACTGCTAATGCTGGGGAAGGAGAAGGGAAGGAAAGGGCAAAGAAAACCCCCAAACCATAATACTTTGATCTGACAAAACTAATGTTGTTCTTAGTGATTCCAGTGAGAAGCAAATGAATTTCTTATACAGTCATCAAATGCAATTAATTAAGTCTATTAAAGTAAAATAATATAACAGACTCTTGATAACCATTCATGCCATAACTCTGCATAGTAATTTATTATACAGGCAAATGTTAAACATAAGCAAAAGAAAAACCATATTTCAGTGTGTCTCTGAAAGCAAAAATAACCCTAAGTAATTGTGAATTAAAAGTAAGCAGAACTTTTACAGCTGCTTTTCAGTTTTTGTTTGTTTGTTTGTCTTCTGTTTGTTTTTTTGTTTTGTTTTGTTTTTTTAAATCAGAGTCAGTAACTCAGGATCCTAACAAACCATGCTGGGAACAAAATAAAACTTTGGCTTTAATTCCATATTCCACCCAACAAACGCACAAAACGAAACCTCCCTCCTTGACTTTGCAATATCTGGAAATTGTTAAGATAGAGTGCACTCCTCCTTTCTTTTCACTTTATTATACATGTCAGCATTATGTCTCTGCCACCTGCAAAGAGAAAAGCTTAATAGCAGAGATTAAATCCTCGTCTGACTCTCCAGTTAGCTGTAACTAAAATGCAAGGCCTTGGAAGACAATCTGACTTTTAAACAGTTTAAAGGAGCAACACTGTGATTTCAGAGGAATTTAGCAGTTTGAGCTCGGCTCACACAGCGCCAGTGTTTCCCCTCAGAGAATCCTACATTTGGCATTGGATGAAAACCTCGGTCTCAGCTCAGCCATGAAGAACAAAGCACCATTTCACTCTCAGAGTGGGTACCTTCAAGTCACTGCTGAAGCATGCTAACATCACAGGGTGAGGAAACTTGCCCTGCTTGCTGTACAGCAACTGTATTCAGATGAAGTCTGGACTGAAGGATGTCAATTTAGATTTCTCACAAACACAGAACTCACAGGCTGAGCTTCAAAATGAACAGAAATATTGCTTCATCTGTCAGCTGTTCTCATTAGCCTACATTTTTTAATATAATGTCTAAAGAAGTGAAAATGTGGTATATAAATTCCTAGGAAAAACCACTGGTTTAAGTCACCAAAAGCCCTATGAAAAGAAGTAGCTTATATATTCACAGTGCAAGGAAGAACAACTTGGTTCTACAGTATTCTAAAAGCAATCAAATTGAAGAATGAGCAACAGTTTAGAAACAATGGACGCAATTTGTTATATAACCTTCTTAACACCAGGGAAAGCAGTCTGGAAGAGTTAACAGAAACAGATACACAAAAATTAAAATTATCTTTTGAAACAATTTGCACAAGTATAATCAGCAATTTCCTTCCACCCCCAGAAAAAAGCAAGCCAAAAACAAGCCCTCAGAAAATTGAGGGTTTACCCATATAGTAACTGAAGAAAACAAAAGTCATTTTGTTATTTGGAGAGTTTGCCATTTTACAGATCATTGAGACTAACACTCCGGATGTATGTTTGTAACACTACAGTTCTGTAATTGGCTTAAAACAATATAAGTATTGGCTATATGCTATTGACACAGTTTATAATTTTGCTTCCCTTCCAGCTGCATATTCCCTTCCTGCAGTGCTGGCAAACACCTTTCCATGCAGTGAATCAGATCAAGGAACAGATCCAGCTAGTAATTAAACAAGCAAAAGAAAAAGCAAAAGCAAAACTTTAATTTTCAGCTGGATGAAACCACATCAAGATAGTGGTGGAGATAAGTAGGAGCACATTTAGATCACCTTAAATACACTCGGTCTAAGTTACTAGGTTCTGCCCAATTTCTTCCAAAAAAATACACCAGGAATTCTGTAACACTTCAATAATTAAACAAGATTTATAACTATTATAACAAGCTCGAATGTTACTCATAAAAGGAAAAATTGCAATAAGCACAGAAATCTACAAATCAGAGCAGGAATGCAGCTACTCCTTACTTAGTGCTATGTGAGGTGGTCCAAAATATTAGATGAAGATGCAAATGCAAAAAACATTCATTTTCTGATTTACAGATATATCAACATTGACATATTAATATGAACCAAATGGAAAATATATAGCAATCTGATTTTTTTAATTTATTGCTGTATTACCAGTGCAAAACCCTTACTGCATTTCTAATGGAAAGACTTCTGAGCTATTAGTGAGATATGCAAAAATATGCAGAATTATAGCCTGAAGAAGATTACCCTAGAAATTCAAGCAAAGTGACTTAACATACCCATGCACTAATAAGTTAACCTGCTCAATTCAGGGATTTAAACTTTAACTCTATGGCCTTCAGTTAAACTGGATTTCAAATCACAGCAGCAGGGATACAATTCTTAAATTTTAATTAGGTTGGCAAGCAGTCTGGCCCTAGGGTGAAGGAAAACCTGGAAAGTGGGATTAAGCTACATAATATTTAATTCAACAAGGGGAAAGGAAGAAAATTATAGGTATTGATGCTCCATCATTGTCATATTCCTGCAGTGTTTTCAGAACAGCAATTTTTAAGTAAGGGTGCAAATCCTTGGAATTTCAAAGGTCCAGAACAGTGAGATAAAATTCAGCAGCGCTATGGTAAAGTTGTACTGAGCAAGTGTCCCTTAATGTAAAAATAACAAACAGTGTCCTTCCACAGAGATCAAAGACTGAAAAAGCTCCCATTATGAGCTGTGGACACCGTGCGCATTTGGGTTTCCAGTACAGCTGTACATTACAGATACAGCATATTATATAGAGGTCCATGTTCAATCCAAAGGGAAATAAACTGATGCTTAAAAAAAGGACATAATGTCCATATAAAATCTGTACTTTTCAAAAAATGTCTTTCACTGACTACATTTGATTAATAGCAATTTTATTCATTCAGATTCTGTGCATTAGTTTAGCATGCCTTTCTAGGTCTTCTTTGATGATCCCTGTTGTAACTGTCCAAGGCATGCAAAAGGTAAGAAGCAGTGAAGGAAGGAGTGTCAGAATAATTAAATATCTTCACCGAAAGGGCACAATTACTAAAGTCAGCAATACAAAGTATGTTCAAAATACACGTTTTCCTACATAAATGTTGTGTTTACAAATAAATGTTGTGCTGATCTAACCATACTTATTCCAAAGTCTTTTAACTTCCTTGTGTTCATCTGTGAAAGCATTTACCCAGCAAAATATCTAAAAGTGCTTTAAGATAACATTTTTGTACTTCCCCTGATTTACGAAATATATATTCCTAAGCCTGGGTCTTCACCCTCCTTTTTATGTAACTGGCTTGCTTCTCCAGTAGAGTGAACTTTTCATGAAAGCTAGGATATAATTGAGTTTTCTTTCAAGTCTTTAAAGCTTTTTAAAATTCATGAATTTTCTTATCATTTTGCAGCAAAGCAAAGTATTTTCAAATCCTTCTTTAACTTTAGTGTTTAATATTAACACATTTTAAATGTTACAGAAATAGAGTGGAATAAATTTTCACTTAGTGTTTGACTGATGATGTATTTTACTGCAAGGAACAAGTTGGTGTCACTGTTAACTGTGGTTACCTGTCACAGAGCTGTCTAGATTGTCCATACTGGAGCCTGGAGTATGCTCTAGACCTCTTAGTGGCCTACTGATTTCTACAGCTTCTTCTTCAATATCATCATCATCATCATCATCATCATCTGGAACATCCGTTTCCAAATCTGAAATAAGGTTTCCAGATACATATCCTAGGGGCGGAATAGGAGCCTGAGGAGGTTGTGTATTGCTTTGGATGTGCCTACACAAAGAAAGAGGAGAACATCATCAGAATGGATGAGACTTGGTACCTGATGGTCAAGAGAAGATCCCTGAAGTATATTCACAAAACGTGCTTGTTAGGTTAAACTCAAGAAATGTCAGTTCAGTAGCTTCTTATACCAGAGTACCTGCACAATTTCCACTCTTAAATATACTTCTCCTCCTGTAAGATGGGGAAGGTCAAAATTGTCCTTTTACAGATAAGGAATGATGTACACAGAGGCTACATAAATCAGGTAGGAAGTCCATGGTAAAGCATAATCCTGAATCCTAACCTAGCATATAAGTGTCTCACTCAATATTCCATGTTGCAAATCACATATTGAGTCAAAATTAAATTTCACTCCTTCTGCTTAAACAGACTCAATGCCTTTAAGTAGAAGTCATCCTCAAGAGGAGGAAATGACCAGTAGGACAGATTTTTCAAGTCCAATGAACCCATTATCAGTGAGGCCTGTTTATTTTGCTTTATTCCAAGTAGTTTAACTGATTTAACTGCAGCAGTATTAGGGCATGCATGTGTGAAATTACCGCATGCAGCAATCATAATTAAAAAACCAAACATTTAAAAACACCCACAGGATAGCTAAATGATCGAAGGTAAGCATGGGGCTTGGAGTTTCATTTGTGTGGTTTCTGAGTGGCTAGAGAGGAAAAGAACAACCATGAGTTTTCAAAGCAGCATTCTCCACAGCACCACAGGTACACAGCAAGCTGTGCCTAGGGATCCAGGCCTGACTGACCTTGGCGTAAGAGCATGTACCATGCTTGAAGTTGCTAGCTTACGCATGTGGGAATCTTTGAGTGGCTGTGCAAGAGGTGCTACGACCTGATTCAAGTCGGCAGTGCTCTGGATGGGATCCAGGATTCTGCTGGTCTCTTGCTTGGACATCAGCATAACGGAAAAAATTACAACTGTCACCTGTTCGGTTTCCTAGCTCTAATATCTTTTCAGTGAAAACTTTGTGCTGTATTAACGACTACATTTGATAAGTGCAGTAATTCTCTTGATTCAAAGAGCTTTTTTTTTTTCATAATGTAGATCTATAGAATCTGAGAATGCCATGGTAAATTTTATGTACCACTGGACTCTCTCTCCACCTGGTCTAGGTTTTAACATTGCTTATTTGCAAAGCAAATGCTTTCCTTCTAATACACAACCCCCTTCTGATTAGCAGTTCTTGAACACTATTCTGCCTGGACATCAGGTTCTTAGCTATGCAGTGCTCAAAACAATGTGTTAGAGGGCACTAGCATCTAACCAATCCTCAATAAACAGTGTGATTAGCTCCCAATCAAGCAAAATGCTTAAGTATATGCTTAATGTTAAGCATGTGATAGAACAATTGAAGTCAATTTCTCATGTACTTGTAGTTAAGCATATACTTAAGTGATTTCCTGGATCAAGGCCATAATGATTATGTTCTTTTCCAGTAATCTCTAATGTGCTCTTTCTTAAATTTCTAGTTGGCTGGTCTCTATATTTCTCTTCTGTTACTGCTACAGTAACCTATCTGACAGGTGTCATCTTGTTTGACCCCCCACCATACACTGGACAGATTAACTTTGTGAAAAGAAAACTAAGATATCTTCCTTCCCACTTAGGACAATGGAGGGCTTTCCACTGACTTTGAAGAGCATTTGCTGAACAGCATGGTATGTGTTCAGCGAAACAATATTAACACATTAAACAATTCCATGTCACAATTATCGAAAAAAACCACTTCTATTTGCAGCCTTCAATTTTTACTCCAATCCCTGCTACAAAGTCCTAGTATTAAAAGAAGGTTATTTCCCTGGTATTTTTTTCAGGATTTCAGAGTCAATTATTGTGACCTTACACAAGAGCAATGTTAAAATCTGTATATTCCTAAGCACATTATGAAAGTTCCCAATCCATTTTTGTTTCCTCAAAAAGAAAGCAAGACCTTTCCTGTCAATTGTAGGAGGCATTGCCTATGTTATCCGCTCCCAGACTGGCACCCACAGTTTGTAGGGCATAGAAAGGGTAACAGCTGCAAAATGCAGCAGTGATTGACTGCGCAGACAGGGTATGCATCTGTGTGCTGGCTCAGAAGTCAGCTACCTTCAAGAGACCAGGTCTAGCTGCTGCCTGGGATTTGGGTCTGTCCCACAGGCAGGCCGGGGTCCATGCTTGGCAGCATGGCAATGCAGCAGGACCGAAGTACCCTGTTGATTGCGTGCAGATTGCAGACAAGCCTCGAGGCTTCAATGGTGTCCAGGGAAAACAGCTGGCTTTGATTTGGCACTGCCTGCCTACCTGCCTGATCTATTTATGGTAGCTCAAGCTGAATAACTTTGTGGCTTTATTTACCAGCGAAGAAAGGCTGCTCCTCTGCTGGCAGCATGCGATTCAGTAACTAGCTCTGCTCCTCTCCTCTGAGATTCATGGGCTTTGTCTGGGTAGAAAAGTTGTAAAAGGACAACTGCTGCTTAGGGAACATCCAGAAAGCAACTGACCTTCACCGTATCCCCAGCCTGGTGCAGTTGACAATTTTTTTTTCAGTCCCTGAAGAGATTGCTTCTGTTTGTTTTGCAGGGGAAATGTTACTGTGGTATTTGCTTGCTCTTCCTTTAAATAGGCATAAAGCACTTTAAAACACTAGATCCATTTTGTAAATACTAACAACTTCCTTCTTGCTATTTCTGAGTTTTTCTCTATGAGTCAGAAATTTTCATGGCATTTCAAACTATAATCAGAGATGGAAATGTTTCATTCTCGTGCAACACAGGGTAAAAGCTGCTGTATAGCTATTCAAGTGGCTAGCATTATTTTTAATCAGGAATTTAGAACCTCAATATTTTCAAAAATCCTAAAACCCGAATTGTATAAAAGTTGTCAGTAGGTGAATGCTAACTACTTAGTTAAACATATGTAAAACTCCAGAGGAATATTAGTTTTTGAATGTATATTTAGCCAAAATTTAACATATTACCAAGCATTATGGCTTAAAATACACCTACTAATGTCAAAGGCCTTCACACTGCACATACATTTTTGCTATTTCTTCTTCCATTTTACTGTCTTGTAAACATTACTGAAATTTTGTTGAACACAGTCAATATCTCTGTCATCAAGGAATAAATTATTATTATGCTTTCATTTTCCAGACCGCGGGCGCCCCCTTCAAACATTTACCATGTCTGCTTTGCTATATCAAACTGATAAGCCCTTGTTAATTCATCAAGGTGGGCTTGAAGCATTGGCTGCATCTCCTCTCGTGGAGAAGGTGTGAGGGTTGCAGTTGACTGTTGCCCAAAGGAGATTGCGGGTGATGAAGCTACTCCTCGGACAGGAGGTGTGGGAACACGATCATCATCTTCTTCAAGCTCATCCTCCATGCCCTGATGTAAGTAGGTCTGAACTGGCAAAGGTGGACACCAACCATCACTGTCATATCTAAAATAAAAACCAAGTAAACTTAGTATATATCAAATCTCATCTCTGCTGTGCAGTAGAGGGTATATAGGATTTCTCCTATGATTTGAATTCTCAAATGCAGTGTGAGCTTTAAAATTCATTGAAAGTAGGATCATAATTGCTTAAATTCTCCTTACTAAGTCTGTTCAATTTTTCTCACAACAGCTAAGCAACTTGAACAACATGTGCAACCAAAAAATTACTGATCTATTATCACATTTGTTAATGATGATTAGATAGTGTTACGCCACAATCAAGAACAAAAATGAACTAACTCACTTCCTGGATCATTAACCTGGGAGAATGCAGGAAGATAGACCTAGACAAGAAAATAGAGGCATTCTTAAAAGGCAAAGAGAGCTTTAGAACTTGCGCACTTCCTTACTCCCATCCTCCCTTTTATTTGTCTATAAATGTACTATTTGTTTTTATTTTGTATCTTAAATTGAAAAAGCTACAATTTGCACATGAATTCTTGTCTTTCCACACTGCATATAGGTATCTACTAGGGTGTGTAATATATTAATGCTGCAGCAGCACTGACCCTAAGCATATGCTATGTCACAGCACTGGCTGATAAGATGCATTAGCACACATGTTGACAGGTTTGCCAGCACCCCACCTCCTAACCAATATTTACTGGGACTTACCCAGACAGTGCTGAATTTCTGAATACTTTCAATACACCTGCCCAAGGTAAATTAAAAGATTAATCCATACTAAATTATTCTCTCTCCATGTATAAGCTTCTTATGCAAGTTTTGCCAGCAATTCAATCCTTTTCTGTCTCTGTCCTCTTCATAGGACCTTCAATTCAGTTTTGTTTTACAGTATCATCCCAAGACCCTGTCCCGTAGAGACACCAGCATCACTCAAGATGCATATGCTCTAGTGACCATGGTCATTCCCTGTGCATTATCTCCCCAGAGTAATTCCGTAATCTGAACACAATTTCAGATGTGCACAGATCTGTTGATGATCATACCGCTCAAATCTCAACACCAGCTATTCTTCCCATCTTCAAAACATCCAGTCAGTCTTCAGTCCCTTGAGCATGCACACGTTTCTTCTTAACTCCCAGTGTATTTCAAAATACCTTGGGTTAGACAGCTCTTTTCAAAAGGCAACCAGACAAACAAAAGTTCTCACAGCTCCATCACTGTCAAACCAATTCACACTCTAAAGGCCATTCCTCAAGCATTATCTAAGTCACTTAATCTTTTTTCCACCTTCAGGGACTGCTGACAAGGTACACCCCTTGTGTCTGCAATGCATTGAGTTACAGAACTAATTTATCAAATTAGGAGTATTTAAAAATACTCCTTTAGGCTCCTGATTTGGAAGGAAGGAATTACCAGTTTCCTAGAGAACAACGAATCATTGCCAATTTTCTCAAGTGTGAAGCTGAGTTACAAAAAGGCTGGTAACACTGAGACAAAAAAAATTTTCAAAACCTCTATTATGAACAGAACATTTACTTTAAGCAAAACCCAAAGGTTTCTAAAATTAACCCAACTACATTTTCCTTATTCAAAAATCTGTAGTCTGTATTTAAAAGTACAGATTTGGGATAACTAAACCAACCTGACTTAATCATACATAAGTCTGAGGAAGGCATATAAGGCCAGTATTACTTTAAATCGTATCTAGATATAACCATATATAGATACACAAACATACATTTGTGTACAGAGGCACAAATAAATGCTGCATTTCAACACTTGGCATTTATGAGCTTTTGCATGAATGATCGTTACCATTTTCATAACACAGAGGTTTAAGGAAATGTTATATGATACATATTCAATTCCATAAGAGACAATTAAGATATGACTAGTTCTAATTTGTCTTTCCTTGCAATATTCACTTATGACATTGCCACCCAAGGGTGAAGGGACCATCCTAACTCATGCTACTAAAAATGTACAGTGCAATAGCTCTGTCACTTACATTTACTCTCTCAACCTCATGCTTTGGTATAATGGTTTCTTCTTTAAAAGGGACAGTGCAGAACAATAACTCCTTAGTGACTTTTTAGTAATGCATAAATGAGCTTTGGATGTGCTCACCTTTTGACCCTACTTGCTTTAAATTCCCAAATGTTCAGCTTGCTAGTGAAAAAATTTCATAGTAAGAAGATTCTGCACAAGTACTGTATCTTTATCTAGACTGTTTGAAGTGGAAAGGAGCCTAAGTCTGAAATTCAGGACACTGCGATCCAAGATTTCAGGTACAAGAACCATTGTCTTCATAATGCATGATGTCTGAGAAGTCACCAGTTGCATTTTACAAAAAACAAAAACAAACCAACATCTGCCAGAACAAGCTAACAAACCGAACGGACTATATAATAACTACACTTCATGTAACTGATACTGCTATTGAAACTTCTGGAACCAACACTGATCACTCCCATGTTCTTTTTGGTTTTCTGAGTAATTATAACTCAGTGAAAATGCAAGCAACCTTTTTCAAACATTTCTTATTAAAATCTAAGCACCATAACTTCACTAGGGATCTCTGATCGTAATATTATTATAATTAAGTCCCTAACTAAGTTCTGGTTAACAAACATGACTCTCTATGTTTCTAATAATTTTTATTCTATTCTCAGCACTTTTATTCTATAGTAATCTTTCGCTGTCAAAAAGCTTGGTTCAATACATTGATAGATTTTTTCTTTCAAAATAAAAAATAGATGTAATACATAAGGGGCACTTTCTGTAACAAAGAAAGCTTCCCTCTGTAAAGGAAAAACCAGAAGATTTTTTTGTATAAAAGGTATTACCTTCTTTACTTCTTCTAAAACCAGAAAATATAGACTATCAAATATATTGACATCCAGCAGTTAATATTCAATTTTAAAGTCAAATCAATAGTAAGAAATAAAAATAACTAATAATAACAATACAAAGACTGCCTTTACTGGGGCTGTAATGCATATTATTGGTGAAAAAATATAAGTAGATGGCAAAGAAAAGTAATAAGCACTTCCTTACTGTCAAGTTTATTGGATAAAAAAAAGCAAAAGCAACTTCTCTGAAAAGGGTGGGAAAGGGAACATGCTGAATTGGGACCCACTACAGGAAAAGATAAACTTCAAAGGCTCTAGGGTATACACAAGATAAAATTAAGGAAGACAACAAGGAATAAGCAGAGAGTTTGCAGAAGACCACCAAAAAAAGGGAAAGTTTCACAGGAAAGACCTTGCTAGGGAAACAATACTGTAAAAAGACCTTCTGCACAGGTTAAATAGGAATTTAAGACATCCCCAAAGCTACCACATTATATAAAATGGCTGTTTGGATTAACATGTTCATCTTTGTTTATATTTGTTGCAGTTCATGCAAAAATGGAGGTGAATGCAAAACTCAGCTCTTCTAGGGAGAAGATGGTAGAGAGTGTATTTTTTTTTTTTTAATCCTTACCTATGACTGCTAGGTGAGTCTTTTTTTCATTTGCTGCTGTTGCGGATTTTCTTTAACAATTTATAAGCCAATGAGCCACTAGTGTTAATTTCTAGTAAGCAAAATTAGGTGTCAAAATTATTTATACCCACATCAATGAAGCTCACACTTGAATTCAAGAGTTATAGGAAGACATGTACAGAAAAGTAAGTTTCTGTTTAGATGCTAGCTTTCTTATTTTACTTCTCTAAACATTCACCTTTCATATCACATTGTGAGAACTTTAATAAAGTCTTCAGGTTTTCTGACTCAAGTTCATGTTTCAACTGTAATTCACAATATAATTACATCTGCATGTAATTAATTCTAAAACTAAATAATTTTGAACATGCCATATATATTATACATCAAAGCTAATCAAGAAAAACAAAACAGTTTTTAAAAATTGCTTGCTTTTTTTTTTTTACCCAATATATCAATATTAAAGGCAACATAAGGAATGCAGTCCATGATTCATTCCATTTTAGCACATTGAAAACCATGGAAACAAGATCAACCCCTGAATAAAGAACCATTATTGGATACATCCNCTCAGGACTGATACTATACAAATTTTCTTTGTATTTGGTAAAATACATGTTAGAAGGTCTTGCTACAACCACTATTAATGAGATATTACAAAAAAAAGAGAATAATAATTCAAAAGATAATCAGAGGAAAAACTAAGTCTGAATTGTTGGGATCCTGTAAGGCTGGTGATTACCTTATCCTTAAATAACCAGTGTTGTCTTGGTGACCAACATCATTCCTTGCAACTAAATAACAAATACTTTATGCAACAGAGCAGTCAAGCCCTCTGTCACATGGGATTTCTCTAGAAGGTATTTCCATTTACCTTTATGCTATTTCATTGTCCTGAAAGAAAATCCAGGTTGTTTGACTTCTATAGCACAATAATTTTTGTGAAATGGCTGCACATATATTTTAAGGATATAAACTGATAAAGGCAAATATTATATGGTGAAACCATATTACATTTATTTTAGCTTTTAATTACAAAATACAGAACAAAATGAGTATATGC
>VYZX01006986.1:168148-180265 GCA_013401335.1 Brachypteracias leptosomus
TTTTTTGTTCTGTTTGCTCTAATACTTTTAAACATCAAAGCAGTGAAAAAGTACAAGGAGCCAGGTTATGTCAACCTTCCTCACTCTGAGTCTCTTCATCCGCAAGCAGTCCCAACAGAATTCAATTAAGCTAGATGTGAAGTGAGATACTTCTCAGCCTGAGTAAGCAGAGAAGCCCTACATGATGATGAAGCAAGGTCACTTTTATTTCCAACTTCAGTCACTATCAAGAGAAGCTATTCAAACATTCCTCCTCTATAGCCTTGAATAAGTCTATAGGATTAGGCACGCTCTCTTTTTTAAACAAAACAAAACAAAGCAAAACAAAACAAAACAAAACAGAATAATATTGTCACTTAGGATTCTTTTTAAAAGCCTCATCTCTGCAAACCACAGATTTTTTTAAAAAAAAAAAAAAAGAAGAAAAAAAATTACCCTGCTTCTTGTTGATCTACCCCATAGTGTTCCAGCTCTGTGCCTGGAAGAGGCTGCACAGGAGGGGGTGGGAGGGGAACACTGGCCCAGTTTGAACCATTATTTTTCTGGGGCTTGGCAGTATTTTTGTTTTTCTTCTTTTTCCCTCCTTTGCCACCTGCAAATCCAAAAAGAAAATTAAAATGTTAGAGATATGCTGGGGGAAAAAAAAGCTAGCTATTTACATTTCTTTGAAAGAATTCTCATTCCAGATGGCATGCCCCAAAAACGAAGATGTATTTATATCTCAGCAGAATCAGCATCAATGTACTAATGCCATTACAAGGTTATAAATAATAATAGAATGGAATGGAGAAATATTCTGGATAATTGCTGAAAATCACTTCTTTTTAAAACTCCATACATTTGCACCACAGTAGTGCACAACCAAGGAAAGCCATGTCTGGCTCTGTCAGAAATATATTTACTGGTTTATTCATGTCTGCTTTATGACTTCTTGAATTCACTGCTAGATAAAAAAGTAACAGACCATAGCAAATGATTTCATATTTCAGAATCCAATGTGCTTATAACACTGTTTGGCATAATCTCTTTCTGTGGAAAAGACAAGGGGTTAAGGACACAATCTAAGAAAAATTGTTAGACTTGGTATCTTTCACCCAGAATGAGAAGTGTAAGTTGCCAAAAGAACTGCTTGTAGAAATTTATTAAGTTCCATTTCTTAAAACACCAGGAAGTCATCTGCAATGATTTAGGTCTGTCTGTTTCACAGGATTCAAAATTCTTGTGCCACTATGGAGGAGAGGTTCTATTTATGTTATAAAACTCTAATGGAGAGGCTAGTAGAAAGGAAGTGAGCAATGCATTTTGCTTAAGCCCTCTTCTCTTATTGTCCTTGTGCCCACTTCTCCAGTGGAGACACTTCCATTTGTGGGAAGGTGATCTTACAGAGAAAGCCCTCATCCCACTTATTTTCCTTCCTTTGTTTTGCCCTGACTCCCTTTTCTTGTCAGGAATTCATTAAGAGGAAGAATGGCACAAGATTTCAAATCCATTGACTGTTTGAAGATTCATCTATTTATTGTCATTTTGTTGTGGCTTTCAAACTCTCTGGATTGTTGGGTGGAAGAATGGTTTGTCATATGTTTTTTCAGTGGGGTACCCAGCTGGCAGTCACTCATCCCTTGCCTGTTGCAGAAAGCACAGTCTAATCCATCTTACCCACTGACGTCTCCTGCCGATTTATTAGAATCAGCCAAAAAAAACATGTAAAAAGTTCTCAACAGCAATGAATCAAAAAAGCCACAACAGACTTGTCAGGTAGGGTAGCACAGTGTGCACTGGCAGGCACTATTCTCTTTGCCACAGCTCTTGCTTTAGACATAAAGACATCCAGAAGGAGCTGCAGTTCTAGCTATAGAGACAAGCATATATCATGGGACTTTGTCTGAGAGACAGTGGCTTTCTTCTGTTGTGTCCAAACGTCAGATGGACCAAACCAGGAATGAATAGAGAGGGAAGAAATAGGTGATTCTGTTTCAGAAGTAGCTAAGACTTCTCTTTTCATCTCCTGTTGTGGCTGCTAGAGACAGGCAACAAGTCCAGCAAGGTTTTTAACCAGCCTGGTTGGCAGCACATTGCAAACAAGACTTTGCTTTCCACAACTCCATTCCAGATTAGACCTGTTCCTTCCTTGTCTTAGAGTATTTATAGTAAGTCCAGCCACGATTCCGCTATTCACTATGTGCAAACTGAGCTGATATTCCATTTATTAGGATGCAATAGAGGCTCCTTTTGTAGCCTGGCAGAGAGGGAAGCTTTCTTGGAAAGGGAAAGAACATTCTGATGTACAGAAAAGAAGCCCCAGTGATGGTAGCAATGGAGGAACAAATACAAGAACACTCTGGAGGGAAAATTAAGATTTCAAGCATAGGTATGGTGGAAAGCAGAGTTAGAAATTGGGTCACAGAACAGTACAAAGGAAGTACATTAATTTTAATTTGTGGGACATAGGGGAATTTTTGAAAAGTTAACAGGAGTAGGAGCCAACAAGAACTAAGCAGGAGAGGCTGCTTTGGGAGGAAAGCACATGCAAAAGAGTGTGTGTGTGTGCATGGATGTGTGTGTTGCAGGGGGATTTAAACTAGGAATACTCACAAAAGAGAAATGCAAATAACTTCATCTTAGGGATTAGTTGAAGTGGAGAGCAAGATTTCGGAAGTGTAGCATCTTGGTAATCTTAGGAGACTGATAAAATGGAGGTTGGATGTGTGGGGTGCTAGTATCAAGCCACTTGGATTTGGGGGTGTTTGGAGAGAAAGGTCAAAGGTAATGGAACTATTAGACCGAAGCAGAGAGCTGAGAAACTGTTCAGATGGAGAAATAAAATAAAGGAACTCCAAGGTCATTACTGGTAGGGAAAGCAGCCTATGCTATATAGTTGGGTGGGAGATTTCTCCTCTGTCCCCACGGGCGGAGCTACTCCACTGTCAGATTAGTGGAACAGACAGCTAATACATAATGCCTGATGTGTGTTTGAAAACTGTTGCACCGAAGCCTTGTTTCCCCATAGCAATGATACTTATGTTTCAATGTTTCCTCACACTGAAATTCAATTATGTTGTTTAAATCTCAAGATGAATCAGGTCCTGGAAAAAGAATTTTCCAGTTGGGCTGATGATCATAGCACTGACATAAACTGGGAGCTGTGCAAAGCACAGCCACAAAATTTCCCTGTCTCACAATGCAGTTGAGTTTTTAGCTATTTTCCATTCCACTATGGGATAAGGTTTCTCATTATATTCATTTGAGACAGACAGAAACTTTGCCAGAATAATAAGTAGCACTTATAGTACTAAACAAGGAAGTGAAAGAACAAGTCCCTGCTCACCCTGATGGGAACTACGTAATCAAAGCTGGTCTCTGAATTCCAGTGGTACTCTATAGGACTATTTGAAGGTCTCCCTCAGTTTCTCATGTATTACAAACATAGTAAGCCTGAGTTAAAGACAAAATTAGTGGGCAAGGGGGAACAAAATACTGACTCTGCAGTCCAATAGTCTGATGCTCATCTGAGCATTGGGGCATCTAGGTGTGAGCTGGCCATAGAAAGACTGGCTAACCTGAAGTTTCTGTGTGTTGTCAAAAAATTTACTTCAAACTGAGAAACACTACACAAAATACGTTTCAGTTGAAATATTTTTTCAAAGTCCAGCTTTTGATCAACTGGCATGTTCCAGTGAAACTTTGTATTTTCTGAGAAAATTCTTAGGCAGTTGTAGCTGTCAACACATCTAAAGTGTGATAGTGCCCTCTGATAACTGGCACATATGTGTCTCAGCATATCAATTTCTGCATTTTCATGCAGCCAGAGAAGCAAGCTGATTTTCTAAGCTACCTGCCACTACATCTCACATACAAGGAACAAGAACCTTTCTTGAAGTATCTTATGAACTTAGCTTCCAGATACCTCTCTGTCAATGCCATAAGCCTATTTTTCGATCTCACTCAAATCAGCTAATACTTCCCATGAGAACACAAGACTTGCAAACACATTCGGCTATTTATGGGCCAATGAACACAGGCTTCTAATCTCAACATTCAATTTGAACAGTCATTTAAATTGACATAAAGAGCCCATTTCTAGGGTTGATCTGTTACTGTTACAGTTGCTCCAATTTACAGTGTAAATTCAAAAGGCTACAGATATAGTATGAATTTGAAATTTAAGTCCCTACAGCTCTCTCATATTTTGGTTAAGTGAAATAGCAGACTTCCATTTTAATTGCTGGCTTTTCATTTTTTGTCTTAAAAAAAAAAAAAAATGACATAGTTATACATACCATAAGCAAAAAGTAAGCAAAATTAAAGAAATAAAGAAAAAGGTGTGTTTAAGTATAATACACAACCACACGTACTACAATCATTTTCATCTAATGAAAATGCATCATGTTTCCAATATAACATGCAGCACACACATGAAATTTACATTCTGTTTGTATGCAGATTTGGCACAATTTTGAAACCCCAGTCATCTTGCAGGGCCCTACATTTATTTCTGAGCTGCTTCACTGAAAACCAACATCATTTAGAAACAGCTTGTGGGAGTAGGGAATCTGTTAACAACTCAACAAAACTATTAATCCCCTCATGAAGTTCAGTGTGGGGAGACCCATAAACTGAAGATTGATGCAGAAATACATTTGCTCCACGAACTGTGCTGTTAGGGAAAGCATTTGGCAAGGCAAGGTTTACAATTGTGCAGACAAGTGCTACTTGGGAGGATTCTCCAATTACCTCCAATGAGGTTTTGCAAAAGGTATATTTTGGGCTTTTTTTTTTTAGTAGAAGCCAACGTGACAGTGTTTGCAGTGGGCAGGCATCCTCATACCTACCCGCAAAGTGCACCTGGGAGGTTTTATGCCTCAGTGGTGAGCTACTCACCAACACCCCTCCATCCCTCACCCACCCACAGCGGTGGAACCAACCTGAGAGGCTGCCACTCCTTTCAGAGCTGTTGTGGGAGCTGGTGGTGCTGAAATCCTGTGACTGGTTGTGTGGCAATCTATTAGCCAATCCCTCAGCCACGCGGTAGTCAGGGATGTAAAGCAAGGCTAAGGGTTAAAGGGCAAAGGTCACAGTGGCATCGTGTGATTAGTCAACAGCACAAGCGCATGCAACACGTGCAGTTAGCAAGTCAATGGCAGATGTGGTGGGGTAGCAAGTTTTCATTTATATAGTTTTAAAATCTAACCTACCCTAACCTAATGGAAGGCAGATGGCTTGGTGCTTAGCACAGGACAAAGAATATTCAAAGCACAAAGAACAATCTATTTTGTGACTGTGTGAGGTTCAGCATGCATGCCAGGCAGGTAAGCAGTAGTTACGGTAAATATGAAGTGTCTCACATACTAAAAAGATTATTCTAATTCATGCATAGATGACACAGTATAAAGCCAAGGGCTCTGGAAAATAAGAGCGGAAATTACCATTGTTGCCTTTGCCTTGGTCTGGGAGAGAGTAACCAAATCCCATCAGGTCATTTTTTTGCTGAATTGAGCTTTTCCACTGAGGATCAGGTAAGTCAACAGCCAACTCATGGATGCTGTTGGAATGCAGTATCTGGGTGGTGGCATATGGTGTAGCTTGCGTTATTTGGCTGGAACTGTTGTAACTAGTTTTTGTGGTGAAGTCAATGCTGCTGTAAATGGCTCCATCAGAAAGCATAGTAGCACTTTTATCTCCTTGCCCTGGCACTGGTGGCAGCACATCTGTGGTGAACATAGGGGAATGAAACAAATCATTGACGCACAGGAAGCCTGAAAGTACCAAGGTTTAAGATGAAAAATAAATGTGTCATTTTGCACGTTTGCATTTCAGCTAAGACAGGTCCATGAGCCAACGAAGGGAAAATGATGTACAACCATCGTCAAGCTATCAGCATCTGTGACAGGCCTACCACTTGTCCTTCACATCTCACTGCCTAAAACCATCTTTTTTTTATTCCATACTTTCAACTGTGAAAGTGAAGTTTGGAATATTTCTCTATTGAAGAATGTTTTGAATTGTTCACTCTATGTCAGAACCAATGAAAATCTCTGGGCTTCAGGGAAATGATGAAAGGAGTGAATCTACAAATCACAGAGGAAACTTTCCTAGCAAATATGTAGCAAAACTCTTAAATGGATGCCAAAGCTCTCAAAGTAATTTTTTAAGGACATCGCCTTGACTTCCTTGAAGTTTTATATATCAGCTTTCCTCAGTTTCTTTTTGACATTAGCTAGTACATTTCCTCTTTTCAACAAAAGAAAAATCTGACAAAACCAAGTTGTTCCTGATACGTGAAAGAAAATCTGTTATTCTGAAAGGATTTAAGTGATCAGTCTCTTAAAATGGCAAAGTACTGTTGATAATGGAGAGCAGCTTGTTCAAATACTCCAGTACATTTACCTGAAAAAGAGTACAGCATATCTGTTGACTTTTCTACATCTTCTGAATCCTGTCACACACTACAATTTGTACCTTTAATCAGTTAGATTGGCAGTCTCTTTTCTTACCAAACATTGTACTGACCTTTGCTGGTGGAGTACTAGATTTAGAAGCTGAGACTACTGAGGTATGAAGGATCTAATGATGACTGGCAAGATGTCCAAAGGAGCAAAGCTTAGCAGATAACCCTCTTCCTGCTCTCTCGGAATTCAATATAAGAAATGGCACTATTTTTACAATTTATTTAGACTCTGAAAAGTTGAATCCACTCTGGAATTTACTTGTTAGAAAAAAGCATCACTTATATGCCATTCGTTTTATATAGTCAGATGGCAGATATGAATTCCAGCTGTTAGATCGTACTTGAGATAATGCATACTCCTATAGTTGAGGATATTCAGATCCCTTCCCAGGTACCACAGACATTTCTATATTCCTTAACCCCCAAGAGAAAACATGATTCTTGCACCTAGACCAGGGTTTAAGCTCAGTTCCAGACTCAGAGATGGATTTTGTGCAATCTCAGGGAATACAGTTGTTCTTCTCATTGTCTCAAGACTTTTCCAGCAAACTGTTTTGTTCATTCACTTTTTTTTTGTGGGATGAACATTTAGACCACAGAACTATTTTCCACTGCATCATACGTGCAACAGTGAACATTTAACATGGAGCCTAACAACATCTGCAGTCTCAGGGCAACAATATATATTAACAGTAAATATGGCAATAAGATGTGCTCAGTAGAGAGATGGCAGAAACAAAGAATAAATTTGAGTTTGCCAGTATGATCTGCCTTTGCAGACAACAGTAATAGAGAAAGCAGGCACAATCAAGTATTTTAAATGCCTTAATTTTATTAACTCATATCTGCAGATAAATTGTAAGTGCAAAAAATTACAATGAATGCATATTTCAAAATCTTTTTATCACTACCTACCTGCACATACCCAACATGCTTTCCAGGGGCAATACACAATCGTAAAAGCATCTACATGCAAATACGGCAAGAGATGTGAGAGACAAGTGCAGTTCTATCTTTCTTGCATTTCATCCACAACATGAAGATTTTTCCTTTCCACAATTGGTTTCAAGTATAATGGATTGAAGTTTAGTAAACAAATTCTATTGTTGATGTATAAAATGGAGTAAGTCTAGCTCAACCTGTCTGTGTTGGATCTGCAGACTCATGGAAGTAAAAACTAGAAAAATGCCAATCTCTCAAGTACTCAGATATACATCTATCTTCTAGAGCACATTTCTGGCAACTGAAGAATATAATCTCTGTGAAGTAATTTTAAGATGGAGAATTATACATTTGCACACACTTGAAAGGAAAGTTGCTTAGCTTCCCACCACCAGCTAAGAATTTTCAGTCATTCTGACTAATAAGCTGAGGTTCTTCAGATATTCTGGGCATTTTCAATACAACCACAGATTACTTTTTTTGACCTCAATGAGATCTATCTACTAAGCACTCAAAGAGCTATTAAAGTGACATTTTACAAAAGGTCATAATCACCTAGTAAAAATCAAGTGTGATTTTCCCACCAAGTTGTCATAGGAAAAAAACCACTTTACATTTCAGATCAAAGATGAACACACATTTCCCACTGGACACTTTCCCAAAAACTCTCCAAAATCCAACTGTTTTGTAATTCTTGAGATAAATGAAATACTCCTAAGAGCTTCCTAAGGGAAGCCCTTCCTTGTTGCCTTGAGAGATGAAGTACCATTTTGTGGCCTTAGGCTACTCCAAACATAACCTGTGCTTCCCACTTGCAGCCTTGCTCTCAAATGCCAGTCTAGGACATAACGTGGATTTCACTCTTAAAAGCAACATTACAACCGCCTGACTCAGCTTCCATGTTTCCAGAGTGATTGACTGTCACCTTACTGTTTCCAAAATTCTTAGAGACCTTTTATATTATCACAGACCTTTTAACTAGTAGGAGAGGCCCAGATTCTATCTGTACACTTAATTCATGTTAAAAGACATCTGACTTCTAATCCACTTATAATGCAGAAGCACCCAAACTCAACTGCTGAAACAGCTAGGGATAAGTGGTCTCAGAACAGTCATAATAAAAGTGTGAGCTCAACTGTAAAGATCATGGGTGGAATAAGTTGCTGAAATTTAAAATACAACTGTTTCATCTCTCGGACAAATTTGGACCTATGCCTCATCCACACTCAAGCCAAAAGCTTTAAAACATGCTTCCAATTTCAGTTGTATAGAGCCAAATGCTAAAAGAAAATGGTAATTTTTCTTTATTATGTGAGCTTATGAAAAGATGGAAAAGTAAGGGGGTTATTTTCAAGATATTCACAACAAAGAACTGGCAGATATTTGCCTTCTAAATACTACAAAAAATGTTGCTTACTTTATAATATTTTTGTAAGACAAGAGCTTTACAATATTTTTATATGGAAAATAAAACCAGAGTGTTTTGTTGTAATTTGATGTCAAACCACAGGCGAGAAGTTTTGCATGGCAATGTATAACTTATGTAAGCAGTGGTTTTCAGAAACAGATTCTGCTACAGCTCAAAACTGAACTCTTTTCACATTTATCAGTTTCATGGTTTTATAGAGTTTTTGCATTTGAATGTATATTTGATATACAAAGTTGTCTTGATTTTTGTTTACTTATTTATGTCTTAAAAGTATTTATATACTCATTTACATTAGGAAGTCTTGTTCTGAACGCCACTATGCAGAACTAGCTGTGTTATAACATCAAAGAAACCAAGGAAGCAATACAGATGTGAATATTACTATGACGTTTAAAAATCCCAGTTATACATCTTGAAATTCCCATTTAAGTAAAATGTTTGAAAGAAAATAATCCCTCTAAAGATTCATCACCAAAATTATAAATCATTACCTCATCTTCCAAAAAGGCCTCCCTCAATTCAAAATAGAAATATACCCCTAGAAAATTGAAACAGTTCCTTTTCATGTATTCTTTCCTCTAAAAAGAGGGAAAGACTCTGAAGATCTTTGAGACCTCCTTCATGAATTATGGTTAAGACTGAAGTTCCTCAGCAGGACAGGGATGGGTAAGGTGAGAGCAACAATGTTCTCTCCTGCCGAAGGAATATCCTTCCTGCATTCTCCAAACTATTCTCTGCTCTCATGGACATTTTCTATCCCTGGCTACATTGCCCTGCACACCAGATTGCTCATCTCCACACAAAAGCAAATGATTTTGAGCAACAAATCCATTTGTCTTGAGATGATAAGCAGACCTTGTCTCACCACTGTGGGGTCAATTACAAACTAGATCTACATGTTAAAGAATTAGAAAAAGACAAAGCAAAAGGAACATTTTAAAGTCATTTTTAAATCAAATCTTGAGTCAAACACAGAAAGAACTATAATGATAAAAATATTACAGTGTTTATCATAGAGGCTAACTAAGAGAAACCTGTTGTATACTATACAGTGACTTAATAAAATGAAACCTACCTCCACGACCAAAATTGCCAAGATCGTTAGGTCCACTAGTACTGTTGTTTACTGGCAGACTTGTCGCAGGCCAAGAGTCTGCAAGCCAAGGATAACTGGGGTCACTTGCATTCAACAGACCTGGCCGGCTGAAGCAGAATAAGAAAAAAAAACATATATACAACATTTATTTATTTATTTATAACAAAACTAAAATATCTGTGAGACAACTAGTGACTGAAGAAACCATATTGTAACACTGTAGGCAGCAAACAGTTTAGGACACTTTAATTTATTCCAAATTAAAGTTGTAGCCTTTGATGATTTAAAGACCTTGAGCAGTCAATTAAGGTTACATACAAATCAACTTTGTCACTAGAAGTGGGACTAGGCATCTGCCATGATTCTGCCAGAATCCAAATGAACTCCGTTGTCTGTGTGAAACAGGAGTTAGGCAGCACCATCATGGGATCCTACACTAGAGCTGCATGATAAATTACCACCTCAAGGGAGCCATCACTCAAACTGATTGCTCCATATCAGCCATTTCCAGGACTTTCGGCTACTATTTCTTCCTTCCCTTGCATCCCAAATGCATGCCTGTCATCTACAGGCTGGTAACTCTTTCTTTGAGCACTCTTGGATGGTTTAGAGGCAAACAGGTTTGAGTAGGATTAATGGAAAGTCCACAGCTATCTTTATCTGCCACTACTGCATGGCTTTTATATCCCTGTAATTCCCAGCTTTGAGAGCAGTATTAAACAGCGAGGATGTTGTAAGAGAACGTACACTCAGGCCATAAGGAACCTCGTTTCTCTCACTCCAGGATAAACAGACAGAAATTTAGCAAGGCAGGTGGATTGTTTGTATTTGTATTTAACAGGGAAAACAATTTTCTGCAGACGCTTCCTTCCCCCAACTGAAAACAAAATCCATCCACAGTTCTACAGTTTTTCTAGGTTATTAATGCACTCATGAAGTCGGAGCAACATCTCTGATCATTGTATGTTATAGACCCCTGCCTGGTACAATCCCTAAGAGAAACATTGGTTTCTATGGAAACAACAATAAGAAGACCCAGCCGCTTTCTTGCCACATCTACTCACTCTCATTAGGCCTAATTTCTTTTTGCTAAAATATTGATTAAATCGGAGATTGGAAGTTATTACCAGGGCCTAATTACAATCTCCATATTGGCAAAGGGAAAATAGATGAGGATATATGGGCCCGTTATCAGCTTTTATCAATTTCAATTGAGTAGCCAAAGTTGTGGAATCCAGTCCTATCAATCTACAGCCTATTCATCATCCATGAATCATTTATTTCATGATCGATTAAGTGTAATTGTTCACTCACAGCAATTTAGGGGGAGCCAATAAGGAGTCTTAAACAACAGCAACTTCATTTGCTAATGTCTAATTAATGCAATAAACATCCTGGTAACAAATGAACACATTCCTTGTGATATTTACTACTCATTTCTTCCAGGGCATCTGGGAGATATGAAACATCTGGGTTTGATTCCTCCAAAGTGCACAACAGATAGGTCATTAAACCTTGTCGTAAGCTACTTAACTCCTCCTAGAGTTGTCTGTCTTCCCAGTGATCAGTTACTACCCAAGTGCATTATGTATAGCATTTTTCAGATTCCTAATTTAAAAAATAAATATGATGGAAAGACCTTTATACAGAGAAACATACCTTCCATTGCTCATTAGTCCTCCATCTCCTCTTTGGAAAGTGACTGTGTTTTGGTTGGAAAAACAAAACAAACATGTACATACACACACGCACACACATATAAGACAGGGAAAAATCCATTAGTAATAATTAAAAGTAACAATTCAAACTGCTCAGTGTCTGAGATCGGAGGCCTCTTGGCATCATCACATAATAAAGTACAGAAATGATAAGAAAAGGATCAAACATATTAGGGTTACATTTTGTTTAGGATTTCACTGCATGTTCTTGATGAATATCAATTTGCTCTGTAGCTTGCAAGGCAAACCAGTCGCCTGGGCAGAAGGCCTGAGTTTACCACAGGTCCCTTCATATGACTTTGCATTGCAAGACTGAGCCGTGTGATNTGGAAATACCATTTACCTTTATAAGACAGACATTCCCATCATTAAATTACAGCTCCCAGAGTATTTGCAAGATTTTCCAAATATTAGTCCAAACTACAGTAAATCAAGATTAGGCTTTCTATTATATACCTTTCTAATCAGACAAAATTACTACACCCAA
>VYZX01006986.1:188608-206575 GCA_013401335.1 Brachypteracias leptosomus
AAGTAAAAAAAAAATCTCAGCAAAAAGTATAGCATATGAATGATGCAGGCCATGGGGGTGATGCAAGGTGAGGTTCCACAGAAACCGAGTCAGTTTGAGAACAACTGAAAGGGTCCCTCCTCCCTCTGCTTCCACTGCTTGTCTGATTTCTTCTTGGCCTGCCTTGCTTCACTAAGCCAGTGGAAAACAAATCTAGCAAGAAGGAATGAAAACCAGCATATAATAAATAGTTTCCTTCTGGTTTAGTGAACCCAGTCAGGACATTGAGTAGTCTGACGATGGCTAATGCCAAGGTGAGGAGGTATAGGTCCATTTGGCTGCAAGCAACAAAGGCTTGTTGGTTTTTGGCAAGTTGTTAGAGATGCTCAGTCACTTAGGGAACCCGTGTCCTCAGGTTTGCATGTGATAACTTCTAAATAGAAGGGTACTAGTCTAACTTTAGTGTGATACAATGTCAATACTAAATATGTTGTGCTCTCAACTGCGCAAATCTTGCTCAAGAAGGAAATGTTTTGTCTTTTTAAATGTTAATAAGCACTACAAGAGAACCTACTCCAATATCTGAAGAATAGCTTTTTTGTGTGTTAAATCTGGTTTCAGAGTGACCCATTTTATGATAATTCACTTGATTTCCTAAAAATCTATGAGAGTCCTGAAGAACAGGATAATAGACAAAGCAAACAGGTTGGGGGAGGAAGAAAATATTTTCATTTGGCAAATGTATTTCTTTTTCCAAACATAGTTTTCAAAAACTAATTTGTAACTGGAGCAACACATTTGGTGTAAGAAAGATCACACTGTGAGGATATTCCAAGGTGTTCTACCACCAAGAGAAAACATTTTATGGCTTCTGCTGTAAGTAAATTTTGACCACACTTCTCTGTCTAATACATCACTCTCTTCTCCTCCAGCTATAGATTAAGAGTCACTGATTAAGTACCTCTGTTCATTTCCCATGCACATGGCTTCAAAGGACACGGAATGCACACGGGAATGAAGAAGGAGAAGACCAAATATCTTTCCAAGCTTCTTGTAAGAATCTAGTTTAATTCACATTTGAGCACATAAATGGAGCTGGACCACTAACAGTGCCTTCTGAGCAAGAAGCAAGAGGTAGTTAATCCTCTTTGTACTTTTTAATGCTACATGTACTGGAGATGTAAAAATAAAGACTGTATGATGATAATGATGAAATGTAGTACTGAGCAATGCATTTAAAGCTTCTCATCCACCAGCATTTTCACAGCATACATTTAAAACAAGCATACAAAATTCACCCAGGACACCTTTGTTGTAAGTTCAACATGATTTTTAAGTAGGTTTAACAGCACCTGTTCTCTCCATGTTAGAAACTGATGAGATAGTAATAAACAGTTACTGTTCTTACCAGCATAGTTGCTGAGCCCCTTCCTCTTCTTTCTGCGCCAGTACAGCCAGATGCTGAAACCCATCAGAATCACCCAACATGCACCACCAATGCCAGCTATAAAGGCAGGCTGTTTGACAACATCAGTGATTTGCTCAGTTATGCTGTTGTTATTTTCAGTGATGACAACTTCGTTACGACCTCCTACACAAAAGGAATTCGACAGAAGGTTATTATGGATTCTGTAATACAAACAGGAACCAAGTACAAATGAAAATTAAAAACCACCAATAATGCACCTCAAAGAATTATCCACAGTAGGAGAGCTCTAATCAGTACTAATGTACACCAAAATCCAGTGTTTCTAGAAAGTAAATCCATAATTCATTGCAATTTTGCAAACATATGTTTGAAAGGATAGCTCTATAGCACTCTCCCAAGTAATCAAACATCTGACAGCCCAGAGCCTTTTTAAACAATATATATGTGTGTTGGTTTGGTTTTACATAATTATATACAGAAAAAAATGATGAGAAAATGGATCATAGGAAACCAATCAAAGAAAAATAAATCAAGAAACTAATAAATACTTCTTAAAAATAAGAAATCCAAATACAAAATATGTTACAACACCAAAAGACAGTTCTTTCTTTTGTTGTCAGCATGACGAAAATTCTTCACTCATTTGTTTTTGTTGCATGCTAGTTTCCAAATTAAAAAAAAAAAAAAAAGAGAAGGCTTTATTTGAGCAAAGATGCATTTTCCAGCAATTATTTCATGGGGAAAACAATCCATGCAAATCCTAAGTGCACCAGCTTTGACACAAAGCAGAAAATCACATAGTTAACTGTAAGCTCTAAACAAGCACAGTAACAGATGCTATTTTTTTTCACCTAGAACAGGCATGAAAAATTCTTAAAATCAACCTGTAAGAAATAATTATGATGTGGAATACTAATTAAAGAGATATGCTATACAGGATCTTAAATTGTGTATATTACATTATAAAACTGTAAATTTCAGTAGATGCTCTCATTGTTTTTTCCCCCCTCTTTCTCTAAAAGAGAACTTTTTGAAAAGAAAAAGCTTGGTGTCTGGCTTGAAAACAAATGTTTATTAAAAATGTGAGCAGAAATTCAGGAAATGCTAAAGCATATAGTTCTAGGGCCAGCACTTTTCTACTTCAAACCTTCCCTTGTCAAAAATAGTCAGTTTTAAAATCAGAAAATGCAGAACATATTTTTCTGCAAAAAGTATGAATATTCATTATATCTACATTTGATATAAACTGCCCACATCTCCAGTTTTGAAATTAATGAAAGAATTACCCACCATTTCTAGTAAAAATGTTTATGTAGCTCAATTCTTGAAATGTTTATGCAATACTACCAGATGCTTGTATGCATGCTGAAGAGCTGAAAGAGCAGCTACTCTGCTGAAACAAAAAAGATGCAAATCCTATGATTCTCAATTGTGAGAGTCTATCACATACACGTAGATAGTAGAATATGGCAATAAAACCCTGAAATGGTCATTCAGAGGAACTTATTAGAAGTATCGCAACATTATGCCTTGCTGTGATTCAGCCACAGTTAAATTTACCGCTCACTTTGAACAGAACAGCCCCTGTGTCAGCACATCAGCTTCAGCCTAAAGCAAACAAGGTCATTGGCTAAAGCAGACGTGAGAAGCCTGACACTTCCCACTGTATTTCCACAGACACTCCACAGGAGACCCAGAGCTCACACCAGTTAAGCTGCAAAGGAGGGTCCCTTCCAGAGCACCCGTGGGGCTGAGCCTGCCTTCCGTGGCCCAGCCTGGCCCCTGCCCTGGGGATTGGCTCTGCCCCAGCCCAAATGCAGCTTGAGGCCCCAGGCTGTGTTCAGAGCTGGACTGACCTCTCCGTAAGAATTGCAATGCACTGCATTACATTGCTGTCACACCGTTAATGATCTCAGTGATTTCATTAAGCTTCCTCTCTTTCAGCACCATGTCAATATTTAGTAATGATGACCATCTGCTCTTGCAAACAGACTGTTCAAACTGTGCTAGAGCTTGGCTCGCTTTTAGTAGTTCTGTGCAAGAAACAAAACAGGCTTCCCGTGAAACCAAATAGGTCCCACAGAAGGACGCTGACAGACTACACCAGTTAATGCATAAAAAGGCAGTCCACCAGTACTGGCATCATGTGCCAGTCTATACTGGCCTTACTGGTAGCTGCAGCTGTCCTTCCCCATATTTTACTATTTTGTCTTGCCACTGCTAAAGGCCTGGTGGTTTCCAGTCCTGGTGCAAGAAGTGAGAATAAAACTCAGTGAGCACCTGTGACAAGGAAAAGACAGGAGGCAGCAGTGACTACTTTATTGGATTTTCCCTTTTTTAATACCCATGGAACCAATCTATAGGTGCACCCCCGTGCTGAAAGTAAAATTAATAGAAAGAGGCACTCTACAGCATGTTCTTCCAGGCGCACAATTGATTTTCTAGTAGAAATCAGCATGGGAGTTGATGTTGCTCTAATTGACATTAACTTTCAGTTAATTTCTGTGCCCTTTGGAGGAGAGGTAAGCGCAGCGGGACGGTGAGAGGAAACAGGTAATGTTGGTGCTGCTTCAGAGGCAGCCATGCTGCTGTGGAGAGGGCAGGGAAGTGTTTCAGGGACACCAGCTTCGGAGTGGCTGCTTCTGGACTCAAGAAAAGAGCAACTGCTTCCTACTAAAGCCTCCAAAAAGTCCAAGGATCCTATTTTCTTCTCTAGGTTCAGAAAACAGTATTTTGAGAATGGAGGGTGCGAGAGCAAACTGCAGAGAGCCTGGGGAGAGCTTTCAGGGAACTTTATATGCTCTCCTTCTCTTCTAGAGGAAGGTGCAACCTGTCTCCAAATTACCTTCTAAACTTTGCAGTTTGCTTACCCTTCAGTACCTAGCAATTACAATGGCAAAAGTAATAATTCATTTAAATGTCAAAATAACATAAGCTTTGTGAATTTGATAACTGAAAAATAAATGAATACAGGTGAATGTTATCCACTGATGTCTGATAAAATTAATATAATTGCTGGGGTTTGGGGAAACAAACAGCATTAATTTTGTCTTTCTTTATATAATATTTAAGCAGAAGTAGTAAATATGTCATCCAAGGTACCAGTGTACTATTTCATATACTGCAGGTGTTACTATAACAATGCTGTCAGTTCAACTAATTAGAACATAGACAAGGGAAGTGTGCGACCTGTAACGCTCCATTGTTCCTGAAGACAAAAACATAATGAAATATAATGTCTTCCTCCCATTGGAGAGTAATGAAGAACAAAACTAATTTGTCGGACCAAAAATTAATTAGACACATCAGATTCAATTGTACCTATTACTGTGAAAGTTTGCAGCTGTTCCTCATATTATTATGCCAATGATGGAATGTAAGAGTGAACAGGCCAACTGATGAAGAGAAATAATAGCTATACCTGTAACCAACAGTGCCATTATCTCCAATTTTATTTCTGGTTTTCCAAGTGAAATTTTATAGCATATCAATCATAAAAATGTTATTCTTGATTCACTTTGAGTCTTTCATAAATTTTTCAATGTCCTGCTTCAAGTATGAGCAGATGATTCCTGTAGCACTGACACAATTTCCAACTAAAGAGTTTATACTTCCTATTGCTCCATATTCTCCTGTTTTCACTTCTTGGACTGTCACGGGTCCATTATCTAGAATTACTCTGGGAAGTCAGTAGTTGATTATCCACCATTAAAATCAGATATTTTCAGAAAAAAAATTATTCTTAGAAGAATATATTCTATATTTAAGAATAATATCTTCTTTCTCTTTATACAATGGACACTGTACTTCATGACAATGAAAATCATACAGTTCAGCAACATGGCTTAAATCTCTGCATCAGTTACCTGCTCTCTCAATAGTTCAGCATTTCTGTAGTTGTTCACTGTTTCCAAGCTGTTAAATAGTATAGCTAAGCACCAGGCCATATAGGACTCCCATTATAATACAGTCCCTCAAAAATGTTTTCTGATTCATGATGATGTTTTAAGGTGTATTCATTAGCTCATTTTAAATTTTTTTTTTTTATTAATTTTTTTAAATTTACCTAAAAAATTTATTTTCTTATGTTCTTGATTCTCAGTCAAACACTGAGTGGTACTGACTCAAATTTTCCAGAACTGGTATCACATAAACATTGTTCCCCTAATCAAGCAAATTTACAGTCTGAGAAATAATTGCCAGCAATTCATAAGCAACAGAAAAATGGGACCTAGATAAAAGGGAGATACAGACCATGCAAGTAATAAACCACATCCAACTTTGGACTCCAAAAAGGGAAAGTAGAAATGACAACAGAAACACAACCCGAACATAAAAAACTCTCCTTCACTTTTCATGCAAAGCTCACTTAAATGTTCAAAGATGTCACCAGACAAACCTGTTGAAGTAGACATTCTGGGATCATTTAAGGAACAAACCAATTCACTTTATGTTTAATGATGCAAAATTAAGTCTCTAAATGCCAAACAGTTTTTTTCTTTCTTTCATACTTTATTTGCATCCTAATATCCCTTTCCTCCTCCCCACAATACAGGTCTCTCCACATTTAACTTTTGATTATACTAGTCATTTTTTGTAAGGAAAAAGTCAGGATGAAGGGCTGTATGCAGATGTGGGGCTGAGCATTCTGGGAATCATCCAGCAAAGCATTTTAGTGCTAGTTTAACTAAAAACATGTTAAATAACACAAGGCTACTCAAGTGCTTAAAATGCAACACACTCAAGTGTTTTGCTGGAGCAAACTCCATGTGCTTAAGTGTCTAGATAGATGGGACTCTCTAGTGAAATAGCAAGTCCTGCTCAAAGCTCTCCCAGGTTCAGGTAGGATAGAGTTAATTTTCACAAGAAGCTGGGAGGAGTCACTGCCAGGATAGATGAACTGAACCAGCGAATGAGATATTCAATACCATACTGATACCATGTCCACTATATATGGGGGGAGCTAGCTGGGAAAAGGTGCATGATTTGAGGAAGCTGCAGCCGGGGCCACAGCAAGTGGCATTCGGGGTGGTGAGCAGTCTTGTTGTATATTACTCATTTTATATATTATTTCACTATTATTATTATTATTATTACTGTTGTTTCTTCTATCTTTGTGTTGTTTTATTAGACTATCCTTGTCTCAACCCACAAGGTTTTACCTTTTTCTCCCAATTCTCCTTCCCATCCCACCGTCAGGGTAGGAGTGAGTGACCAGCAGCATGGTTCTTAGTTGCTGGCTGGAATTAAACCATGACAAAAAGTGAATGCAATAACAAACTAGTCTGACAACGTCAGTTATTTACAAAGAGGTCCAAAATTCAGGCGTATTAGATGACAAGTTTCTTGCTTTTTCAAAAATCAATCCCAATTTCTGTTTTGATGTACAGGGTACCTGAATTCATTAAACATTTAAGCCATGCTTAGAGGACAGCCTTTTCTAAAGGTCTACACATAATAGAATAGTATATGTTTGGGACATTGTGTTGACATCATTTTCTAGAAAGAAAATCTTTACTAACAACAAAAGACCCACAAACAAACAAAAGCCCGTTTAAGTAATAACTAAATTAGATCATGTAGATAAAAGCAACAAAATTCCTGTATTACCTCCTCAAAAGATGTGCTGCTCTGCACAGCTCAATTCAGTTTTGCTAAATATAGTTAGTTCTATTCTTACCTTTCCCATATTGCTCCTGCCTTTATATTTTATACTTGAGAAGAATTTCAGAAGAAACAGATTCTTTGTTTCCCTTAGGTCAGGAAATTAATTCAGCATGGAAACTACTACCAAGAAACAGTCATTTCAAAGGCAGAGATGATAATACTACCTTTGCTCTCTATTTGGACTAGAGGCCATTTATTCTCTGGCAGAGGAAGCTTGTCTGCTTGGGATACCTGAGAAACACTGACTACAAAAGTTCAGAAAACCAACTGTAAATAGTGCTTTAAGCACCAACAGTATAAGTAAGGCAATATTACAGTCATCTAAACAGGAGGAAAAGGGAGCTCGAGCTGTTAGCTCCATAATCTGTCAACCCGCAGAAGTGGTAAATTCATTAAAAAAATATTAAATCAGTTTTACTAGATTATCTGCATTTTCTCATATGTCTTGGAAACATATTTCCCTCCATTGGCTGCGAGAACTCTGCATGACGAGAAGACACGACATCAGCAGGCAGTGCGATGTTAAAAGCGAACTAACTAGCTCTATTCAAATCTTGTCTTTTGCTCCATGGATTTTTATGCTTTCAGAAGTGATTTATGAAAGCAGGTAAAACAAAACAACAAAACAGACAATCACTTACCAATTATTATGGGTTGTGGCTCACTTTTTACTCCCACACCTGCACTGGTGCTTGCAGCAACTTCCACGCGGTACTGAATACCTGGATATAGGCCACCTATTACTACAGATCGAATGGCTGCATCTACTGTTTTGTTGATATGAAATCGGGTCTCATTACCTAGGCACCAGATCTGGGACAAAAGTTGATATGTTAAAAAATATGAAATTCTTCATACTCATAAAAAACCGTGCATAGATATGACATATCGAGGTATTGCATGACAATCACTTGTTGTAGACTTCCTAACAATGTTACTATCCAGGAGTAGCTGGAATTGTGATGATTTAGCTCAGGAAGCCGTCCCAGATTAGCATAGGACCAAGCTATCTGCAAAGACTGCTAGCAGATACCTCTCTGCACTCTGGCTCTCCATGGAGTGCAAACTCTGTGGTAACACTTCTTAGAAGCACAGACCAGAATCGTCCAAGTAAAAAGGAGGTGCTATACATTAATTGAAATCTTGTTCAGTAATATGATTACCACCAAAGCTTTCCTAAAAACCTCCCATATTTTTTCATCTTAATTTTCCATTGAATAGCAAAGGCAGACAAAGTAATACAAGCACAGTACTTCCTAAAGCTCTAAAGAAGAAAGAATTTTCAAAATTCTTTTCAACTTTCTTTCACTGCACAACAGGAATATGTGAAATTTCTGAAATGGAATAAGTACAAACACATTTTACTGATGCTTTTGTGATTACTTACATTGTTCAGGAATCCAGATATCAGTTCCTGATTCAATTACTCTCTAATTAAACAGAAAAAGCACTCTATAATCTCAATTGGCATTTTGTGATGAGAATGGTCTATGATTTCAGAGTGTTATGTCTCTCTCCTGTGGTTATTCATAGGCTTTTCCCAAGTTTCAAAATTAAGACCTTTTAGGAATTCTTCCTCAGTGAGTGTTATCTACGTGTACTGCTTCTGTATTATTAAAGAAAGTATTTACCACTCAAGGAAATCAGTGGATAAAGATTACATCATTACGATATGTACAATACGTAATTATAATAGCAGAAGAAAGCACTGTTGGTGCAACCACTATCAACAACCAACTGATGTGTCTAAGCAACAGAAATGCTCTCTTTACCATTATCTTTGACCCTGCCCCATTTTTTTATCATATCTTTTCTTTATTTTGTGAAACACTGAGGAAGATTTGGAGGGCTAAAGACACCCTTGTTCTCCTAAGCACAAGTAGATCTCATATGAAGGCCAGAATGCATTAGGGTGAGAAACCATTGCATTCATTTTTTCACTCCTTGTCTGTCCTGGTCTTAGGTTACAGCAGCTATGAGATACCCCTAATTAAAGGCATTTAATTTATAAATGAATTTACAGGCACTCTGATGCTTGAAATGGAATCAACATATCTACATTCAATTTGTTAGAAAATGTACTGTGAAAACCCAGCAGTCATTTTATACTCAAAGAAGGATTGGGCTCTTTTTACTACATTCATTGTACCCAGCTCACTAACCAGGCAGCCATATAATCTAACACAGAAGGGATGTAACAGGCAGTGACTCCAGCTGTTTTTATAAACAGCCTAGAGGTCTGAGCACCCACCTGGAACATGGCTTTTATTAACCAGCAGCCTACTTTGTTTCACATCTACGTATTTTGTGGTTTAGGAGTGTGATTTACTTATTTGCCCGTAAGCCTTTGATGGTTACTATTGACTTGATACTGGAGTCAGTATCAAGATTAATTAAGCCAAAAGATAATTATTAATTGGTATGTAAAAGAGATCAATAAAATACTGGGATTAATAAATCTTGATATTGACCAAAAGCAAAACAAAAGAAGTGCTATGCTAAACTTAAATATTGTGAGCATTTAATGCATCCCTCTGACCAAGCAATAAGCTGGAATAGGTTGAACCATTAGTTGATTTAAAAGTTAGACACTTTCTTCCTTCTTGATGCTGTGTTCCCTGAAGATGTAGCAGAGGAAAAAAATTACATCTTTTTATGTGGAAATAAGCTGCATCCACTACTTCCACCCTTTGTGGGACTGTCAAGAAATCTGCCCTGCTCTATTTCAATTAAAATTTCACACTAGGCACACAAGATGGCCACAGCAGAGTTATTTAACAAACAGCGTGTTCCTTGGTCGCAAGCCTGTGGCGATGCTTAACCTTGCCCATATTTTCCCCATAGTCCTCCACCTCAACAACACACTGGATGTAGTTTTTCTGTGTTGCAAAAATATACTTGTGCAAAAGTGAGTTAAGTGGGGAATTGCAGACTACAACAAAATTTGAGGTGATACATAAGGAGTGGATACTTTGAGCCATCATAGTAACAAAGAAGGAGAAAATACAGCCAATGTAGACAATTCTCATATAACAAACTCTGGATATAGCAGTGGTGTTCAAACTGTTCCTCAGAGCAGACAACCTAGCACTTTAAGCTGTGAATCTTGACAGAGATAGTACTCGGAAGAAATCTTGTATTTTCTCATAGCCACAGTCCTTGACTTTGACCTTGAAGTGTTAGGATTAGCATTTTTGCAGGGGAAAGAAGTATCTTTCCTGCAAGCTTTTCTGCCAGATTGAAAGCACTCTAAGACAAGGACTTCACTGCCTATCTTGAGAGTGCAGAAGCCAGTAACAAAAAAACCCCTTCTTCTCTTTCCTCAGCAGGGAAAAGCAAGAAAGAGAAGCATTGTAAACTAGCTGGCAATTGCAGCTCTCTTCCAGATCTAGCTTATGGTATTTTTGCTTTTAATATAACAGTAGTACTGCTTAATTTTTTTTTTTTTTTCTTTAAATCCATAAACAGTCATTCCTCTCTATATATGTAATTATATGGGCAGCTGTAAATGCTGTCAGAATCTAAATCCATAAACAGCACTATTGTTCTGTAATTCAAGCAGGCTGTTTTTCCTTCAACACACAACCCTCCCATTAGATATCCTTTCTACCTTATACTCCTGGATGACTCCATTTTGGTGATCTGGAGGGGGAGGATCCCAGGAGATGCTGATGCTTGTGCTGTTGTGATTTCCAACTGTCAGTACAGTAACAGACTGAGGAGGGGCACTTGGAGCTACACCAAGGAGAGGGAACAAACAGAAACAAGACATTAATCCATTTGCTAGAGCATGAATTTTGCTGAAACAGTATAAGAGCAAGCAGACAGCATACAAAGTTCACAATCCCTGCAGGCCTAGGTATGCACATATTGTTAGGCTCTGACAATTTTGAAAAATGCCTTCCTGAAGAGAAGCATAGCACTGAATCACAATGTGGAATTTGTGGCAATGGAGAATCAATACAAATCACTCCTCATTTACTTATATTTAGCATTTCTTAAGTTTGCATTGGAATTATTATCATGCTTTCATTTGTTTTCCATAATATGTATGGATAGCTATGGATATATCAACCAAGTCACAATGTGAAGGTGCTTCACCTGGGCTGAAAAGTGTTTTGATTCTCCTTTCCCCGCATGCTTTAATAATAATGTGAGCAGCAGATGTTTAAGGATCTTTTTTTGTTTCCTATTTGTTCTCCAGGAAGACATTAACAGGTTTAAATATAAAACCTTTCAACTCCTACATGGAAAAGGGTTAAAGTGTTCAGGGCTTTACACTAAATGCCAATGAATAGGGGAGGCGCTAAGTTAGGTCAGATATATACTTATGTCCTCTTTTCCCTAGGAAAATTGCTTTCTCCTCAGAGTCTTGTTCCATTCAACCATTAGCAGCTGTTTGGCTGGTCACTGCATATCAAGGCCATATCTATAAGATAATTGCTTGACAGCCCTGCTACTTTGGCTATTAAGTGTGAAAACAAAAAAAATCATAGCTGTTAGTGATCAGAGCTATGCAGGCAAAGCCCTTTTTGCAGCTCCACCAGCAGCAGAGTGTTTCTGTTGGCTCAGGACAGGTTTGGGATGTGGTGTGGCAGCTCTGCTTCCAACAGCCCCCTCTTTAAGCATCTGCTGCATCTCCATGTGGGGACTCTCCCACCATAGCTATAGCTGCCAGGGCAGAAGGCTGTGGCAAGTGTCCCTCCTCAGCCACTTAAAACTTCTTGTGCACCCCCCACCCTTACTTCTAGGCAAGTGCTGAAACTCCATCGCAGTGGCAAGCTAAGTCACCAAAGTCGAGTGCATTATATTAAGGTATTCCTACCCAGAGAGGTCTCATTCACTGCTAGGCTCTATGGCAATAGGACTCTAGTCTTACATATATTCCTGCTGCATGAACATCCTTGGACCACACTTCTCAGAAAAGCAAAGAGTCACTGGCATCTGTGTGTTAAAGTCTGGCAGGTTTAACTCAATTAAACACAGCCACAGATATCAGAAATATTCAAGCTTCCCGAGCCAATTCAGATTTCCTGATTACTCCCTGTGGCCTCTTTGAGACTGGCTGTGTTCCCACTTTGCATGCTCCTCAGAACTTGACCTGGCACAGGCTCATGGAGCTGAGCTGAAATCCTTGCCCTGGTAACTCTGAAGAGTTGGAGTAGCCTGTTGCAGGAATCACACAACTTAAAGTGAGGGTATCAGAGGTGGGGACAAGGGACCATATAAGATTACATAAAAAAAAAATATTTTGGAGGAAAAATGACATGTGTATTCCTGTTCTGTAAGGCTGTACATTTTTACAACTGCATTTTCAGATACTGATTCAGCTACAAAGCAAATAGTGCTTGGTAGAGTCTGTGTGACCTTGAATGATGCAGAGAAACAGCGCACTGGAAGGCAGAAATGGAGCTGTATTGTGCACAATTCGACTCTTAGCCAGCTCAAGTGAAGCACAGAAAGGTGGCCTTGGGCTACTCCTTGCAATCGTGCAAAGCATAAAAATGGTGAAGTTAATAGTTGCATTGTGTGTTTTATGGCAAGTGAAATAATTTGCCACACAGTAAAAAATTTAGCATTTTAAATGTCTTCAAGTTATTTAATAACAACAAAACCATGAATAAATGTATGTGTGTGGTATTCATTAGAACAATATTTTACATGAAAATAATAATCATAAAATTGGCAAAGCTTAATATTGTACAACTCATTTTTGGTTTGAAGCACAATGGAACAACTTGCTGATATGCATTTACTTTCATTTGCAAACACAAAGGACACTCAGAAATAAAATTTCTTATATACACATACCTGGAAACACAGAGAGGAGAGTAAATGCTAAAGAAATGTAAAATGAATACCTTACTCTAACTTTTAAAGAAAGACATACTGTATTCATCTATGCATTTAAACTGCTTGAATATGCTAGTTAATATTCTACTAATGTGTGTCGGGGTTGTTTTGGGAGGATATATGGTAAGTTTGAAGCAAAATTAAAATTGCAACTGATGAATGCAGCTGAAAGTATCATTTTAAGAGCTGCACTAAGGCAAGAAGGAATTGACAGACAGCAACTGATAAAAACTAAGACTTCCATTACCTACTGTCATATTTTTGTGGTGACACACAATATGTAGAGTAAATACTAGTCCACAAAGTTATTCCAAAAAAGAATATAGTGTATGGAATTAAAAAAAAAAATCATCTCTCTTTAGAGCAAGTGTGAAAGAAATAGTGAAAATTATAAAATTAAATATTTTATTTAGTTCTTTTTCATATGTGGATACACATATATGTATATAGCAGTTCTGCTTCCTTCCTCTGATAGTATCACTCTGTAAACTGGCAACACGATATAAATTAAGCCACTCATCTGACACTGCTGCAGTTATTAAATAGATCACATTGAAAAATAACATTTTTAAAACTGTTTTCTCATTTCCCTTGCTGCTGGCTTGTGGAGAACACCTTGCCTACTTCTTGACAGGTCAATTATTCCAGTGCTCAGCTTCTTCTTACAGATATGAAAGAACCCAAATCGCTGCTCATCTTTTCCAGACGCAGCCAAACAGAATTCCATTTATTACCTTCACAAGGCCAAAGAGGCAGGAGATGGATGGATACTGAACAGTGACAAATGTCTGATCTAGAGGAAAAATCTAACTGCACTAAAATTGATTTTTTGAGGTAGGCCTCAGAAGTAACATTGCATGTAAAATTCAATCCAGCAGAAAGCTGCCACTACCTTTTGGTCATATTTTGCCTTTACCAGGGCTATTTGCTTTGAAGTCACAAAAAGCTTCCAATGTGCATATCACTCTTCCAAATGATTTTCTAAAAATAGTGTAGCTGACATTTTTAAAAAGTCAAGTCTAAAAAACCTCATTTTCAAAATGGAATCACAGGTGACACAGCAAGTGGGATAGCTTTAAATAGACTGCCATCTTTCTTCATTGGATGAGAAGTAAACCACTGTCATTAAACTTTTAGTTGATGTTATTTTTGAAATACATGAACACCAATATAATTACAAAGATAATGTGAAAAATTAAAGGGAATATCTGTAGAACTACATCTACTGAATGTCTTAATTTTCTCATGGAAGTACTTAACTCTGTCAACCAAGCAAGAGAAAGAATTATTTACAGGGGCTGACATTTGTCTGGTGCTAATACCAGTTACAGGCTGATGGTTTTTTGAGAGAGATACTTGTAAACAGACTCCTTGAAGGTTATACTAATCTACAAAGTGGATCCTAGGCTGTGAGTTATACATGTCTGTAAGCAACAAAAGTTTTTTAAATCTTCACTATGTGGAAAGTTATTCCACATGAACAAAGTGGCCTTTAAAGCAGGAAATTACCTGACAGGCTCTGCTGGAAGCTGAGATTTATAAAAGAAAATGTCATTCCTCAAGTATTTTATAGAAACAGACAGGAGCTACAAAATCTTCTCTATTTTTCAGTAGTTCTTAATTTACTTTTAGCAAGAGGTAGTTAGATGAACTAAATAAGCAAAATCAACTGAAATAGGACAAGAAGAATATCTGCTAGTGAGGGGACAAAAACTTTCATTTTAACTCTAAAAAAGCAATTTCACCTCTAGAAACTTTTTTTTTCGATTTTGTTTTACTTTTTTTAAAGCTTTGTTCAGACTGCTGCAAAACTATTGTTTACCAACTGACTTAGGTTTTATAGTTTGAACCAAAAATGGGAACCTAAAATTCCCAAATTTTAAATCAGACTTGAACAATGCCTTCCTACATGCTCTTCTATGTGTTTGCAGGATACTGAATTTCCTCATCTATAAAGTACCATTGGCAACCAAGTTATCTTCAGGATTGCTTACTTGTTGGGCAATAATCATAACAAACCAAAAAGAAAAGTGAGTAATGAGTCCATTCTAGAATTAAAAAGTACTTGGCAATCAGCACTAAATTCGACCTCAGGAGACTACTGTAAATGATTAAGAAGTATCTTCAATAGGAAGGAAAGAGTGAACTCAAAACCCATTGAAACTATATGAGCATTTTGAAATTTCACCAATATGTCTTTCCCTTGCTTTGAAAGAAATCAATGAAACAGAGAAGATGAACCCTTTTTGTTATGATCATCCTTCTACTTTTACAGGAGAGATTCTCCAGGCAAAGGTTGCATTAGATAAGTAGAAAGATAGGTTACTTGTACATTTCTAGGAGAAAAAGGTAATAACTTATACCTCATCTCACTCTCTTTACTTTTCAATTAAAAAAACAGTCCGGGAGTGCATATGTTTTAGCAAAGCTATATACCACACTATGTGCTATAGATATAAACACTTACGCATTTCAGAAATGTAAACTGTTTCCTCCATCTGCATCCTGCATGTTTCACAGACGCTTGGAAAGTACTAAAGGAAATACTCTGAAGGACTAAAAGGGCAGCTCCATGAACGGTGTGCTAACAGAAACTCTTAATAAAGTGGCATGCCCTTGAGAATGGAGTTCCCTCAGACTAGTAAAATATCTGTCCTTCACCAGTGCCCATTTCCCAACCAAACTGCTCATCTACATTATTACCCATTCAGAAACATGTGCTTGATATTAAACACTCATTTCTAAAAGGTTTCATTTATTGGTTATATTTTCAAAGTGCAGACCAAAGTCTTTTATTGCAGGAGCACTGGTTATAAAAGAATGGCTGCAGTGCACAATTTTTTACATACCCAAATCCACTTGTGCATTAGAAGGACATATCAGCCAGAATAATATAGGACCGGACCACTGCTTTGTCATGGAATACTTACAGCACAAAACTGAATATTACATTGAATTCTAATACCAACCCTACACCTAACAAACAGAAGTAGTGTGGAAAAAATGAAGCTGAATATATGCATAGACACAATAACCACTCTTGGTTTCACCTCCAGTACTAGGTATGGAAGCCTATTGCTTTTCTGACCATTTTACTAACCTTCCTCTGTGGTACGTGCAGACTTTGACTCACTGTCCATTCCTTGGAATTCATTGAAATAAGGGCGAACCTTAATTTCATAAGTGACACCCTTTTTCAAGCTGACGAGGACTGCACTGCGCTCAGTTGGGACTTTGACCTCCAAGTTCTGCCACACAGCTGGAGAAGGTAGGCTAGATGTTTGGCGATACATTACGCGGTAGCCCTGAATAAACTGTGATTGGCGGTCAACCTAGAAATGGCATTAAATAATATGTCAATGAACATATTCAAGTAATGAAACTGTATTAAAAAAACCCACAAAATACCCCTAGAATACTTTTGTCCTCATGTAAAAGAGAAAATGAACAGTTGTTTCAGATGCTGAATTTAAAAATAAACTGACTTCTTGTAAGTCACTGTTGATTAATTGTCTATAAAGAACATTTTTCTCGCATTACTTGTTATAGAACATTTCTTTCTATTTTACTTTCTCCAGTTCTATGACAAATACTACCTTAAATCATGAAACAAGGCCCCACCCCTGTAACAAATCATGAAAGAGAACTTTGGCACAAAGCTTACTGGATGTAAACTTATTAAGCACATCTTGGCTACTGATCTGCTGAAACAGGAGAAGAAAAGAAAAACAAATTGTTAGAAAGGGACAAGTCTTTGAAGATACCCTACATGCTTTCAGTTAGTTCATTACTTGGCTCACAGCTCATCTTTTCATGAGATGCTCAGGAAAGTAAAATAAACATAAGACAGATGCAGAGAAAACAACTTTCAAGGACATGTGCTGTTTCTTGTGTTCCCAATCTAAGCAGTCTCTTTGCATCCTGGGGTTGTGATGCTCTCAGGCCATCAGATGGAGGTGGAACGTTGGTTTTGGTTTGTATTTTATATGTTGCTAGGCAAACACAATTCCAGATTGGACCATACATAGAATTTTAACAATTCTGATCATAGCTATAAATAGAATTTTTATTTGAAGGGAAAACTGAATGTGTTCTATCTTGGAGAGGCTGCATGATTTTTTTCTCTTGGGAAATAAAAGGGCACAAAACAATGATTCAAGCACTTATGATGTTTGCATGAATTTTGCCTGAAAAAACTGTCAAAACAACTTGATGGATAAAACCAAACCAAATCCAGCTGCTTCTGTAGCCATCAAATAAAGAGCCAAAGGAAGTGCAGCACAAAGGACAAGACTATACAGCTAGCTGTTTGGTAAATCTCTGGGTTATAACTAAAATTCAACAAGTAGGATTTCTTTTCTGTTCTTGGCAATTTGTTACCTCAAAGATATTTCAGAATTGGGAGATACATTTGTTTGACTTCTCTTAAGAATAAATGATTTTAAGGCTGAAAACACAAACCAGGGTCTATTATGCTTCTCCTGTAATACTGTTACAGTTTGTTGAGACATTCAGAAGGGACACAGATTTTCAGACATTAAAAAGCAGGGCGAGCAAGAAGAAAGCTTTATTTATGAGAGCAAAGTAGAAATGTCTTTCATCAAAACTGTCACTGTTAAAAACCTTGCAACATACGTTACAACAACATTAAGCTTGCATTTTATAAACTTCTCTACATTCACTTTAAGTGAATTTATGCACTGAAAGAGGGATATAACTCACAATAATAGCTTGTTAATACCGAAAGAATCAAGCTGTGTTTTTAAGAAGAACATTAAGCAGCTGTTTCCAGATGAAGGGAGTCTGTAAATCAGAGTAAATTGTTTTTATCCATGTTTGACTTTGATTAACAAAATGTTTTACGGACATAAAGACTTTATGAACCTCATGTTTATTACAAAATTCAGCAAGAATAACGCTCTCATGCACTTTGTAATACAGATTCTCAACCTAAATTACAATATAAGGCTATGATGTTTAATAATCAAACATTGAGTTTGATTCCTGCCTAACTTCTGAGTTAGAAGCTATGCTGAAGG
>VYZX01006987.1:8704-19237 GCA_013401335.1 Brachypteracias leptosomus
TTTGATATCTTCAGTTAGTCCAATATCTGGGGGTAGAAAACTATGGCTTACAAACCTCACTACTTTATAGTGATTACTATGGGATACTCCAGCAGTGTGGGAATAGAAATGATCACCAGGCTAGCAGAAGAACAGAAAATAGCTGTGTTTTGCCTCTGACAACCACTGAACATGTGCAGACCTCATATGCTCCTTGAGAGAAAAATTGAAGTCATGGCACAGCAAGGACTGGTTATAAGGCTGATGCCATATCCAAAATACTAAACCCATTCCTATGCTGGAACAAAGCACAAGCCCCCCTAAGTTACACTCACAGGGTTTATTGAAAGGCAAAGCCTTACACACAAAGCCTTGCCCACAAGCAGCAAACCAAGCTGACATTTGCCTTTAACTCACATAGCACACGGTTGTGTGCTTTGCCAGGAGCTTCAGACAAGAAAGATGGTGCATGCAAGAGGTCTTACAGCCCTGTGAGATGAAGCAATGACCATTTATATCTTTCTGTATTGCTTCCAGTAACAAAATTCTAATGACTGACAAATGAAAGCTGGTCCTGGGTATATGCATGTGAAGGAAACCTCTGCCTGACCCAGTGGGGTCTATCAAGTTAGTGCTCTCTCATGGTGGAACATGAGCCTGTAGAAGCTTGGGTTTGACTTAGGTGTGTAATTACAGAATGTATTTCAATGGGCAAGTCCTCTGAAAGCATTAAAACCAACAGTGAGATCACAGTGGGACTCATTAGTGAATCACAGACCTAAGTCAATGTGTTTGAATAGTTCCAGGGCTGGCTTGGACCACAGGAGGAACTGCCATGCGGTTGTCAGTCCTCAACACTTCCTGACAGGCCTTTAGAAGCCCTACTTACATGGACTACCAGTGACTTAGGGCCCTGGGGTGTTGACAGGTCAGTTGGGATTTTTTGATATGAATGTTGAGAAACATGGGGAAAATAGATGAATACTTTGGAGATAGAGCAGGAGGGTTGTTACATGTGGAGAAAATGAACGGTATGCTACTGGATCAGGGACTCTAATCCCTCTAGCATTGTTTTTCAGTTACTCTGTTATACTCCCATTTCATTTGCCTCAAATTATGGACAATGGAGCAAATTTTTGTTCATATATAGCAATGACTGTAGAAGGAAGAAAAAAGCCAAAGATGCAGTCAGCAAAATCCAGCTGTAATCTTGCAATCACAGCTTCTCAGAAATAGTCTCTAGCACTATCAGAAAATACATGTGTGGTCTGATCATGGCCAGAATGTTTGTCTGGAATTTCTCCACCATTCTCATCTAGAGGTTAATGTTTATGAATGCTTTTGCACAGCTTTGGGAGCTCTCTGTCCTACTAAGTATGCCTTTTTCGTGATGGTAGGCTAAAGGACTCTAGCTATAACCATGTGTTCTTGTATTCCACATTACTATTGATGTGTAATATATTTCTGATACAGAAAATAGACCTGATGTCCAGCAAAATTTGTAATCTCTAAATTTGTTGAAGAAATAGCAGGAGACTAACAGAGAAGCAGATAGCAGTCTGCTCAACATTCAAACCTCAGTGGATAGGTACCTGCAATTTTGTGTCATTCATCTCCTGCCTTTGTAACTTGCCTGTTTGCGCTGGCATCAAACAATAGGTCTGCCTGAAAATAAGGTACTTCAGGGTTGGATCATCAGGTGAAAGCTAAAAGACAAGTAGTGCAAGACTCTGAGAGCTAAATGTTGCAAAGTATTTAATAGAAATATCTAACAAAAGCCCCTGAGAGCATCCAGGAGGTGTCACCCTGTAGAGCTGCCAGAGCTCTTCGGTGAGACCAGTGCTTCTTTGTGATCTACTCCAGCTTGTGTGTGTACAAATTCAAGTACAAATATACATAAAATAGAAATTTCTACTTCTGCTTCCTGGGATCAGCCCCTTACCATAGAGTAACACTTGCTATTCTTCCCTAAATTACCAAGAAATGAGAGGAAACATTAGAATTAAACTTTCTTGCAATAATTTTGAGGGGCTTGGTCTAGTTTATCATTTTTCTTGGCCCTCTAATGCCTTGGGAAAGTAAGATGAAGAATTTAGATAGCAGAATGATCTATGACCATCAGTGGTGTTACTCCTTAAAAATGGATTCAAGAATGTTCCTGCTGCCCCATGGACACTTTGTGGTGCTCTGCTGATGTGCTTTTGTCCCCGGTTCATAAGATGTGAGTATAATCATGCAAAAGATTAGTTCAAACACTGGAAAAATACTTCTCTCCTTTTGTGAGACAGTATATCAGGGCTAAACAAGAGGTCTGTACTGTCATTTGAACTTTGAAGTTTCCATATGGTCTTGGGCAATGCAAATTTTTAATGGCAACTTCACAGCTAATAAACTGATGACAAGCAGAGCGGCCATGTCAGTTGGAAGAGATGACGACCTCCACTTTACAGCTCTAATTATAACATGTGCAGTACTTTCAAACCTAGATAAGAAATGTTCATTCCAGTCCCACTACCAGCCTGAAATAATCTAAATAACCACTGACTGTTGTATTTGCAAATCTAAATATACTGCATAAGTCCACGGGGTTTGAAGTGCATCTGAAGTAGAACCCAAACCCAACCCCAGACCTTAACCCCTTCCGTAATTTTATTTTGGAGTGGGAATTTGTGTCTGGACCATTACAAATACAAATGTCCTTTCCCTGAAACTCTTTTCCCAGTCACTTAAATAAGAATGGCCCTAAAATTCAAGTAATAACAAGAGCTGCATGACTGCTGCATTTCTGAGGCTTAGTCATTGAAAGAAATCAAACAGCTAAGATGAGAGTAGAGCTTAATGAATATTATTTTCCATGTATATTTCTGCCCCAAATATTTAGCTTTGTTTTGAGTATGCTTCATATAATTCATTCTTAATTGAGGTTGAATGCTATATCTTATTGCTATAACATTTATTAATGAATATTTTCATGTAGCTTTTCAAGCATAGATTGTTTTAAAGAAATGTGGGAATATCTAGAAAAAAATATCCCTAATACCTTCTTGCTTAATCAAACTTGAACCAAATTTGCAAATTCTTCTCTCTTCCAAACTTCTGTTTTCAAAGAACTCTCATGATTGTCAAAAATATTTCCCAGAGCTGGCCACGTGCACCTGCCAGACTGACATTTTTATTTTAAAGCATGCGATTTTAATTCCATGTGCTCAATAGCACTGACCTCAGACCATAATTTATGTTGCTAATAATGCACTCCTGTAAAAAAAAATACAAGGTGAGGCTGAAGGGAAGGTTTGCTTGTCAGATGTCATGGCAGTGAGTGGAGTTTGACAGCAGGGAGCACGGGGTGAAGAGAAAAGAGCCAGCTGTTATTATGTGTTATGTTCCTCTGTGAAAGGGGAAAGATGGACCAACTCCTGCAGTTTCAGCTATTTCCCCTCCAGCCAGGGTGCTTCTCCTTGAACTGTGACACCGAGCCGAGAAGTAATGACATTATTTTGCAGACTGGAAGCTCAAGAGGGCAGGGACTGTCTCTTTATTTGTACTCATCCAGCACTCAGCACAATGGAGGCTTGATAGAGACTGTGGCCTCGGGACAGTGAAAACAATCATATAAATAACTCCACATACACAGGAAAGCCTAGCTGGAAAGTTTAATTGCTGTGACAGTACCAACATCTGCTCTGGTAAAAGCCTACTTAAATTCCAACACTGCATTAAGCAATCTGGGAGAACTCTCCTTGTATGTTGGCATCTAAAGAATATTTTACGTGGCCTAAAAATACCCCCTCCTGCTGTCAAGTATTTCAGCTTTGCCACTATCCAACATTTTTATTCTAAACACACATTTTTAAGTGCAGCTGGGGCTAAGTGACCAGCAAATCTGATTACTGCGAGTGTACAATGCCTGACATCCTTTATGCACTTGATTCTTGACTCAACACAGTGGGAGCTAATGGGAGTTGTGAGGCTAATGCCCTGTGTAGCAGGTTGCCGTGGTTTAACCCGGCAGGTAGCTAAACACCACACAGCCCTCTGCTCACTCCCCTCCTCTGCAGTGGCACAAGGCAAGAACTGGAAAAAAAATAAGTAAAATTTGTGGGTTGAGATACAGACAATTTAATAGGACAGAAAAGGATGGCAAAATAATAATAATAATAATCATTATAATTATAATGTAATATAAAAAAGTTATGCATAGTACAATTGCTTGCTACCCCCAACTGATGCCCAGGCAGTTCCCAAGTAGTGGTCACCCAGTCAGCTTTCTCCCTGATTTATATACTGAGCATGACATCATGTGGTACGATCTCTACAACTACCTAAAAGGAGGTTGTAGTGAGGCTGGTGTTGGTCTCTTCTCCCAGGTATCTAACAACATGACAAGAGGTAATGGCCTTCACCAGGGGAGGTTTAGATTGGATATCTGGAAGAAGTTCTTTACTGAAAGAGTGGTCAGGCACTGGAACAGGCTGCCCAGGGAAGTGGTGGAGTCACCATCCCTGGAGGGGTTCAAAAAATGAGCAGATGTGGCACTTCAGGACATGGTCTAGTGGTCAGGGAAATGTTGGGATGAAGGTTGGACTTGATGATGCTGGAGGTCTTTTCCAACCTAAATGATTCTATGAAATATCCCTTTGGCCAATTTGGGTCAGCTGTGTCCGTTGTGTCCCTTCCCAGCTTTCTTGTGCACTCCCAGCCCACCCACTGGCAGGGCAGTATGAGAAGGTGAAAAGTCCTTGACTTAGTGTAAATACTGCTTAGCAACAACTAAAACATTATTGTGTTATCAACATTATTCTCATTCTAAATCTGAAACGTAACCCTGTCCCAGCTATTAGGAAGAACATTAACTTCATACCAGCTAAAACCAGGACACAAGCTGAGAGCATGGCTCTGAAAATTCACACACAAGGCTTTCCATCTTCATAAGGATGCTTTGCTGACAATGACAGTGGTGGGTGGTGTGTGTGATATCAGGAAAGATCAGAACATGGCACAGGCAGAAATCCTGTGACACCAATGCAGAGGTTCTTAAGGATCTCAACTGTTGGGAAGAGGACTGATTACTTTCTCAGTAAATAAACTGAATGTTATCTTTAAAAATGATGCAGATAAAAAAAAAAAAAAGAGATGACAGAGAATTACCATAACAAAAGAAGTTTTTCTTTTTCTTTTATTCATCATGAGAAAGGATGGCTGTGAGGGTAAAACAATACACTGGGAGCTAGAAGATTTATTCTTTGGGATTTCCACAGATTCTCTTAATGATTTTAAGGACAGCCACATTTCTTCCCTCTCACCTTGCTGCAAGACCCAGTTAAATTATAAATTCTTCAGGGAAGAGATGATCCCTTGTTATGTGTCTGGTACAGTGGCATCCTGCCCCACGAACATATGCTGATATTTTTAATAGCTCTACTGTGAGATTTGTTGTAAGGATGGCTTGGTGAGAATATAATGCTTGCACTGTGTGGGAGGTCAGACTAGATAATTTTAATAGGCCCTCCTGAACATGAAATATTTTATCAAACAAAAACACAGTGATAAAGGCAGCAATTATTTTCATAATGAGAATTCGTGATTGTGTGGACAGCGTTGAACAAAAATAAATGAGAGCTGGAGACTAATAGCAGGCTTCTGTAACACTAAGAGGAACAAGTATTCCTGCAAACAGAATTAGTATTGCTAATACTTCATATTCACGCAGCATTTCACAGAGCTATCGCTTCCATTTTGAGGAAGGAGCAAGCAGGGAACAAGGGGTGATGTGGCTGCACAAGACCATGCAGCACTGCACTAGGTAAAGGCTGCTGGACCACCTCTGCCAGCCTGTCTCCCCCCCCAGACATTTTGCACATCTGGAAGTGCCAACACAGGCAGAGCCAATGAGGTGCCCCTCTCATGCCCCACACTTCTCCTACACTCCCCATCCTGGGTGACACCCTGCATACCTCTGACAGTCACCTTCCCTCCCATCAGTGTAGGATGGCAGTAAGTCCACCCAGCTCCTGCTGGGCCCAATTCAGATATGGGGGTCTTCTCAGGGCAGATTGGACAGGGAGATCTTTAAATCAGGCATGTGATGACTGTTACCTGCAGCTCCACCTTGTCTCTGGATGCACCCCTTTGACAAACCCTCTCTCAGAAATTACCAGCACTGGTAGACACTTGGGGGTGTGAGGATGTGATTGTGCATGTGTGCATATGAAGAGGTAAGAGAATGACTCAAAAATACATTTTTATTGCCATAACTCTTGCCTTGCTCTTTCTTCCCTGACTTTAATTGAGTTTACACTGACTTTTGCTTGGAAAGCTGGTTACTTCTGTGATTTTAGATTATTATTTTTTGATTTTCATTGATAGACACATACATCCTCACTGGGTAGTTCTTCACATACCCATATTAGCTACTTGTGACCAATTTGCAGGCACTATGTACAGTGCCTATAGGGCCAGGAGCCAAGTTCCCAGCAGATGTAAATAAGAAGCTGTACCAATTTACATCTGCAGATTATCTGCTATGACACTAAATTTTTCCTTCCTCCTGCCCCTGATACAGGATGCTCTGTCTACCAGATGCAATAACAGTAAAATGCCGGTAAGATTAAAGGCCCATTCTAGTAACCTTTTACAATCTGATTTACTAATTGGGCCATGGGACTCACAAAGCAGTGTGATTCTACCTCAACTACTAATTATCTGGCACTCAGATCCCAAATTAAAGACCTTATGCAGATGATTGGAGTCTTAGGGGGATGTGATTCTCTCTTGTCATTTTAAGGAGACAGACTCTTTCATATACTGTACGTACAAAAATGGGAAGAATATGACAGGAGCAATTTTGCTTCCTTGCTATTAGTATTCATGACATCCATGCTATCTGGGAAAGAGAAAAAAAAAGAGAGGGAAAAAAGAATTATACTACAATAGTGATGTTTTGGCAGTTTGTGAACAACTGCACTTATAAAGGGCTATTAATAGATTAAGATCATGTCTACTGTACTCCCAACAGTTACCTAAGGATCTTGAAGTGTACTTGTAATAATAGCAATGCTCAGTACTTAAAGAGTTTTACATCTCCAAAGTACTGTACAAACATTAACTAATTGATCATCAGCACCACAGTGATCTGTCAACATTAATCAGAGTACCTTTTGAAAAAAGACCAACCCTGTATTTCATTTGTTTAGGTGGTAGATCTATTCTGTAGAAAGTCTTGCACCCCAGAGTGCCTTCATACTGTAAAATTAAGTGTTACAAGAAACACCTGCCATGGATACTCTATTTTCTCATTTTGACCTCATGGGAAGAAATATTAGAAAGTGGGACATTTCCTTGGTAGATGTTTTTGTATTGCATATGAAGGTATTATTTGTGTTTTTAAAATACATGCATTTGCATAAATCTGTAGTAAAGACAACACTGATAAAAATTTATATAGTGTGTTTTTTAGTAATTCTTGCTTTGTAGATGAACGTCCTTCAGCTGCATTCTTAGATGATTGCATTGCACAAAGAGAACAAAGTTCTTTGCTCTTTGGTGTCTTCACACCTGCAAAACTGATTCACTTTGACTATGAAAATGAAGTGGATCTAGAAATAGGAAATACACCCTTCTTCTTTTTTTTTTCTTTTTTTTTTTTTTCTTTTCTTTTTGAGGGATCACAATGTCGTTTCACTGAAACATCAGAGGGAAACAATTCTCAGTTTGCCTTGTGCAGTTTCTAACATGTAAGTGGCTGTCGAGGTGCCTTTTTAGCACAAGACCAAGCTATTGCATCTGTCTCCCCATACCAAAGTTGATGCAAAGGACTGCCACAGGAACCATTTGCAGTTGTTGAAATAGGTTATATGCCCTGAATAACACAGCAAACAAGCCACAAAGTTTTAAGCACCATCTATTAATGCTGAACTTAGTGACCACTTGTAATATACCTATGCACAAAATCACACGCAGAGATAGCTATCTCTCCTCTGCTTCCCAAGCTCCACTAAAAGAATAATATTAACAAACACAAGGTCAAGGTCTCCAGAGAATTTTAGTTGCTTGTATTCCCTTAAATAAACATAGATATGCAGGTCTTTAATGATGTGATCATATAGTATTTTTCTGAATGACCTGGTCTCATTTGGTCCAGAAATGCAATGATACATTACGTTGTTTCATCTTTCTTAGGCAATGTGTGGCTTTTTTGTTGTTGTTGGGTTTTTTCCTGAATACTATCTAGCCAAACTTTTCTGTTCATTTCCATATGGGATTTTGTGTCATTCTAAATGCCTCAAAAATATTAATAAACTCCAGCTGGATTCCAGTGCAGGGTGGAGGGCGAGAAAAGAACAAGATGATTTAAGGTTTCTTGTGCATTTAACTATTGCATGTCTGTTTTTTCTAATCTTATGATAATTATGTTTTTAGGGAGGATTTTCATGTGTAATTTACTAGATTTTCAAGGACAAAATTAATAAACCCCAAAATCTCATCCTTGGCATAGTATTAAAACTTACACGGTTCATTGGTAGGATTGGAAAGTTAAGTTACAGATCAGACTCCTATTACTAAAATAAGAGATAACCACAATAGCAGAGAAGCTCCTCTTAAAGGGGGTTGACACATATTTTGCAAGCTCCATGAGGCTTTGTGCTGCAAATGTGGCTTATACAGTTTCCTCTGGTGGAGTCTTTGTAGGATGTTAAAAGGAAGGACCAACATACCAGTAAACCAACTGCTGATGTATGTACAGACTATCAGCGTGGGCTGATAGTACCAAGCACTGACTGATTCCCCATTCAGGCACCACTACTAGTATGAGTGGGTTGACTTGATGACCAAAAATATCAGCCTTCCTGAACTGCTGTTCATTTTTTTCTTATTCCTTATATGATTGTGCCAATGCAAGGATCTTGTTCCAGTCTTTCTTTATGCTGCCTTCAGATGTATAGCCCACAGACTCACATCAGAGAATGGTGAGACACCCAAGGAAGGTGCTTGGCTCTTCAAAGAATCCTATAACTTTTAAATTGCTTGTTTTAAGTTACATGTAACTTTCAAGCATGTGTTCTGGTTATGTCTTGGTATGTACTTGCATGCTAATGCCATGAAGAAAGAAAGGATGCCCAAAGGCTTGGAGTCAGAAAGAATTATTAGACATGTCATGAAGGTCTTTCTTGCTCACTATGTAGCCAAATAATCAGTGATATTCAGATAGGCTTCCAAGAGCTCAGCCTCTCCTGGGAAGCATTTCCAGACCTCCCAAGTCTGTAGAAATCTCAGGAGAAAGTGAAATTCCTGACAGTTGTGTGAATCTCAGCTTCAAGTAATACAAGATGATTTTTTTTCTAATCCCAGATGGGGTCTGAGAGTGAAAATGAAATTATAACCTTCTGTTGGAGACTAGGGGTGGCTGTAAGTCTTAAAAAACCTTGGAGAGGTTATTTTTCATTTAAATTTGTATTATGCCAGTCTGCTGGGAATTGCTTATGTATTACTTGCAAATTCTTGTTTGATTCTTTGAACTCTCTGTATATTTCAACCATTGTGATATCTTTTGGTGTATTTGTTAGATGAAATCACACCAAGCTTGTAGCTGAAGGGGAAAATGAATACAGATCTTCTGAAGCCCAGGTCAGACCTCTTTCCATTAGCCAGTCTCCATACACTGCCAGTAAAAGTGGAATTTTTTGCTTGATGTGATGTCAAAATACAGGTCAATTCAATGAATCAAAATCAAAACTTTACTGTTTTAGGTTTGAAATTTCTCATCATTCATAAACGAAATGGATACTATGAAACTATTTTGTTTACAATCCTATACTGTGGGACAAAAAATAGCTTGGTGAATTTTCACAGAGAAAAATGCGGCTCCTTTCCTCTTTGTTTTGATGGAGTACAAAATCAAAATGCAATAGAAGAAGCTTTTTATTTAATGTAGTCTAATGATAGACTAACCTCCACTTTTTAGGGGAACAGAATTCTAGGGCACAAAATAAAAAAAACCTCTAAGTTTGGGGGGTTTTCTTCTGGAAAAGGTCTTTTTTTTTTTCCTCTGAGTACTAAGTATACTCATTCAGTATTTCAACTAATCCTTCCTTCCCTCCTTAAATGGGGCTACTTCCAAGGTGCTATAATGGATATTATACTGTGATATCCATTGTAGAAACTGCTGAGAATGGAGTACAAGGTTGGGACTGGCAGTGCAAAAGGGCTGTGTTATTTGTTCCCTGCTAAGGAGGGGTGTGAGGGAACCTGTCTATTAAGGCTGGGAGCAAGGAATGGCAAACTGGCTTTTGTGCAGATTCCCTTGAGGCTCTAAGCAGGAAACAGATTAATTTTCTGCCTTAATTATCCTTATTTGTAAAATGAACATGAAAATGCTTTTCTGCTTTAGAGGACAGATATGAGGGTTAAGACTGAGGAATAAAGATTGAGAAGCTGAGACTGAAGACAACGGAAACAAGAAATATCGCTATCCTGACACAAGCATCCTATTCCACTCTTGATATGTTTGCAAATTATTTGTGATCATTTCAAAGTGTGTATCTCAACACAGGCTTC
>VYZX01006989.1:22660-33288 GCA_013401335.1 Brachypteracias leptosomus
CACCACTAACCACAGGCCTCCAACTAGACTCTTCTCTGCTGACTACAACTCTTTGGGCTCTGTTCTTCAGCCAGTTTCCAATCCATCTCACCACATAACCATCCAATCCACACTTCTTAAGCTTGGCTGCGAGGATATCATGAGAGACAGTATCAAAAGCTTTGCTGAAGTCGAGACATACCACATCCACTGCCCTTCCCTCATCTATTCATCTAGTTGTGCCATCATACAAGGCTATCATATTAGTCAAGCATGACTTACCTTTGTTGAATCCATGCTGACTACTTGTGATCAGCCTCCTTTCCTCAACATGCTTTGAGATGGTGGCAAGAACAAGCTGTTTCATCACCTTTCCTAGAATGGAGGTGAGGCTGACCAGCTTATAGCTACCCAGGTCCTCCTTCTTGCCCTTTTTGAAGATTGGGATGACGTTGGCCTTCCTCCAGTGCTCAGGCACCTCTCCTGTTCTCCATTTCTTCCTTTCAGTGAAGAAATTTTTCCTACTATCCAACCTAAACTGGTGTAACTTGAGGCCATTTTCTCTTGTCCTATCACTTATTACTTGGGAGAAGAGACCAACCCCCACCTCACTACAACCTCCTTTCAGGTAGCTGTAGGGAGTGATAAGGTCTCTCCTGAGCCTCCTTTTCTCCAGGCTAAACAATCCCAGTTTCCTCAGCCCCTCCTCATAACAGTTGTTCTCTAGACACTTCACCAGCTTTGTTGCCCTTCTTTGGACTTGCTCCAGCACCTCAATGTCTTTCTTGTAGTGAGGGGCCCATGTAAGCTCCTCTCAGGCCAATCACAACCACCAAGCCCCAGCTTGCAGGCTTTGCTGTAGGTTTGTCCATCTGGAGTTGTCTGAATGTAAGCTTTGCTTCTGGGACTACATCCCTCTAACAAACAATTGCAGGTGCTTTTTCCAAGGTTTTTTGGTTTAGGGGGTTTTCTGAGTGTTTGTTGGGATTCCCCCTCCCCCCCCCGCTGAATTTTTTGGGAGCTTCTGTCCTCCTTGTAAAAAACCTTTTAACAAAATATTATTTCCTTGGTCATTCCCAATCTTACTCCTTATTTTTGCTGGACTACTAACTCCACAGAGAACAACCAGGGCTTAAGAAATCTGCAAAAGTGCCTGAAAGCAGAAAACTAGGAAGAAGTATAGAGCAGAATAAGCAAATATCCTCCAAAGCTTCTTTAGAGGAAATAGAGATTTCCTCTAGTTCACTAAAGGCAATTTTTCTGTGTTTAATAACTCTCATTGTTCTTTTCTTCCATAAGCGAACACAGGCTCACCTTGAACCCATACCAAACTTTCACAATATCCCAGAGCAAGGAGTTCTGGTGTAACTAGGCTTGGGTTGAAGCACCCCTGCCTTTTATTTGGCTTTGAACAAATCTCTATCATGCAATTTCAAAGGACATTACTTTGGACTATATCCTCGGTGTTAACATGTGTGAATTCACAGTGAAGCAAAGAGGAGTAATAAATCAATAGCCACCGTGCTGTTCCAAATGATTAGCACAAAGGTTCAACTGAAAGGAGATGAGCAGACACAGCTAAGATGTCATTAAGAGATAGATCAACTAAAACCCACAGAAGAGTAAAGTGTTATTCAATTTTTTTCCTCTAGACTACAGAGTTTAGAAATAGCATAGATATTAACTGTGAAAGAAGGTTTACCAGGGGTGACATTTGTCACAAAAGGGGTAGGAGGATGAGAGTAGGCGTGCCTTGGAGAGAGGCATGTCACAGCCTGTGTCGCAAAAACTGCTGGTTCAGCACAATAACTAAACCCAAACATTCCACTACTACTTTACCTCATGTTCTTTACTGTCAGTGCCAGACAGCTGCTCAGCCTAGCTCAGAAAGAAGTCAGGACAGAACCTGTTGAATAGGGTCTTTTGGGGGAAAGGAAAATGAGTCTTCTACAGTCTTCCCAAGATGGGGAAGGATCTACTCCATGGTGCTCCAAAGTGCCTTTAGAATTTGTACTACTCCCTTCTACACATTTGTGAAGGAAGATAGCCATTCACTTTCGTTTTTTTCACCAAAAATGCAGCCACACAAAAATTACAATACCAGATAAAACTTTAGAAATTAGTATTAGTCAAAACTGTAACAAAACACTTGGCTTCATTGGTACAATTATAATCATTATCATTAATAATTAATGATTTTTTTTTCTGGATTGTTTTCCCCTCTTAAATGCATTTTGTTAAGCTCTCTGCAGATTAGCACTAAACTAAGTATGTCTATCAATTTTAGATTGTAAGAGTTGAAATATAAATATTTCTATAGAATTTTAATAAACTGCAACACCAAGGCCAAAGCGTATTTAAAAGGACATTTTTTGCTTCTTTGGAATCTTTCAGAACGGATGGAATTTTCTGGAAAGTTCTGAAAAAGATCATTGAATCCCATTTTCAGCTGATTGATGTAAATCAGCAGAGAAAAGCTACCTCCTGTTGACATCTGTTTACACCAGCTGTTAATTGAGGACCACAGCTTTAGGTCTGGTTATGGTTAAGATTTATTTTTGTATCTCACCAAAAACTTAAAAACAGTTTTAATTAAAAACAAAAAATAGTTTGACAATTAACTGGTTGCCAATTCCTCCTTAATTATCACATTTACCAAATACTACAGCCAGCTTGTCAGCATTTTGAATTTTTTAAGTGGAAAGAAGGACAGGAAATAGATAAGTTGTCAATTTTGCAAACTGCAATTAAGATTATTGGCAGATGAAGACCTTCAGGGAACTAGAATCCCCCATAGCAGTAAGCTTGGTAATCACATAGACCAATCTTGCACTAAAGTAGTGAATGAGTCATGTTATACAATGTAAGTTAATCATTTAAAAGAAAAGTTTAAGAGAAAAATAGGATAGAGAAATACACACATAAATAGTTTCAGGTTTTCCTCTCTCCTAAGGGAGAAACACATTTCTCATATGATCATAGGTTTCTTGACTACATGCAGAGCAAGGAGCCTGAGCATGCAATCCCTAAGGAGACTAACTGCTCCCCAGCTTAGCTGGGGGAGGATCTGCTAGACAGCCTTGTGAGGTTGTTGGTGGGACCTCTGTGTCAGGACTCACCACAGCACACCCCCAGCAGAGAAGCCCAGGTGTTGCTTTTTCCTTCTGTCATTAAAACATAGCAAAAGCAGTCAGCTGACCTGCTTGTAGATTATCATAGCAGAAGAGACATCTGAAGACTGACACTGAAGACAATATCAGAAAGTAAGGAAGTTTCCTCGATTATTACCTTCTGTGGCAAATTAATTCAAAAATCACTGTGGTGAGAAAAAACCCTACCCTCTGATACTAAAGACAGTAACAGTTGTTTTAAAATGGTGGCAACCTTTCCACCAGCCAGTGACCTTGTGCATCAGCACTTGTGTCAAATGGGAAGCATGAAAACAAGATCGTTTCAGTTCATACTTCCTCCCACCACATCTCTCTCAAACAATAATGAGGCTGGGGAGAAAGGAAGTTATTATAGTCTTAGCAGCTGTTATAAAACATTCATACCAGTAGATTCCATGAGGTTAAACTAGATGAGATAACTCAGTACTGCAAACAGCATTTCTGTCCTTTACTGTGTAATCACCACTGAGGCTTTGACATGAGAGATGCTGCACTGCCTTTGCATTTCTTAATCTGAAAGGGGTGCACAAAAGGGAGTTCTACTCATTTTCCTCCCTATTAGCACTGCCTAAGGGATCGTATAACTCAGAAATACTCATATGACAAGCACATTCTCCCTCTCCTTTCAGCTTGGAACTCCATCAAGCTGTGCTGTAATACCTTTTTATTCACTAAAGTCTCTTTCAAATCCAAGTAATCTGTTCCTTTCAGTATTCAGAGTCCCATCTGCTTACTCAGGGGACAGGAGAAAATTGTCATTCCTTTAGTCAGCAATAAAGCTCTAGCAAATTTCAGAAAACATCAGCAGGGCTTTATTGTGACTTCTATGTTAACTAAGTTGCCAATAGTAAAAGCCATTCTGCCCTCAGTTTTTCTACTGGCAACACTGTGGTGACAAGGACCATACAAACAAATATACACTTTTATTGACAGCCTGATAGACCACATAGATAAACTAGGAGAGATACAAGTTCACAGTGTCTCATGCATCAGTAAAATTCATCACTGAATTCAACTAGCAGAAAAATTTTTCATGAAACCTATGCTGGAAAGAATAGAGGTTGAGTTCCAGAACTAAGGCAGACTGAGCATAGAAACTAGTGTTTTGGTTCACAGAATCACAGAATCACAGAATGTTAGGGATTGGAAGGGACCTTGAAAGATCATCTAGTCNAGATATTGCCACCATGTCATTTCTTCAAGGGTTACTTGAAATAATAGGGAGCTTAGCACCTCGTGCTTAGAAAGTACAAGATAACTTGGCAGTTTTTCCTAAGAGTTGTGAAGGGTGACAACTGTTTTTTTTGCATACATACCACATTGTGACTTCCAGCATCATCTGCAGATAATGGGATTGTGCAGATGACAAACACATCTCAGTGACTCATCTCGGGCCACATGCTTAGAGGGTAACCAGAAACCATGATGCTTTTTCAGTAGGTGGCACTTACGCTGCAGTTTCATAATTGCTGAAAAACACCAGTTCCTTGGGTACAGAGGGACACAACACCTTTCCTCATCCAAACAGCAGTGGTGGGGTGCTCTCCAATGTTAGTGCAGAATGGGAGAGCAGGCTTAGAGCTTACATTGCTCCAGGCAATATTTATGGCTTTGAAATTTTTTAATTTTGAAAGAAATGTTATAGGTCTGTACAGCTAATTGATATTGGCCCAAAACTCTCAGTAACTTCTCCTTTAAGTTTTTTTCTTTTTGCTAAAACTGGTGACACTACACCATCTTGGGAACTGATACATCTGCCAGTCTCATGTTGGTGATCTCTTACAATAATGCAGAGTATGAGTGACAGGTTCACTTAAATAGTATCGGAATTAAATAGAATAGCCAAGGATGGCAATTGGTTAGAGTTATATACTATACATGTGGGGTTTTCTTAAGTAAAAAAGCCTAATTTTGAAAGTATACACAATCAACTGAAAGGAAATGCAAATCTTCCCCAGTAATCATTAAATTATACTTTCTGAGGGACAAGACACATTCCATTGTAGAAAATAAAAAATCACAATGGTGAGAAAGATGTTCTGTTTAACCAATGAAACAGCACATGAAGATATTGTAGTGGATTTTCCTTTATTTGAAATCTTCATATTAGAATTATCTTTCCAAAAGACATACTGTAGCTTAAATGTAAAATAATTGATCCAGTACAAGGATGAGTGGCTAAATTTTAAAATTTTTATATGCTCTACTAGGTCAAGTGGTTAGATTACTTGTTCATTGTCTCTCTCCATGATTGAAAATGTATAAATTGCTGAATAAAGTGGACCAAGGTTTGTGGGGTTAGTGATATACATAGAGTACGGATAAACCTGTTGCAAATTATCATGACTATTAGTTCACTAATGACCAATCCTACTTTGTAAGTGCTCTGATGCTCCAGTCCAGATCTCATCTTTTCATTAAATAATAATATAGTAAGAAACTTAGGAAATGGGAGATTGTTTATTTTGGTGAAAGCAAAATGAAAAAGTGATGCACACAACAGAAAAGGAATTAGTAGTAGTATTTAAATGTTTTTCTCTTTTTAGTTGTGATCAAACATTTCTAAGCCCTAAATTGCACTATGGTTCCGGTTATTTTTCATACAACTCCTATTGCACACAACATGAATAAAAACCTGTAAACTGTAAATTATGAGCATCAAAAAGAATACTGCAGTTTAAAGTTTGCTCCATGAGCATTTATAGAATTTTGCATTCAGCTACAAGTCAAGGAGTCATCAGGGCAGAGCACCTACAGGAACAAATTTAGATTTAGGTTAACTAATTAGGTTAACAGACTAATTTACAGCCTTATTTAGAGATTTGCATTACCCTCTGGACTTCTTTGCTGGTTTCTTGATGAGACACCTAGCCTGCCAACTTCTAATTTAGATCCCCAAATTGAGATTTTGTGCCCCCATCATGTTGAGAAGATGAAAAACAACAATGAACAACCCTCTGAAAGAGACTTGAGAAAGAAGGGACAGGAAGATTAAGGAAGTTTTGAGGCAAGCTGGTGTTCCAGGTTTGAGGGGATACTCTGTGCACAAACACCCTCAAGGCACAATACTTAGTGNTGGGAAAGATATTTTTCTGCAGTGTTTCAGAAAAGTAGGACCCAGTTTTGTACTTAACCTCAGGGAGGAAAAACAAATTTTGAGGAGACGATGGGTGTTTTTGAATGGACTCACAGCAGTTTTGATTGCAAAAGTCCTTTTAAAGATATATATGATTATTTAACAGTCTAACAAAATCTTAGGACTGAATGTAGAATGCTGGTAGTGTCTCCAAAGTTAATACTGAATATAGCTTTTCTGTATGCTTCTGGTATTGAATACAGCTTCCAACTTCATCCCTTTTCTTCTTTCAAATTCTATCAAAAGAGAGAAAATATTATGCAATTTACACATAATAGGTCATCCCAGACTAGACAAGTTTTGAGAAGTTTTTAAAAGAAAGCATCATAGTTAAAATGTTACTGTTTATTTTTTAACATTTTCTGAACTTTTAAAAAAAATTATCTGAAAATGGTAATGGGAAATCACATCATGAGGGAAATTTATTTAAATGGTTTAATTAAATTAATATAATTCATCATGAAATCTATAGCTTTCTGAAATTGTATGATAATTATCTTCTTGGAAGTTATATTAGGAAAGTGGAGGCCTATGAGATCAAAACTAGGAGGTAGTTATTATCCTAAAAATAGCTCAAAGTCAAAGCCATCCTTTGACTCTAGTGGATATTAGTTGATAATTGAGGGCTGGAACACCTCGCCTATGAGGACAGGCTGAGAGAGTTGGGGTTGTTGAGCCTGGAGAACAGAAATCTCCAGCAACATCTAATTGTGGCCTTGCAGTAGCTGAAGGGGGCCTGCAAGAAAGCAGGGGAGGGATTTTTTACAAGGGCCTGTAGTGATAGGATGAAGGGTAGTGGGTTCAAACTGGAAGAGAGAACCATTTTATGATTCTATCATAATTTCAACACAGTCATCCAACCTGGCCACACCTGTCACTGGTTTAGCTCCTTTGGTCACTCTAAAAAAAGTCCAAAGCAGGTACACACACCTGCTTATATATTACTTTCTAAAACAGGATGGACACTGTACTCCCATTGACATGGAATAGTCCAGATAGTGGACAGCACAAAAGCTGCAAGCACAGCACATGAGCCTTGCTATTCCATCCCTCCATTTCTCAAAAAAATGTATTTGTCTTTTGCCACCAGCAAACTTGTTCTTCAGGGAGTTCATCCTTCTCTTCACTCCCTCAAGACACCTTTCTGCAGCTGAGATCTAGACAGCCTCTATAACATCCTTGGATCTCCTTTTTTCTCACGGAAGAAAGAAGATCCCACTTACTCTACTGTGCCTGTTCGCTAGTCCCTGCTGACCAACTTTGTAATCTGATTGACCAGAAAATACCTCTTCTCTTCCCTGTATCAGTTCAGTTAAGCCTTCTAACCTCTCTGAAGCAGGAATACTATCCTCTTCCTTGCTGAGGAGGTGAAAACCAGAAGCTGTGCATAGCACCCCCACTCCTGTGTGCTTATCCCATGTGTTAGGGGTAGACTGTAGGCCTGGCAGCCTACCCCAGTACTTTGTCTGAAATAACCACAGCATCCAAACAGCTCTTGAGATTCACTCTGAGAACATTCATTGCGCCGGGATTTAACCGATATATTCTGCAGGGCTATCGCAGTTTTCAAACAGGCATGACTCACACTTGTGATGGTAGAAAGCCAGTTACCATGCTATTAAATGCAATATGGAAGAAGCTACTAGTGCTGCTGTTAAAATGCTCTCTTCTATGAAGTGTACTCCATCCGCATCCTTATCTTAATGGATCTCTGATAAAATTGAATGCCTCTCAAACTAACTCTTTGCATCCCTCTCTCTTCATACTCACGGTTTCTTCATTAGTTATGCTTGTCAGATTCATGTTAAGTGGTTAGTCACAGTTTACAGACTACAACCTAGCCTTTTTTCTTTTTTTCCCCCCAGAATGCAATGACACCCTAGTTAGTCTAGTTATCTTATGTAACTGTACAATACAGCTTTAGTTTTATGCATAGCTGAACTTTGTTGTCCTGAATCCGCCATTAAGCAGTGTTTGTACAATTCTATCATCTCAAACATAAATACAGAAAAACATATTTAAAAGACTAGTTATGCAAATTTTAATAGAATCTACTAGCAATAATTTATATATATGTGAGCAATAAAGGAAGCACATAGTAGAGGTTACTTGCAAAATGCATAAAACATTTCTTTATGTTTTACTAATTATTAAGATAGACTTTTTAATCAAGAGTATTTAAATGTGGATATAATAAATACTCTAGGACTACATTAATAAGTTACTAATAACCATTACATCATGAAAAGATTGCCCGTGCATGTATTTATTATACATTCATCAATGATCACTGGCATTAAGTGACTTCACTGTACTTGTACATTTGCCCTTCATGCAACTTTGTCTTTTTTTATATACAATTTATTTATGCAATATATACTTTATATCAATTATTACAAACTTATCCCCTACACTTTTCAGCTGCTTCTCTCAACCATTTAAATCTTTATCATTTGGTTTCCTCAGGCATTGGAAACCAAAATCAAGTTGAATATGGTCAATTGATCCCAAGGAGTCCAGCAGCACCCCATTCACATGAAAAGTATTTCCTTCTGGCTACTGTTTGAATCTTGGTATTTCTGAAAACTACTCACCAGTCTGAAAAGAGAAGACACAGCGAGGATCAATACAGAGAGCAGGGAATTGTGCAAAATCCCAGGGCAATGAGCAACCCGCTGGCACAAATACAAGGTGTACACAAATATATCCCTAGAGGAAAGCAGCCTTCATGCCTGGCAGGGCTGGTGCAACCTACTGCTGCTGGGAGGCGTCCATCAAGCATTCCCGCAAGTCACATCAGATTAAGACACTCTCACCACCACTGGAGAAGCAAAGCTTAATTCAATCTGTTATCTTACCCTCAGTGAACACAACTGGAAGTGCTGCTTTTCTTCATGTTTTCCCTCTGACATTTAGCATGAGGGATTTCTGTTCGGCCTTCAGCTTGTATCATCCCTTTTCAGCAAATTCATCTTCTTCTTTCTTTTCCCTCTTTTTTTTTTTAAATTAAATTTTTCATTTTGAATATTATTAGTGAAGCAGAAACCACATTTAGCAATTACTCCATGAGTTTTAACAAAGATTTGTAAAACCCTGCCCTTGGCAGCAAGTGCTTGCCTGACTCCAGCAAAGCTACTACTAAACAACACTGCTTACTTGTGTGACAGCACTGTCCTTAAAGGAAATCAAGGACAAGTGGAAAGATGCAGATTTTAACACTGGGACTTGTATGAATATTTAACTTAATTACCTATCCTAAGCTTTCATTGTCATAATTAGAAAAGGCTTCCAGATATCATAATGAAAAAGAAACTTATATGGCTTTCTGGGAAATGTCTAGCAATCTCACTTTAAGTATTATCATTTCTTTCTCACACTTCTCAGAGTTGCTGCTGCTGTTAGTAACAGATGGCTAGTTTATATCTTTTGCCCTTTGCACAGGAATTTTTGTTGTTATTGTTGTTTGATGAAATAACTGGCTTTCAACAGCATACTTGTTGGGAGATGAGTGAAACTTAAAAGTGTTTGCTGAAGCAAAGTGTCTGGTCATGGACACACATATTTAAAATGAGGAACATGCACGAGGCAATTTGGGTAGGATGTTCAGAACAATGGACTGAAAAAAGCTGCTGTTTATAAACAGCTATTTACATAATCTGCCATTTCTGTTATCTGCAACATTCTGCACAACAAAATCAATGTGAGCAAATGAAATTTAAATGTCACTATATGAACTAATCTTAGCCAAAGCATAAGAAATTTAAATTAGCTCATAGTTAAAGCAGCTTGCATGGCACACTTAGGAGATGAAGTAATCTCTTCAGCAGGACAAGGATGGTGGCTCAGCCCTGATCTTCGCTCAGCTGGTGATTTGGCCATCCCCCTGTATTTTAAACATGAGAGGTGTCATTCTTAGAAGGTGGCACACCGACCTGCCAAAATGAAACGCTTCTCACACAGGGGACCCACCTGCAGGTCCCCTTATGCTTCAGTTTGAACTATTGAGCAAAAAGGATGTTCTCCTTTACCCGCACAATAATTGATATTGTAACATCTGGGTTAATTAACCAACAATGAAAAAACATTGAGCATTATGAGTCCAGTCCCTGCAAGTGTCTTCAGGCCCTGATTCAGCAAAGCATTTAAGGCTATGCTAAACGGGAAACTTGAAAGTAGTCCCATTGAAATTCAAAAGTACCTTGTGCTCTCCACAATAAGCACATGCTCACAGTCTTTGATGGATTAAGGCAAGAATGAGCACAAGTTTGCAAGGACAAGCCTGTGTTTTGCCCTGTTGTTAATGAAGTACTTGTTCAGCACTGTGGGTCCCAAAATGCTTTCTG
>VYZX01006989.1:33297-63014 GCA_013401335.1 Brachypteracias leptosomus
TCTGAATGATCTCACACAGTATCTATACCATTGACAGTATTTGTGGAGCTGACATAGACAAAGCAACACAAAGTAAGACATGTACTCTTACCATCCATCAGTAGTCTTTGCAGCAGGAGAGATTTTTAAGGAAACATAGTGGGGCGCTGTGGGGATGTGAGGCCCGGATGACGCAACATCAATATGATGTGCATAAGTCGACACTTTATTCACGGATCACCCCAATATTTATACAGTAACACGCTTCTCTACACACGGCAGTCAGTACATGATTGGTTGCAGGCTTCAAGTATGAGTCCTTGAAAGCACTACCGCTGGCTACAAAACACATCCTGTTCTTACACACTTCACATACTCCCCTCCAAAGTGTTTATCTTAACTGTGGCACCGTTAGGACATCAATACATTCCATCTGCTTTGATCCCCCCAGGCATGGTTCTCTTCAAAGCATAACCCTACAGGGTGCCTTCTCACAAATAAGCCCCTGTCTGTGGGGGTTATGTGTGGCAGAGAAAAATAAGATGGTGCTGGATGGTTCTCCCCATATTATGAATGTGTGTCTTCTAGCTGTCAAGGGCAGTTCACTGCATCAACTACTGTCCCTAGCGCAGCCTGTGTGCCTCCCAAGATTTCCCCTCCCTGTCTTTCTTCATTTCTAATAACAATAGCCACATGAAAACACCCTATGAATCTTTGCTTCTGTATCACAACAAGATATGCACTTGCTCATCAATCCTTGGGGTTGCTGTAGGTAATAAAGTCCCTTCCTTATATCCACTGTGGCCTTAATGGCTGAGGAACTCAAGAGGAATCAAGAGGAAGGCCCGGGTCTTAGGCTACAGCATCTGCCTGTGGACACTCAGCACTCATTGCAGAAGCACATGGACCGTAGGAGGTTCAAGCACTGATTTCCTCTCAAAGACCTGATGCAGATCAGCATAGCATGGGCATTTATGTTCAGTTGAATCCAAGACCCACACCTATATGCATGCATCCCCCATCTCTTCAATTCTGGATCCACATTGCAATTTAGTTTGTACAAAGGCAGCTCAATCCAGGTGGCTTAGTGAAGCTTCACATTAGAAAAGGGGAAGGGATCGAGAGAGAGGAGCTTTCTAATCCCCAAATCCATCAGTACAAACACCATTTTTGCAGCTGTTGACTGTGGATCTTTTTGTCTCCTACACAGGCCCTTAAATATGCATATGTTGTACCATCCCATACAAAACTTTTTGTAATGGAATCAATAAATGACTTGATAATGACACAATCATGAAGGTAAATAATGAGGTTAAAAAGTCTACTGATGACACTGAGGTTGCACAGACAACTGCCGCTGTAAAGAAGTGCAGAGACACCTTATGGTCCTAGGTGACAGGATGAAAAAGTGGCAGAGGAAATTTAGTGTATGCAACCTAAGAGATATGCAAGAAAATATTCCTAACTTTATATATAAAAAGGATGAGCTTTGAAACAACTATTTCCAAGCAATAAAATTTAGTGCTATCCTAGACAGCTTTATTAAAAGTAAGATTTCCCAAGATTTAGAGGACCATTTCCCCAGAGAGGAATAAATTTATCTGTTCTTATATGTAGTCTTAAGGAACACTTTGTAAAATAATTTGTTATATGAGTGAAACAATCATATTTTAATAGTTTTGTACTTAAATTGATATTATGAGATAAAACTAGTGCAAATTGTTTTATTGGATTATTTCTTACACTTTATCAATTCCTTGCCAGGTTGCTTGTAAAGACTGTGGAAAAATCCTGAGGGTACCATAATTATGTTTCATAATATGGTAATTATATGTGCATAACTTCAAAAAGGAGAAATCTTTAGGGATATCTTCCTGTGGTATTATTACAATCTTCTACAGTCATATAGAAATTAAAATAATTAGATGTCTGAATTTGCTCCTGTTCTTCAATTTTCCCACTAAACATGTCACCATGACTTGTTCATACATACTTTTATACCCATGTATACAGAGCTTTCAGAGAAAATCTACTTGCAAATTATTAATTTTTTGGACTAAAATGACAGAATTAAAATCAACCTTTCCTTTTAAATAGTGACTTTCTTAAACACTTTTTTTTCTCTCTTTTGATATTAACTCAGGCAGCAGGTGCTAGATCAGTACAACTGAAGTGAGTTTCACTTTTCTGCGACTGAATTATAGGACTAGATGACCTCTCAAGTCTCTGCCAACCTGCATTATTCAATGGTTCTGTGATCATTGCCCGAGACTGAGCCTGTGGCAAACTATAATCCGCCCTGCCGGTATTGCCCCAGTGGCTAAACAAACTCTTTGCAGGATAAAAAAGACCTGGCCAATATTTTTCATTTCCACCCTTCTTTAATAGGAAATGAAGAACCATGGCCTAACCCCAGCACTATAACCAGAATTTGAAACTGATCTGAGTCTTTTATCAGTCTATCTACATTTACTTTGCCTGCCTTTTACAGTGACATGAGCGTGAAATGAGTCATGCCCTCTATTTTTTATCACCATGCTTACAGCCAAAGTCAAGTGATACAGATCAGCCAACACAACAGGGGCCAACATCTTAAAAAGCAGACTGCTAAGTTACTTCTATACCCTGCTCCTAAGCTGGAAACTGAACATTTCAAGCATGAGATGAATAAAACCAGGATTGGTGATAATCATAAGGGCTCTGGCAGAGAACTGGAGAATCCCTGAACAATATGTGTTGTCTGATCTCTGCCTTTTCAAGTCTGGTAGTAGAAAATTGTCATGCTACTACCTGTTACAGAAAGGAGTGGTAAAAATCAGTGGAAGAGGAATTATAGCCTTCCTTGATCTGCGGTTTTATTCAATTTAATTGAACTAATCCACAAAAGTGAAATAATAATGTTATTAGCCAGCTAAGTGATCAAAGCCTATAGTTATATAGTAGTGTTTCTAGGGCTTTAGCATAACAAAATTCGATCAACACGGAGTTTGTCCTGCTTAACATAAACTCTATCAGGAAACACTTAACTATGCACTAAGTCATCTGACCTGCTCCACTGTGAAATTAAATCCAGTACCTGTCTATATGTAACAAATCTCTGTAGCAAAGGCCTTCATACAATGAAAACTTGTAATAGTGAGTGTCATTGCATTAAAAAGAATTAAAAGCTAAAGGAGAAAAAGCAACACAACCAGTCTTAGAAGACTGTATGGTAACTGTTTACAGATTTTGACTACAGTATCAGGTTTTGATATGTGAGCACACATGGGCATAAAGAATTCCAATGCATAAAATAGATGTGTCCTAGAATACTAGATTAATGGACAAGTAGAGGCTAACCATTCATTTCCAGCAAAGCAAATCAACAGATAGCAGAAGTTAAAGCTCTATCTCTCCAAGAAGGACTTGATTCATTAAGAAATGAAATGTGAGTTAAACAGAAAGCCCTCTGGTAAAGAAGAAGGGTATAGGCATCCATTTACTGGACTACTTAAAAAATTTAGAGACTGAGGACTAATTTCTAATTTCACTTTCATCAGTGTAAACTCAAAGAAACTCCCCCAATTTCAGTGGATTTGTTGCAGACTTCTAGTATTTTTAATGACAAGTCTGTCCTTGATCTCTCAATTTGTTGGAAAGATCAATCTTTTTCCTAAACTCTGAGTACTATTGTCTGTTTTTCAGTGCTGTAGGAGTTTTTAATAAGACCAGTATTTTATGTCTTGATGTTCTTTTTAATTTTACAGGCTCCCAGATAATTTCTGTAATGTTCTGTGTAGATGCCTCCATAAACTGTCCTTATTCTGAATTCACTGAACAGGTGTTATGTTTACACACCTGCAGATGGCAAGGCTGCCAGAAAGGACATAAAAGAAAAGTTAAATAGCACTTCTGATAATATAATGCCAATTCCTCATTCCACATACAGCTATGATGAGTAACTTCAGAATGGGTTGGCTCCAAATGCTGAAGTGGACTTAGACTGAGTAATGGAGACACAGAGTCAGGAGGGATAGTCCAGGAAGTCTCTCGCCTCCCACTGGAAGATGTTTTTATTTTATATATGGGAAGGAATGCTTACCAGATGCTCACAAAAAAAAGCTTTCCAGAAAAAATACTCTCATATAAAAAGATGTTTTTAATTTTGTTAACAGAACCACTTGGGTATTTTCTTTATTATTTCAATGCTATATTTTGTACATATTGAGTTACAATATCAAAAAAACAAACCAAAACACAACAGAATTACTCTCTTTAGTATGATTTGAGGGAGACAAGATAAGGCTATGACTTGAGTGGAAAAGGACTTCTTTTCTGTTTTGATTTATTGGCTGTCTGGCTAAAGCTGTCTCCCCAACACTTGTTCTTTTCATGCTTTTGATAATCACCATTTTTTACTAGATGACGTCTTAACTGCTCCACCTCATAAACAATTGCATAGAGTCAAACTGATCCAAAAGCTGTCATGACACAACCTCATTACCTTGGTCTAGTGCCTTTTTGCATCTAGAGAGAGATGTGAGCTTCTTGTAGTGTCCTAGAGATGACCTTGCACCCTTTGTCTCCACCACAGTTCTGCTGTTGGAGGCACCAAGAGCTCAGGGAGGTTACTTGCACTACAGGAAACTGAAAACAGCACCTACACCTATACTAGCAGTGTTTATGGAATAGCTAAGTTTTTGTACTTTTCATATCAAAATACAATAAAAGGTTAGGTCAATCTGAAGCAAATGGAATTGCAGTTCTATTGAATGTCAAACCACAAGATTCAGACTGCATTTTGGATTTAGGGAATATTTAACAATATGTACAGTACATTTTGAAATAAATTATATTAGCCTCCATGACACTAGGTGCTCCTTGATATGTGCCAAAAAAACAGGTAGATATTAACAAAGCTTTAAAATGTGTGGGTAAATAAAATTATAAAAATCTAATACATAAATCTGAATGGCAAAATGTACAGAAGACTAAAAGTTATTGATCTAATTTCTTAGGCTCAAGTGTTAAGGAACTTGGACATTTTTATTTTTAGAATTCTCCAGTCCTACCTATATGAAAAAATTTCATTTCTTTGATGATGAGGTCCAACTAGCACCTTTTCACTCTGAAATAAAACTAAAGTATTAACAAGGCAGTGGGGTTACACAGCCCTGCTTCTCTCCCACTATCTGGCACAATGCAATGACACAGCCAATAGATGTCATTTACCTTATTAGCAAGAATTCTCTGTCAGAGATCAGTCCTTCTTACCTACAGCCAAGTCCAAACCAGAATACAGCATTGGTTTATGTACAAATGAACATCTACATGATGTTGGGGACTAAAGCACATAAAGAATAAATTCATAGCCACTGAGACTACAAGGAAACTGAAGAGAAAATACATATACTTACTCAAAGTTGGGTTAGTTGGGATACATGATAAAAACATTCACTCCTGATGCTTTTTGTAAAGAGATGTAAATAACTCTACTTCATTCCTCAACTCAGTCATGTTATCAGCCATGGATCCAAAGATATTTCTATTCATTAACTAATAGTGATTATTTTAATGAGTTTTTTCAATGTTGGCCATAAATGTTTTACTCGTCTGAATTGACTCAGCATTCTCAGGCTGTAAGGGAATTGGCTGAGGAAAATCATAAAGTGCAATCTGGTCATTCACAGCCAGTACATTTTGCTTGAAAATACCAGTTAAGAATTCCCAGTTTATTGTTAGTTACATTAAAATGTTATTAACTTAGAGTTTCCAGGAAGCAGAGAGAGAAATAAGCTCTTGATATCCGAAGTTACTGACTCCCTAGAAATGCACTAGAAATCTGGGTGAACTTGATTCTAAGGATTCTAACCAAATATAACATTTCAGGCAAATAAGTTAAGTCCTAGAGGTATATGGTGAAATGAATCTTTCTCATTACTTAATAATGAACATTAAATAAAGGAAAAGCTAGCTTAATTCTTAATTATTTATCAAGTCCAGTTGGAAACAACTCTAGATCGGTACCCAGACCTGAATATACCTGCAACAAGCTGAACAGGCAGATAGATCATGCAAATACTCACATTCAAGGACAATTTACACTTATGAGTGAGTCCTGAATATGCATAGATAGGAAGTCTTGGAAAGGGAGTTCTGTATTCATCTGCTTTTTTATTTAATACACAAATGCAACACCAGCTACATTAAGCAAGAAAGTATATTATTTTATTAGGCAAGAATGCGAGCATACAAAGGGAAAGGAAGTATTATTATCCCAATTTTACAGAGCATGAAATAATGAACAAAGAGCTTAATAGCTTATCTTTGGTTACATGGGAAGCAGGAAATGAAAGTAGGTCTGACTGCTTCACTCCTGTTTTTCAGCACAAGACCATCCCTTACCTTTAAGTCTGCATATCTGAAATCAAAGGCATACATGCTCTTTCAGACTAAATTAGAGAAAGTATGTACAGGTCTGTTCTTGCAAGTAGTAAAACTTTAACTTAATCTATATTTGAAGAGGCAGTTTTTCCAGGAGGCAAGTCCATGCCAGGGCACTGGCTCAGTACCGAACATGGCTACTCATGAAATTTTGAGTATATTTTCTAGTACCTCCTCTGTGATCCTTAAAGCTTTCACTTTGAACTCACCATACCTATCATGACCATAAATAATAGGGCAGCATGAAAATGAAGCGATAAAGAATATTGCAGAAATAGTCTGACCAAGAGACCACTAGCTTTTATAGAGCAGAACAAGAGGTATTACTTAATTAGACCTAAGGCCACAGATTTTTAACATGAAGTAATGTTGACAGGTTATTGGCCAATGTAAACTCATGTTTGACATGTCTTCATTGTGAACTGTACACTCACAGAGGTCCCTGTTAACACAGGTACCTAGATGCTAAGACTGAGGCACTCACTGAAGAGCCCTGCCTGTCTACTCTCTTTTCTTTCTAAGAAAATCAGGGTACACAGAAGAGTGATGTGGATGAGGTTTGCTCTAATGTAAAGTAGGTGGCCAGACTAGGCATAGCTACCATTCTACAGCTTTACAGGACACACACAGCTGCTAAGGCTGAGATCTTCCACCATGCCTCCTGAATTTTGGTTATGTTTGGCCCTCTCAGCATTGAGGTTTTTTAACGTTTAGCTGCTACTAAATCTTTATGAGAAATATTTTCACCATTTTCAAAGAAAACACCAGGAAAAATAATTAAATACCTGAAAATACCACTTTTGAATAGGTTTGCCCCCCAGAGTAAGACATCCAAAGTAAAATCAATGAACATCTGTCTACATGCAAAAAAAAATTATGAATCTAACATATCTGTTTTGTTATGGCTTAGAATAATTCCATGAACTACTGTTGCTAACAAAACATACTTTGAGATGACACAATATAATGGATTACAGAGCAAATACCACTGAGTTAAAGAGTTAGTGCTACAGAAGTGTGTTATGTACGGGGAATCCACACAGGCAGCTTCCATTAATATCAGTGACTTCTCAGTGCCATTCTTTACTTGTTCTCCTGAGTGGAATGAGAGTCCTTGCTAAGAAGAATAGATTCCTCCCCTTAAAATGAGCACTAAAAAACTAAGCACAAGAGTCATACACTCTGCACACAATTATGTGTTGCCTCATGGATGTTAATAGAATTGCAGTAGTTGATGAGTTGGTCCCTTATAAGCATAGGACTGCATAATCTCAACATTTGTTTATTATGCATAATTGGATAGATATAGTCTACCCTTACTTTTTCGTTACTACTGCTATTATTATTATTTCCCTGTCATGCACGGGAGAAGCACAGCTCTTTAGTTATCATATGGCCTTTACAGAGACTAAGGTAGATTTTATTTCTCTTTAACTTTTTCACTTAATCTTAAAGAAACTCTCACCTTCTGGAGACATGTATAAAAAAATGACTTCGAGGAAATTTGCACTTTCACAGCCCACAAAGCTCTTTGGCCAAGAAAGTCCTATTGCAGTCAATGGTATTTAACCAACCTTCAGTCCTGTAGAGGGTGCAGGCTGCAATTCTGTTTGTTTCTGTATCTGAGGCCTTCAGAAAAGAGCTTCAAGTGTGTATGGAGAGTGTTCCAGTCTCTCTGGAGTCTAAATGGAAACTTCTTTTTAAATCGTTTCTATTCTGCTGTAGCATCTCTGCTTGAGCAGAAGTGTCGGAGTGGGCTCACTGGCCTAGGTGCTGCACCTCCAGGGCCTCCTGCTTCCCACAGTCAAAGTGCTTTGCCCTACCTGTCTGCCATCTATTAGCTGATACCTGGGGACCTTCTTACCATATCTGCAGTCCATTAGAAGGAATAGCATAGATGGTCAGCTAGTTTGTTAAAGCTCTCCCTGCTTTAATTATGGATGAGTCTACATCCCTTGCTGAACTTCAAGAGCTTACATAGTCCGATATTGTTTTACACCCTCTTTAAAAATCTGAAAAATTTACCTTAGGTGATTACAGGGTGATCACTCATTTGACAAATCCATGCTCATTGCTTTACCCTCAGATCCTCACTCAGCCCACAGATTTGATTACATTTTTCCAAGCTACTACAGGTGCTTTACAGCTGCCTTGCTTCTTAGGAAGACCTGCTCTGCTCTGACCTGACCACCTCATTACCAGATTCTCCTCTGTCTCCCACATCTTCTCGATGTGGCTGCCTGTCCTTGGCTTATCAACATTTTCTGCTCAACCTCTCTATGACTTTAAGTCTTTGAGTCTTAATGACTTCTCATCAGCTTTGATCCTTTCCAGATTTGTCTGCCCTTTATTTTGCTAATGTGTTAGCTGGTCCTGTATATGTTTATGTCTCCTCCACCTTTGGTCATCACCATGGAAATGGCCTCCATCTTGTCTGTGAGCCAAGCCCATAGCACAACTTTTGTCAGGAACTCCAAAATGCCAAGAATTTTTCTAAATAATATTTCTAAATTATGATCTTTCTTACTATTCTGCAGCTGCATATTTGGCCAGATTCTTATGATCTCAATATTTTATTGCTTTGACATATTTGTTGTTGATTTTGAGATATGTCTTCTTGCCCAATTGTACCTATTAAAATTCTTATTCAAGGAGCACCTTCCTGGCTTGTGACTACAGCATTATTGCTTTCCTCTCTATAACTCCATGAACTCTCCTTTTGCTTCCCTCCAGTTCCACACCATGTGTCTTGAATTCTTCACAGCCTCTCTCTATTCCATCTGAACCTCTTATTCAGTGTCAGGAGTTAGCTTGCAGCTTCAATTTCCCATAACCCCAGCTTCCACCATGCACTTGTTAACAGCCCAAGACTTGCACAAATCTCCTGATGGATAATGACAGTCAGCACTGGCTGTTGCCAGTGTCAAATCTGCTATTTCTTATGTCATACTTGAGAGGCCACCATTAATGTGTGCTGTTTGTTGGGATAAACAGCTCTGAACCAGGACTTCAGGCTCCTGGATATCATGATGATGGAAGTAATATAAATTTCAAGATCTGAGTCTTAACTCCTCTGTTTCTGAATTTAATTGTCCTAGTAGACTCTCTGAACTTAAACCAGATCAAAGGACAGTAGGGATCAGTTTGTGCATTGTAGGTTTTGATTTAACCTAAATAACGTGTTTCAGGTCTGAGTATGGTTTCATAGCATCCAAGGACCATTTGATTCCTACCATGTATATCTTTAGCTGAGGAAAAATGAAGCCTTGTTACTTTATCACAGGATCTCTTCTTCACCACAAATTATATAAAAAGACTTGATGTATATATAAAGTTATGATGTATTACACCTTCTAAAATAAATATAAATATCTGTGCTTACATGTCAACAAGAGTAATTCCAGCTTTTGGGCATTTTCACAGATACCTCTACTCCAACCTTCTAGAGTTATCAGTTTAAATTCACTTAGTACTCTATAAAACCCAGGAAAGGTCCATGAAAATATTATTCAAATTCAATATTGGATGACTTAATTAAATCTATAAGTTAGAGAAATAAGGCAGAGTAAGAAAACGAAACTGAAAAGCAGTTATGACATGCAGAAGAATGGCCTTAGTCTTAAGGCTTAACTATGTAATGGATTCTTAATTTCTGTACTGGAACAATACATTGTCTTGTGTGGGACTGTTCTCCACTAACTAAAGGAATACATTTTATCCAATACAGTGAGGAAAACAATTGGGATTTTATATAAGCTCTCAAAACTACTTTGTGTTGTCAGAGTGGCAGGTCCATGATTATGCTTGATTATAACCACAATCACTCATTTAAAACTCTGAATAGATTTTCAGCTCTATTTGCTTTCTGGTCAGGGTGTTCAACGGTGTGAAGAGCTTAAGAGAAGTTCTCCATAAAACCAAGGAATAACAGCAATGAACTGACCTTGTGGAGAACTACAGCCCGCACTTAGACAGGTCACACAACTGCATCAGGAACTGCTGCCTGGGAGGCGACTAGATGGCACTGTTTTGCTTAGCACAGCTGCACATGGAAGCGCGTTCACCTGGCTAGTGAAACACCCTAAGTCCTGGCTGAAGTTGCTTTCAACATCAGTGTAGTGGGTCTGTCTGAGCTGATTTTCCCCATACAGCCTTCATGCTGTAGTACTGGAAGCCAGAAGGTGTTGATAACACACACCCTTGTTNTATGAATACAAAAGCAAGAAAAAGCCAAGTTTAGTATCTTTTAATATGACTGAAATATGTTTTATTCTTTTCTTGAAGAATTTTGAAGTCCTTATTTATTGTAAGGCTATCTAAAAGAAGCTATGCATTAAAAAATGATCGACTTTACATATGAAGAGGTATAACTAACAGGTCAGTACACTCAAGTGCAGACTGGTATAAAATCCAAGCAGAATAATACTTTGTAACAAAGTGTACCTTTAATTGGTTTAAGTAATTCTACACTGTATTTACTATTCTGTTAGACTTGGATAAGCTCTTTTTAGCTAAATGCTTTAATTCATTATAGAGTCTGAGTTAAAATCAAGCAGCAGTAAGAAATGACAGTTATATTTAAAAAAATATTTCTATTTAAGTGTCAATGGTTTTAAGATGAGCTAATTTTAATATGGCTGAAGGTGTAAGAGGAAGGCAATATTCCCTGTCATTTAGAGGGAGATGAAAAACAAATTACATAAATGAAAAGAATTGTATGTATGAAACAGAGAAACTCAAGGGACAGACCCAAAGGACAAAAATGTTAACAGTTAAATGGCAACCTTTCTCAGTGTGGTGTTTGAACCTAGGTAATGATCTCTGAGTAACAAAACCAGGGTTTAACTCTGCTTTGCTAATGACCTGGGGTGAATTTGTGGACTGTGCTTTAAAGCCCAGAGCTGACCTGCCTCTGCAGGGCCAGCTGGAGTCCCAGACCTGTGCAGATGCACCAGCTGGAGCTCATGGTTTTTCCAGCTCTGGTGGAATGAAAGGTGAATTGTTTGTTATCCAGTTCAGGCAGAATCAGCCAAATCAACTCAGATCACCACCTTAGCTGTTCCAAAGAGAATGCTTGTGTGATTCCATCTGTTCAGCAGAAGAGCTTGGGAAGCAAGTATCCCCAGAAGAGAGGCTGCAAGAAATGAGTATGAGTTAATAAATTCTTAAATTATTGCAGCTTTTTGTAAAGTTAATGTCTGTAGTTACTATCTTTTTTCTTTTATAGGGCTTGTCTGTTCAGGGGTTGGAGAAGATTGCATAGGGGAAAGACAGAAAATCTTTATAATTAACATAGCCTGTCCTGGTATGCTTCTGTCACTATATGTAATGATCTTGTACATCCCTCACCTCCAACTCAGACTTGGCTTTTCTTTTCTGTCAAAGCTGTGAGGAAGTCTTTACAGAGAGCTTGATGTGTTTACATTTGGCAAAGGAAGAATCTGCCACATGCCAAATACAAAACTTTTAGGATCTCATTCTAGCACTTCAGTCTTTTAATCTGGAACAGAAAAGCCAGAACAGTGGGTGAGGACTTCTTATCTTAGATTTATTCAGACTTCTGAAGTATCTTTTTCTACTACATGAAAGAATGCTGCAGACTGCTATGTGACAAAGGATTTGTCTGGTTCATCAAATCTTTTGCCTGGGGACTTTTGTGCCTCCAGTATTTGCAATGAGGCACCTTCAATTTCTAGTAGCTACATTATTCTTTAACGAACCTTTGCCCTACTATTACTAGAGTCCTAATGTAAACTATTCAGCTGTGCCCACAATTAACCGCAGAATGAATTGCCTTGCAGCACAGAGAAGAAATTATGACTCAAAGACCTTTAAAATCAATTCAATACAATTGATAGAATGCTTCCAGCACTTTGCCTGGGAGCAAAGCATTTCTCAGCAGGCCCATCAGGTCCAACGCAGGGAAACCAGACGCCCTGATTACATTGCCTCCCGGCTGGGGCTGAAGCATACACATTCATACACAGCAGCCTCTTTTCCAGTCTCTGATCCCACATGTCAGACCCAGTTAGATGATGGCGCACTTCTGGGTGTTCAGAGAAAGATTCAGTTATTGCCTTTTTTTTTTTTTTTTTTTTTTCTTCATTGCAATTTGGTTATACATAGCTTTTGCCATTAAGATAAGACATTATCATTATTACTGTTTTAGAAGGCTGTGAGCATGGTTTGTAAATTCCATAAGCTTTCTAGAAAGATTAAACTGTGTTAAAACTAGCTAATCTGGGGGTTTTATTATGATTTTTCTTCTCTCTCTTTTGTTTTTTTTGGTGTGGTGTCTTTTAACCCACTTTAGATCCCAAGTCCTTTGTTGTACAGCTGACAGGAGGTTGACTCAGTACAAGAGAACTAATGATGTGAGGATAAGAAGAAGCAGGCATGGGAATCAGTGGCAGGGATAGCTTTTCCTATGGCAATGGAGGGTTATTCTGGCTTGATGTTTTAGAAAAACACAGCCTTTGGCTCACTCAGTATAGGAGAGGCTGTTGCCCAAGATCCGGTCCTCCCAAAGCACAGGATGGTCAGGTGGTCAGATATTTCACTCCTGGCAGAGATGGAGAGTCTAAGGTCAGAAATGCAAATAGGACAACAGTAGTGAGCACTGTGGCTCTATGTCTCACCAGAAGGGTAATGCTGCAGAGTGCTCCAAATTTTCCCAGGTATCCCAAGCTCTTGAATCAACCATCAAGACTGTGAGTAATGTAGGAAGGGATTGTTTATTGTCTAATACCTACAGTTGGGATATCTCCCAACTCTCCTTTTTCTGTCTAGAAACTCTTTAAATCAATTAAAATTCATTTTTCCTTGTTAGCCTGGAAAATCAGTCAAGAAAAATGTCACTACCACAGGGTTCAGGACAAAATTCTGTTAACTGGCAATGCTGAGACACTATCTTCTGAAATACCAATTTATTTTGTGTTGTTTTTTCTGCCTTATTTCCAGAGTAAATCCACCTCCTGCCTCACCAGCCCTGCTCTGCTTTGCTTATGAACTCTGGTAAGATCACAGCTTGAGGTAGAGTGGTTGCATACAATAGGCAGAACAGGCTTGTGATCATAGTAATTGGCTGAGACATCCAGGCTTGTAATTGCTTAATAATAACCATATCTGGCCTTTTTTTGCACAGCAATCCTGTATTAAAGTTGTCTCTGAGTGCTTAGCTAACTAAGAGACATGGTGTACAAAGTAGAGCTGCATACAAATGGTGTGACAAACACAGAAATCGTCAGATATGGAAAATACTTCAACTCAGGGGTAAGAGACAGCCAATAGATAAATTTCTGCTATGGAAAAATAAGGCTTGAGAAGTTCTTGGTTTCCTGAAATAAAACAGTACTTTACACTTCTCAGGAAATACAGTTCTGTATTTAAAATTCTTGTTCTATATGACATCCTGTCTGACAGGTTTCAGAGAAAAGCACATTCCCATTGTTCACTTGTGACCACTTTTTAATTTTTCTTAATTGTTTTTCTGCAAATTGATCTGACAGTGAATCTTCACTCCTTAACGTGGTCACTTTATTCTCTCAATGCTATTCATTAAAGAATACCATCTGGGTGAGGGTTAGAAAGAGGCAGTCTTGGAGAAAAGACTTTTGTGAAATGCCATCTATATTAAACTATTTAAGGACTGTAACTGATTGGCATGAATTTCTGTGGACTAACCACTCTACACATTAATTTTAGCAAGAGCAAGTCCTGAGGATATTCAGATGACATTTTTTTTAATTTTTTTTTAATGCAGAAGGAAATTAATGTCTGGGACAGGTTGTCAAGTAGCAGTTGTATCTGTCACCATCACTTTGTGTGTGTGTGATACATGAATTGGACAACTGTATAGAACAAAATGACAGTCTGGATGTTAAAGTTAGACCGAAGGATATACAGATGCAGATAAGTTACCTATCTGCCTTTTCTGATGAAATTTTATCATTTTGAATTATATCCCAAGAAAATAAGCATGGCAATTATATGAATAAAAATGCAGTCTAGACATTTTATTTAATATTTTAATGAGTTTCTCCATATATGCTTTTTTTCAGTGCTGAGGAGTGTCATTACAATGTAGAGAGTGCTACTGAGGAGAAACTAAGAGGAATAAAAAGGGAAGCGGCAGTAATCAATGCAAGGTAGGAAATCTGGTAGAGGCAAAATGAATGAGTTAAAAAGCGTGACATAGGTTTATTAACCACTTAAAACTTATAAAGATGGCTGACATTCATGGAAAGTCCTGATAGCCCACAACTTGGACAGCTGGTTGCGCAAAGGTACTTGAGAAAATCCAGTTGTTTGCTTCAGAACTCAATGAAGTTGATTCCAGGTAGCAGAGATAGAAGATTATGGGTCTCCAGATGTAAATCATAATAGTTATGCACAGAAAGGGTGGCATAAATATAGAATGCAACAGCTCCTCAGCCCTGGTGATAATGGGTAGGACAGCTGGAAGCATAGGACTTCAGGATAGATCTAGTAGATGCTGTAGCAAAGGACTGGACTGTGCATAAAGCAGATTAGACCCAGCATCAGAGCCTCCAAGTGCTTCCCTGCTTCTGTGGTGATACAAGCTGTGCAAAATGATGATGAAGTGCTTAAATCAAAATGGTCTATTAATTTATACATTTGCCCATGGTATGTTGCTATGGGTGTAAATTACTGTGCAAGGTGTATGTTGCAGGAGTTCAGAGACTCAGAGCTGCAGCTACAGGAAAGAAAGGAGGAGTAAGTCAAAACTAGCTGTGCACACAGCTGTTAGACTTCATGGTGTACTCAAACAAACTTTCAAGCTGTACACTTCTCAGTCTGCTTAATGGTATTATATCTTACAAACTTGATAATAAGCAAGTCTAAGGCAAACAGTCCAAAGTCTGTAGCAGCAGCTGATTCCATTCTCTGAGGAAGCTTCCTAATGCTCAAGTCCAATCTTTAAAGACATTTTGGCAATGGTAACATTTAAAAAAATTCCTCCCACAAATTTTGAGCAGGAACAGAAAAAGGAATTGCTACTTTGATCAATCTTACACTGCATGAGCTTTCCATACTTAATTTTTACCCATCAGATCAAAAGACTGAATTCTTCCAGGCTACATTGAACCTTTTAAAATTCTTACAAATAAAAAGGCAGTAATATCACAGAAGAACCATGTTGTTAATACCTGAATAGATTTTGCAGCTCACATAATTACATTAAAAAAAATAAAAATCTGGGTTCCCATGTAGAGCATGTTGCTTATCAACCTTTCAGGAGTTTTACTTACAGAAAAACTTGTTCTGCATGAAAACCTGTAAAACCTCAATTTTAAATTGTGTGTAAACAAGTACATTCCTGTTTTGCAACCGAAAGCATGTTTGTGTTGAAAATTCTGAGGATTCTGTAGTTTTAAAGGAATCTATGTCTTGCAATGTTTCAAGGAGTTTGTAAACCTAATTAATGGACAGACTCAAATTATTAAAGGGATTAGTAGGTCTCCCAAGTCTAGGTGTTTGTTTTGGTTTTGACTGGGATAGAGTTAATTTTCTTTATAGTAGCTGGTATGGGGCTACGTTTTGGATTTGTGCTGAAAAAAGTGCTGATAATACAGGGATGTTTCTGTTATTGCTGCCTAGTGCTTACGCAGGGTCAAGGCCTTTTCTGCTTCTCACCCAAACAGTGAGTAGGCTGGCAGGGAAAGAAGTTGGGAGGGGACACAGCTGGGACAGCTGACCCCAACTGACCAAAGGGTTATTCCATGCCATATGGTGTCATGCTCAGCGTATAAATCTGGGAGAAGAAGGAAAGAGGGGGATGTTTGGTGTTACAGTATTTTGTCTTCCCAAGTAACCATTACACACAATGGAGCCCTACTTTCTTGGAGATGGCTGAGAACCTGCCTGCCAATGGGAAATAGTGAATGAATTCCTTGCTTTGCTTTGCTTGTACATGTGGATTTTGCTTTACCTGTTAAAATTCCTTCATCTTGACACACAAGTTCTCTCAATTTTACTCTTTCAGTTCTCTTTCCCATCACACCAGGGGGTAGTGAGCAAGCAGCTGAAAGGTGCTTAGTTACTAGCCAGCATCTAATGTTGATTCAATTGCTGGACTTTGGTGGGAATAAATCTAAGGCCATGATTTGGGAAAATATACACATCTGAGTATGGTTTTATGCAAATGCCAAGATATGAACTCGTGTTTCTTCTTTGGCCGGTGGTTTTTAACTAGATATAACTGTCTGAGTTGTCTTTCTTAGGAATATTTTCCCAAATCAAATCCTGAAATTGTATGCCTGCTGCAGAATGTATAAGTATACCTGGTGGGTGCAGAGGATGTTCCTGCATCCTTTGACTCCTGGAATTCTGCTACACAGTCAAACTACAACAGATGATAGTTCCAAGGACAGCTAAATTACACTGCACTTAAATGATCAGCAATATTCAGCTACAGAGTCTTGGAAAATCCAAGGTTATGAAAACAGCATACTTTAAAGGAGTATATTAACCACTTTTTAGATTCAAGTTCACTGGCAAAGTTAGGGAGCTTAAAACTTAAGAGACGCTGTCACTTTATGACCCAAAGACCACTCACACACAAATTTATATTGAAAGAAAAATTTTAAAAAACAACGAAACAAAACAAGAACTGGATGTGTGCAAGCTACTATTGTGTTGCAAAGCATGCTCTTTTCTTAGCAATATACATAATGAAATACAGCCCCTCACCAGTACATCACTTAAAGACCTAAATCTGATTTCATCTCATCAGGTTCCATAGTACTAAAATAGCAAACTTAACAATAGAAACTGATGTGATATGTTTCAAATTAAATTGAGCTGCTGCAAACAATGGGTTTCTTCAGAGGCTGGCCTTGACTGAATATGTTTTTCCACTTCATTTTGCAAAGAAATCATCAAGTCTAATGGCTTCAAACAATCTAACTGATGTGCAGGTTGAATGGAGAAAAAAAAGCAACATCAATGAAAAAATGTCACACATAGACAAAGAGAAATTAATCACATACTGTATTAAAGGCCTTATCACTTCCTTAGCCCATCTGAGGACCTTCTAACCAGAGTAAGTAGCCCAGTTATAAACCACTGAAGTCAGCAAAAAAGATTTTGACTTCTTTAATCCCTGGATACGACCTCATGTCTGAAGATCATTGTGTGAAGTTAGTGCATGACCTGAAAAGGTGGCTACAGAGGCATGAGTTTGAATTTTTTATCAAATATCAGATGCTCTCTCAAGAACCGTTGAGAAAAAAGCAGAGGAACAAGCTCTCAACCCACAAGAGGTGTAGCTTGGAGCTGGCCTCACAGGCACCTGGGGACAAGGGCAGGCACCACTCATGGACAGCACAGGCCATGAGCTGAGTGGAGGATGCCAATCACACAATAGCCCAGACATCTTCCATACCATACTGGTTCCTTCCCTCAAGAGGCATAAGGAGGACAAAGGCTGGAACCAGGCATGCTGGCAATACCTAACTAATGAGTAACACTGATCAAGAGACTCCAGTGACTGGGGTGGGCACAATTAGGGCTGTGTTGCCCACAGCAGCAGTTAATCCCTTCTGCATGTCTGCTCACTCCACACAGAAGAGTCAGGCATTTTCCTCTAAAGGGGGAGAGTCTTACAGAGATTTTCATCTACTCTCCCTGGAATAAGGGGACAGTGTAGGCCTGAGAGTGTGTCATGAATATATAATGAAAAAAGGCTTAAGTCATAAACAGCCGTTATGAAAAGTTGCAAGTAAAACAGGGCCATCTCAGTCTGAATTTAGCCTTCTATGGCCTTTTAATTCCTTGCAGATAATGTGACAGAGATTTCTTCAATATAGTCAAAATGAACTGACTATTTTTTTTTTCTGTGCCTACAAATAAAAAATAAAAGGTGAGGGGGAAATATCCAGAATTGTTTGTTTCTTTTAGAGCTGAACTGCCAGCCAATTCCTCCTTTCAAAGCCAGATGGCTGTGAGCTAATTCCAGTATCAACTGTCTAATTCCTAGATGCCTGTTTGACAATATTGTTCTTCTTTATTTGTTTACTTCAGGAATAAGTCTGTAGGGAGGTTTACAGTTTCTATCATCCTCACTTAAGGGAAAGCCTATGTGAGCAAAGAAGCAGTTAGGAAAACAAAACCTGGGAGGTTTCCCAGGGAAGGCTTTCTCCTAATCCTTCCAGGAGAATAATGAGCTGAGCGGCTTATTGAAAGCAAAAGTACTCAGTTGCCAAACTGCTCTGCTCCTCACATGATATGGACATCTGAGACTTCCCTCCAGGGCAATGATTATGTGTCCATAGCAATGCTCTGACTTCAGAACTCCACTGTCTTCTTGCTGGCCTTCAAAGTCCTCTTGCTCACTGACGCACTTCAGAGGGCTCACCTCAGAAGCTACGATGACTTCCAAAGACGTCCTACAGGAAATATGTAAATTCCCAGAAATCAGCTCAGCACTCCACATGGGAATCCTGCAACACCTGGGCAGCGGGTTAATGTCATTGCTGCAGCTGCTACAATGGGAACTTAGTATTTACTGAAAATAACAGCTATATGTTGATGACTGACATAGTCCTTTTTGGGGGGTATCTTAGCAATGCTGACACATCAAACTTGCAAAGCTTATTAACCTGTCTAAGCAACTAAGCCAAGGGACAGTCAACAATTCAGCTGATAGAGTTTGTCTAATTGATTGTAGATATGAAAATGGACCTACAAGACTTTGTTGCTTATCCCTTATGAAAATATTTGTAATGCATCAACCACTCATCTGATCAAACTATCCTTATTTTCCACAATCGCACTCAGGGCAGCTGAAAACTGGCATGGTCACACCTACTCCAAGAGACGTTTCACTAACTCCTGAACATCTGCTGTGAAGGCTCTAGACTTCCCTCTATGGCTTACAGCTAGTGTTTAGCACATAATTTCAACAGATATATCCAAACAGTGCTAATAATAATGACATTTTGCCTTCCTTCTACGTTCATGTTGTCATTCTGAGTAAGTTATACAACTAGAGTGAAAAAATGCAGACCTGCTCCACTCAGTGAGCTAAGTTAATTTCTACCAGTTGAGAATCTGACAGACAATATATCAACAAGACCATGTTGGTCTAAGAGATTTTTACATTTACAAATACAAAGAGACTTTAAAAAATAAAAATATCCACCATTTCCTACCACTCTTCATTAAAAATTAGGTTAGCTTTTTTTTATCTTTCCATGGGTAACACTTCTGAAAAGTTGACAAGCCAGTTGTTATCTGCAGCAGCATAGAATTTTCACTATTTATTTTTTATATGATTACGTTAAAAGCAAAGTCTACTGAAATAATAATGACATAGTTCTCCTGTGACATGACTCCCTTTTAATTTCCAGGAAATTGATCAAATGGGTAAAAATTAGGCATGGAAAGCATTTTTATACGTCATTTTATCCTGGTGAAAATAATTTTGTAAAATGACAGCTTCTCAGCAACTCCGTCATCAAATGTTCCTTCACAATGAAGCAGACAATTTTTCAAATAGCAGCCACTGGAAAGGCAACATGTTAACTGGGAATCGCACCATGATCCTTTTGGTTTCTTCCAGCCATGTTGCTTGGAGGCGACGTTTCTGCAGGTCAGGGTCTGCTTTGCTTATGTCTGTGTAGATGCAATGTTTGGAAGACTGTCAGAAACAGAAAAGTCAAAAGAGGCAACAGAGAGCCCAAGCTATCTCTGGTGCTTTTTTGGGACAAAATTCATGTAGGGCTTCAAAGGGAAGGTTAGGTTTTATATAACAAGACAAATGATAGCAATTTAAGAATTATATGACAAGAGAACCTGGTGATAGAGATGAATTTTGGAGCACTTTTTTGGTCATGCTGATGTGAACAAAGAGAGTATTAGGATCAGAAACTATATTGCCTTGGGCAGGAATTTTAATGGTGAGGGAGATCAAAATTTGGAATATTAATCAGGAAAAAGCAACAGAAATTTGAAAGTAGGTTGATCTTGGGGAAATAGATACAGTCATTAGGGAATATGACCCAAATCACACATATTACCTTAGGAATATTTGTACTTAACTCAGACATTATATATTGAATGTGTCATACTCTATCAGTTCTTTCTATTGTATTAGAAGGGCTATACAAATAGTCTCTTGAAGTTAACCTTCAAGAAAAAATCTCTTTTTCTTTTTTTTTTTTTTTTTGCAAAAACTTTCTAAAGGCTGGTGAACAAAAGTAATTTGCTTTCACACAGTAAGTAGCAGGGTTTCATTCTGATTTGATAGGGAATACATTTAAAATCAGTTTTCAATGCCTTCTTTCTTAAAATGATACAAGTATATACATTTTCTCCATTCTTATGTTCATGCAACTTAATTAACGGTAAAAGGATTAAACTTTTCTTAGAAGTTGATAAATGTGAGGTTAATGAGCAGTGGAAGGAGCAATTTGAACCATGCAGCCACACTACTTGGTTCTAAATTAAGTGTAACCATTCAGGAAATAGATTTAGGAATCATTGTGGACAGTGCAATACAAATTTCTGATTTGTCTCTGAGAGAAGTTAACAGGCAAACAAATCACTAGAATTTAAAAGGAGAGGATGAGAAAGTAATAATGAAAGTATAATAATGCAGTTCTCTGAATTGACAGAATGATGCATCTGGCTCTAGTCTCCCTATCCCCCCAAAATACACTGTATAAAATAAAGAGTTCAGGGGTAGAGGATGAAAATAATTGGTACTGTTTTCAGAGAACTGACACAAGTATGCACAATACTGAATGAAAAACCTCTTTTGAAAAACATTTGTATGTTGTCCCTCTTTCTGAAGCATCTATATTGTGGTGCAACCATACTATACATGTGTCCATACTATATGTAGTGGGTATGTCTGAGCTGATTTTCCCCATACAGCCTTCATGCTGCAGTACTGGAAGCCAGAAGGTGTTGATAACACACACCCTTGTTATGACTCCCACACAGCACCAAAGGTACGGGGTGTGTGTGGGGGGCAAGATTTGGGAGGGGATACAACCCGGACAGCCGACCCGAGCTGACCAATAGGATATTCCATACCATATGACGTCAGCTCAACTATAAAGGGAGGAGGACAGGGGGATTCTGGGAAGACGTTTGTCCTCCGAGCAACCGGTACGCGTTCTGGAGCCCTGCTTCCCGGGACAGGCCCGACACCGCCTGCGGATGGGAAGTAGAGAGTAACGGCTTTGTTGCTTTTGTTTAAAAGTTTGTTTAAATGTTTGGTAGAGCACTGGCCACTTTTCTCGTTCAGNACCAAACATTTAAACAAACTTTTAAACAAAAGCAACAAAGCCGTTACTCTCTACTTCCCATCCGCAGGCGGTGTCGGGCCTGTCCCGGGAAGCAGGGCTCCAGAACGCGTACCGGTTGCTCGGAGGACAAACGTCTTCCCAGAATCCCCCTGTCCTCCTCCCTTTATAGTTGAGCTGACGTCATATGGTATGGAATATCCTATTGGTCAGCTCGGGTCGGCTGTCCGGGTTGTATCCCCTCCCAAATCTTGCCCCCCACACACACCCCGTACCTTTGGTGCTGTGTGGGAGTCATAACAAGGGTGTGTGTTATCAACACCTTCTGGCTTCCAGTACTGCAGCATGAAGGCTGTATGGGGAAAATCAGCTCAGACAGACCCACTACACTATACATGCTTCAGATCAGTCTTATCTACTTCCTAGATGATATTACTAGCACCAAGAAATCTATACTAAAGATTTCCTTTAAGCCAGCCTTGTGGGCACCTTGCTATTTAATCTGTCCTCTACATTTGCCTGTGATGTGTCTCCTATCACTAATGAGGCCTATTGATGTTGTTGAAAACAGCACTTATTGGGAAACCAAATCAGGGCACACATGCTAGCAGTAGGTGAACTAATGATGCAGGCATGCATGGTGGTGCTATGCAGATGACATACAGCTCTAGCTATCCTTCCAAATGCTTGATTACTTCAGTAAATTGCCCAATCCTTAGGTGTATTCTCTCCCACTTAAGGACCAGCAGGCTGGTCTGAGTCCAGGGGACTCAGGACAACGTTAGCAGGTAGTTGAAATCACTTTGAAGAATTTTCTATGCATCTGTCTGTGTCTAGAGGTACATACTCATTACAGACAATGGAGCCTGTTGCTAAGGCGTGCTCTCTCATTTCTCAGTGTCACTAAACTCTCACAGCCAGCATCTCTGACCAGCTTCAGTTGCCTGGAAGACCCCACTACATCCTAGTAAGCAGCAGCTGCCCTCTCTATACACACCTTCATGGAGTCTCTTCCAGGCTACAGCAACCTGCCTCTGCACAAAGTCGTCTGGTCAGCAGCACAAAGTGCACTTGCCCATCCCTCCAACAACCTGAGTAACTGTGTAGCACCATCATCGAACACACGTGCAGCACTGATTTCCCACAGAGTGCCGTTCAGGTTCGCAGGAGCCATACTTTTTTAACCGATGTTCCATGGTACAGGCCCAAAGCAGGCGGAAAATCCAGGATGAATATCATGGTTTGTTTATACCTCAGAGACAAAATAATTTTATTCCTAAATTATTATAGAGAACTCAGATATTTCAGGCATATGAAAATGTAATAAGAATTCCCATAGGGAGTAAGGTCAGCTGCAAGCTTCACCCTGTTGCTTCAACTGCAAAGAAAATAGCTTCAAAATTACCTTCTTTTAAAGTAAACGGCAGATTATTTAATAAAAATGAAATAAATAAATACATAACCTTAAACAATAATCCCATCAAAGCAAAGTACTGTGCTTCACACATTTCTCTCCTTGGAGAACAGATGAAGAAGAGAATAAACCACGTGTAATTTTGGACAGTTGGGTCATTTAAAGAATGACTGCCAAGAAACTGGGAGAGCTTGGCTGTGACTCACATTTTTCTATTACGATCTCATAATGAAAAACCACACATTTGTGACAGACCTTGGCTCCTCAGTAATAGTGCATCACATAATTACTTGAATCTTTGGGCCTTTCTTATTTCTAAGCAAAATTTCTTTAAGCTTATAGCTTCTAGGGACTATTATGGCTGTTTTTCTGAAGAATCCTATTTGCATGAGGCTTTTCAAGAAAAAAAAAATCAAACCCGTGAAAATACACAAAGCATTTCTTTTACTATCACAACTAAAAATCTTCAAATAACTAGATCAGTGTTCTTTATAAATAAAGCTATCTGATATACTGTGGAGCATTTCATAGAATTATTTAGATCCTGTGAACATTAGATATACAAGGGATACAGACAAGATACTGGTTTGCACCTCCACTTTATTAGAATTTATTGATATTCAGTTAGGCTTTTGAATTATCCATACAGATATATTTATTTCAAATAAGCTTTATTTATTTTTAAAAAGTGTCCCTTTAAACCTCAACTGTAATCAGGCTTCAGACAAAATTTCCAGATGGTGGTTTCATTCTAGACAATCTGCTCTCTCGAGTGCCTCTCTCTGTAAAGCCCGATGAGCATCAAGTGCATTTATTTCATTCTGATGCAACTCCTAGCACAAGGTAAGTTTATTTTTCACCTTAGTATATCATATATTTTACATTGTAATAATTGATGTAGCAATTGTAAAATTGCTGTTCAGCAGAGGAAAAAAATGCCATTACAGAACACGGCCAAGCACCCTGACAGCATGACATGAACCCTAATGAATTAGCTGACAAATTAGCACAATAAGTTCTGATCAAGTATGCTCTCTAAGCAACAATTCAGCAAATCTGCTTTTCATTGTATTTTTCCCTTGTAAGGCTGAAATCCATGCAAATTAGTTCTCAGCTGGTGTGTCAGGTGAAATGTATTGAAAACATACAAAGAGCAGCTTCCAGCTCTACGTTATGCTCAGCACTTCCTTTCTGTACACTAAATACCTCTGAGCCTCTCAGTGCTAGCCGTGCTTTAACACTTGCAGGCTATGACACAGAAAGAGGTAGAAGAGACAGAACAAGGACATTTTGACCACAGCACAAACCAGACTTTGCTCCTCTGAGATTTGGCTACCTTAGCCTCTTGTAGCCTTTGCCTCAGAAGAGTCCTGCCAGGTCCACACTGCACCTGATGAAACCTCCACTAGGCTGAATCTGCTGAAGACATTTTGAAATTCTCTACCCCAGTCATGATGCAAAGTCTGCAAATCTTGTGCTGGCAGATTTTGACTCAGGAGTAGGATGCAGCCCTTATCTCAGTAGAGGATTGCACTTTATTGCAGGTAATGTGGCACAGAGATAGAGCTACATTAGTTTTTCCACCTCCTTAAGGAAGTCCCTACATGCTTTGAAAATCACTGTTGTAATATTTCTAATCTTAAGCATGTTTTTCACAACTAGTTCAGCACCTGCATTTCCTCCACTCTGTTGCAATGTTGGGTAGCCTGGATGGTTATTGGTTGCCCTTTGTCCATCATGGACTTCATGACCATGAATTCATGTTCACGAATTCATGACGGTCTGCACCACTCACAGTGAGTTTTCTGTATGCATAGAGACACAACAATTATCCACCAGACCACTAACCCACAGCTTGTCAGAAATCAAGGTCCCTCTTCTGAACCATCAGGAAAGACTAGCAAACATGAACAAGGAACCTGTCCAGGGAAAAGTAGTGGTAGTGTGTGAAAGGTATGTTGTGTACCTACAAGTACATTGTGTGCACTTCAATTATGAGACTGTCCTACCTCTCTCAGACACCTGCCCTCTTTGCCTCTCAGGGCACCTGTCAGAGCTGCAGTCTGGCTCAGGGAGAGCAGGGCTGTAGCCACAAACTCACAAGTTCCATCCTGGCCCTGATCCATCCCTGTCCCATACACAGATGCAGTCTCTCTTCAAGACAGGGCCAATCAGAGACACAACAATGCAGTCCAGGGCATGAATGATGTAAATAATAGAACTTTATGGAAACACGAAGAAATATCTCCCTGATAACCCAGAATCTCCCAGATCTATGGTCATAGTGGATACCTCAGGAATTACAGAAGCACTGCAAGTGTGCGTAAAATGCATGCAGGCTGTACTCCTAGCCTGGAATGTCCTCAAGAATCCCTACACAAAGAACAGAGGATAATACCTAAATATTCTTAATGGCATGGGACCTGGTTGCTTGATTCATTATTTCCCTTTTATGTTCTGTCACAAAACCTGAGTTCAGAGGAGTAGTTTGCTGCTTCTGTTGTTGTTGCCTGGGACCTGTTAGTGTAGTCTCTCCAGAGGGGACCTTTGCTCAGGGAACCTATTCTTCATGTGACACTCTGATGTCTTTGCTTGTCAGGACTGTTAACTGAAAGCATCTACGACTTTTAAGGTATATCTTAGAATTCATTTTAGAATTTACTTCTGTTTGTATGTTGTTTGTATACCTACTGAAAAGATAGCATTTAGTCATCAGCTCTTCTGGAAATAGCTGCTTCACAAAAAATATAATAAATACATTCCAGAAACACTTTACGCTTTTCTTATTTTGATAATGGTGTGTATATATATACATATATATAAAGCAAACTAATAATTCTGTCATGTTCAGATCATAATGGATGAGTTCATGAGTTCATCTTTTTTTAATAGGTCTTGTCGGTTTTGAAGTATCTAACAAGTTTCATAAAATGAAAAAAGAGAAAGCTAAGGGGCATTTTGGCACTGCTGCATATATATAGCTTTTACCCTGCATTCATGCTTGCTACTGAAACATTCCATCTTTGTAGAAATGATGTGAGTACTTTGCTTTGTTGATGTAGTACATTACCTAATGCACAGAATGAATGAGGTATCAGGTAGCATTATAATAACACAGCACATCAGCAGAGTTAGCTGTCTTTATAATCAGGTCTTGCATCATTACATTGGAAAACAATCAGAACGCAGCTTGAAAGATGGCACTATAGGAAGGAAGAAAAAATCCTGAAGTGTGCTTAACAAGAATTCACAGGATTAAAGTAAACCAAAATATATTGATAGCATCTGTTACACGAGGCAAGGTAGAAATTCTAGCCTTCCGTTAGCACGTAGTCTCTTGAAACTAATGCTATAGCATCTCATGAATTATCTGGCAGACACTACATTTTTTTTGAATATGTATAGTTTTAGCCTCCAATTTATATTAGCTCCATTAAAGTACCTTATGCTTCCCTCTTTTCCTCCTTGATCAGCTGAACTGATTCAAGAATCAATTTGCTTGCAGAGAGGTTTTATCATATGATCATGTACTGTTATGAATGATATTTCAGTTTTTGCTTAACAGCTAAATAGCAAGGAGAAAAAAGAAAATATCTTTCAAATTCATGCTGTATCTTTCACCAGAAGTAGGGACTTTTTTTGCAACCTACAGACCAAAGTTAGGAGTATAAGCACACAAGTTTTTCTACATAATATTCAGTAATGAATAAAATTCATTAGCCAGCAGGAAAGGAGTTTCTACCCTTCTAATGAGGTAATCAAAGTTTCACCAAGTCTGAAATCAACATGGTCACAACTTTATCTAAAAAGGCAAAGGAAGTTGATATCTGCAGAGAATATCATCCCAATCCGTCAAAAACAGAGGGAAGATGTTATGAGTCTCTTTCCGGCGTATTCCACCTCCTGGTCTAGCCTGGATTAGCTCAGGTGCACTGCCGACATTAAGTGCTCTCCCTTGACCATGAACGATTCAATCACATTTCACTTTTTACTTACTGTCTACAGCATGAAGCTGCAATGCAGTCATCTTTCCCTCTTCCTCTCCTTCTGCATTAGCCATTTTGCATATTGTGTCTTCCCTGACTCTTGTTTTCAAGGAGAAAAACTGACTCAGACTATGTACAAATAACTCCAGAAGTAAATGCATAATTGTAATAAATTTTATTGAGAACCAGAGATTTATCAGCTGATAGTTGCTCTTGTCATCTCACTCTCTCAGAGAAATGAGCAGGGAAAAAAATGCACAGGCAAACCTGAATGATTCATGCAGGCAAAATTCCCAGTACAACAAGGTCTCCAGAGGATTGTAGGCTTCCAGCTGAAACACACATGGAACTGCAGGGACCTGGACAAATGTGACAGCCTTTTTCTTCTGCAGCAGTCTCTTTGTCCTCCTCCTGTCAGCAATTTGGTTGGCTTGGGCTGGGAGCCATGGTACCACTGGCAGCTCAGTGCTGGCTGCACGTTACTCCAGCCATGAGATGTGGGGGAAGGTGATTACTGAGCTATAATCCACTGCCCAGGCTCCAGCAGATTAATGCTGTAATTGGTTGCTCTCCATCCAGTCCTCCATTTGACACAATTGTTCTCACCACAATCCTGCAATACTATGTGTTGGCTGCACATAAAATTTCTACTCTTGCTGCCTGTGTGGGCGGTCGTAATGTCTCAGATTCATTTCTCCCACAGTCTTTTCATTTGCTGGCTAGATATGGCCATTATAACTCATCTGACCTCTTTAAATCGAACCCCCAGTACACCATTTTGTCTCTTTTTCCATTAAAGTCATGTCTAGATGAGTCCTTGGACCATCGCTTGCCTTCAGCAAAAAAGGATGGAATAAAACTCGGTTGTGAAAAAAAGCTACTGGCAGCTCATATCCCGAGTGCCACTGAAACTACCTTTCAGCTGCTTTTACATTTCTCAGTCTTGAACAAAGATGCTGTGACTAATATTTTAATACATGTAAATTAACATATTGGAGCGACTGGAAACTAACATTTGCAATATGCTTGCCAAAGAAATTGTTACTAACACTCAGCTTATAACAAGAGCTCTAAGCTACAATTGCAATATACTTTTTATTTTTCAATGCAAATGACTCTGGTCAGATTTAAGATACAGCACCATCTTATGGAGATTTCTGTAGAGATTAATGAGTGCAACTGTTTTTCTGCTGGCAAAAATGTTTCTTTGCCAATAAAATGCAGCAAGGCAAAATTATCCATCACTGTGCACTTTCTATATATGTGAAAAACCAGAATGAGCTCTGGGAATGGGAAAGGACGTTGTTCTGACACACACTGGCAAATTTTCCATTGAACTATAAAGTCTATGATCAGGATGCCAGTTTCCAATAAGTACTAAAATTTCATATGAGAGATCTTAAAACACTTGAGATTCATTTCTTAATCATGATATTAAAAAACACATTTAAATCTCATTTTATTTGTCTCGGTTTCTAGGCCATTAAAATGAAGTAAGGTCATGTTTTCAGGATTTCCTCTGCAATTTTAAGTAACACTGACTATCTTTTTCCAGTTTTCTTTCCACGGCAGTTTAAGTTCATTCCTATTTTGATGATTCCAGAAGCTCTAGAAAAAAAAGACCCACATCAAGATAGCAAAGACTGGCAACCCGGTTAACTCCCCACTATTTAAAGAATCACTTAATTAAAGCAGGTCTAAATGCTTGCTCTCATTTAATGCATTTTTAGTCATAACTGTCATAAAGAATCTTTTGTGTAAGTAAGAGCCAGGCCCTACCTTTCTTCCTTCCATCAGCATTACAAAAAAAAAATCAAACAAATTCTATTTATTTATGCCATTTCTCACCTGACAAGTAAAGCATTAGCTGAGTTTAATGCTTTGTTTCCTGAAGTATTATATAAAGCAGAGGAGACCATTGAATGTTCCAACTCATCAACAGTGATCTTGTACCCAAACCCTGACTCCCTTTACTAGTGCAGATCTGATATAGAGAAAGGACAGGAAAAAAAGAAGATGCTGCTTTTGGAACCCATGTAGGTATGTGTTTAACCATAAGTCTAGGTTTTAGTCTCATTAAACTCAACAGTCTTAAAGTTTTGTAGGTACTCATTTGACTAGAGTTAAGTTTACATGTAAAATGAAGTACCTTCCTCCATGGTGGAAAAACCATGTAGGATGTATGTCTGTGTGTGTATCATATACAAATATTTTAAATTACTTCACTGTTATCAATGATGTTTATTATAAATTATTATAAAGCACAATCTAAAATCCTAGATGCCTTGGCAATTCAGTAACAAAACAGTACATACAGTGAAATGCTAGGAACTTTGAAACATTACTTGATTTCAATAATAATTTATGGCTGGGATTTTGTTTCTCTAGGAAGCATAGGCCTCAAAAATCCTATTAGGCTGTATCCTTGCAGTCTTCCCCGGCTAGTGCTAAGGGAGATGGCAGAAGTCATTGCTAGGCCACTTTCCATCATCTTTGGTAAATCATGGAGAACAGGAGAGGTGCCTGGGGATTGGAGGAAAGCAAATGTCACTCCAATCTTCAAAAAGGGCAAGAAGGAGGACCCGGGTAACTATAGGCCGGTCAGCCTCACCTCCATCCCTGGAGAGGTGATGGAACAAC
>VYZX01006989.1:63203-74757 GCA_013401335.1 Brachypteracias leptosomus
CTGGAGAGAGTCCAGCGCAGAGCCACTAAGATGATTAAGGGAGTGGAACATCTCCCTTATGAGGAAAGGCTGAGGGAGCTGGGCCTCTTTAGCTTGGAAGAAAAGGAGACTGAGGGGTGACCTTATTAATGTTTATAAATACATTAAGGGAGAGTGTCAGGAGGATGGATCCAGGCTCTTTTTAGTGATATCTAATGATAGGACAAGGGGAAACGGGTATAAGCTGGAACATAGGAGGTTCCACCTAAATATGAGAAGAAACTTCTTCACGGTGAGGGTGACAGAGCACTGGAACAGGCTGCCCAGGGAGGTTGTGGAGTCTCCTTCTCTGGAGACGTTTAAAGCCGCCCTGGATGCATTCCTGTGCAACGTGGTCTAGGTGATCTTGCTTGGGCAGGGGGATTGGACTAGATGATCTTTCGAGGTCCCTTCCAATCCCTAACATTCCATGATTCCTTGATTCCTGAAATATCACCACTGAAGGTCATAGAAGGAGAAAGGTCCTGTTTGTCTTTGGTCATTAAGAGTATGTTGCTGGCTTCTCTCACACTGTCCTATTTCAGGACACTTACAGCTTTGTGATTTAAAATAAACATCTTAAATTCCACTGGACACCCATGGACAGTCAGTGCAGTATCCTGATAATGGATAACAGTGTTGAGGCTTCATATGGAAACAGTAAGATCACACTTTCATCAGGTGATCAGGTAGGTGGTTCTGGAGATCAAAAACTCACTTGCAAAACCATAGTAGCAATAAGTGGCAGGTGAATTTGGCATAATTCCTGCCATTCCATTTTGCTAACTTTCCATTTAACATTAATCTCATGTCACAATTTAGCAACCATCCCCAAAGGCTGTAATCCAAAGCACTGATTGCAAGATGAGAGACAGCAAAAAGAAAGTATATTTGTATTTGTTGTTTGCTTTTGGAATTAGTTTAATACAAATATTTAAACACATTCAATATGAAGAAAGTGTGTCACCTTCTGCTTGCATTATCTATTGTTAATTCAAATATATTTCAATAAACTTGTATTGAAGAACATGCTCTATTCTAGGACTCTGCTCTCTTCAAATTAGTTTTGGGGTTTTTTTAAAGTAGAATTAGATTAAAAAAAAGATTAATGAATTGAAAAATGTAGACACCAGGACACTACAAACACAGTTCCAGCAATGACAGTGGAAAGATGACAAAATGCTGAAGAGCCAATGTGACACTATAGAGGCATACAGCCAAATGCAGTAGTACCATGGCCAAGGTCTCAGGAATCCAAGATCCCAAACGATAATATTACCCCTAAAAGAAGTAGATCTGGGAAAAGCCAGACTCACACCCTGCACCCTTTTTAACCACCTCCTTTTTGACAAGGCATTAGAGTGCAGCCACTTCAACTTCCCTCCACAAGTGCAAGGGTTTTTAGGAGGGAGGATGGGAATATGAAAGCTGAATTCTCACTCAATATAATAACTGCAGTTGAGGAAGTTAAAGATCACATACCCTGATACTATTAAGATTGTGGCAAATTGCATGAATAATGCAACTTCATGTTGCATGTAACCAAAAATTTCTCAGAAAAAAAGAATCATTGTAGTCACCTGTGAGGAACAAACTGAGTTGTATTAAATCTGCACTGAAACTGTACTAAACCAGCTATATTGAAATCAGACCTTCAGGTAACCCAAGGCATCATGTTAGAAGACCAAGAGGCTGAGAGCATGAGAAAATAGATAATTTTCACATGGTGATACAGAGAAAAGAGTGCAATGTCACTTCCACTTACATGGTTGAAATTACTGGTTCAAAATAAAACCTAAAGAAATATTTCATTCAAATCTAGCTACAGAATAGTAATTAAAATATGAGTGATTAAAAATTGGCTCCAGCTTGCGAGGTCTACAAATATCCCCTTCAGAAAGGCTATAAGAAAGTCTTCTAAATTATAAATCCAGACACTAACAGGACTTCTCTTATCCCTGGTTTAAAAATTATTATGCCCTGAAATATCCAACTAGCAACCTCATGCAAGTTCAAATAAAGGGCAGAGTTTAGGAGCCTTGGAAAATGAATGGGGAAAAGCACACTGAAGTGAAAAAAAGGGTTATTTCTGTCATCGGTGGACTTCGAATCAAGTCCTAACTTATCAGAATTTACATTCAAAACATGGGCAACTGGATACAATTAGATGGCTTTTCAAAGAGACATAATCACAGTGACGAGTTTTCTGCCCTTCCCAGAGCACAGCCTTTGGGTACGCTCGTACAGCTGCCTCTATCTTGCAACATTTTTCTGCACAACAAAGTACATAAGCTGTTTGCAAGGAATTCTTCTAGAAGAAAATATATTAAATTCAAGCTCATCCATAGGCATCTGAGCAGATTTTGACTGTCCGAGTACTCAAAATGCAGGTTTCAACCATGACAGCAGGAATTCTTTTTGTTTTGACCATATGCTGTAAAAGGTCTGCCAATGTGTTCAAACACTCCCTTCATCACAAAACAGAAAATTACCATATATCACTCCATAAGGGTTTGAACCAAGCTGGTTTCCTTGCATGCAGTAGGGAGACTTGGTCACAACCACAAGGTTCTCATGTTGCCATTTCAAACCCTTGAAGAAATTTCCATACACTCTGATCATCCTTGCAGAATGGCCTGATTAAACAGCTAATCTTTTTTTGTTTTTGCCATCTAGGAATATTTCTTTTACAAGGATCATTTAGGATATGAGTTAATAACCCTCAGTATCATTTATTTCACTATCCAGAATTTGACAAAACAAACATTGACTCTGGCTGTTTTTCTAGACATTAGGACATCAGCTCTTAAAGTTAATCTGTTTTCTTTTCCAGAAGGTTGATTCTCCACTCATCAGTCAGAGTGGCACAGAATAGGGCCGTGTTAAATGACAGTTCATTTCCATAACAAATGGAATGGAAGAATGAAAAGGACGTTATCAATTCACCTGCACTCTAGCATACGCCTTAAGGGAAGACAAATTAATTGTAGGTGACTAGACTGAGACTGAAGTCTAGAGTTGAGAACAAACAAGAAAGAATCTCCCTGAACTATGCAAGCATCTATCCATAGAACAATGGCTCTGAGATCATTGCTAGCAAGAGGCTAAAACTCCTTCTCTTGCTCTTCCCCCCAGCAGCTCCCACTTACTGTCCCCTCTCATCCCTGTCCTCCTATCTGCAGGACAGGGAACAAGCTCCAAGGCAATGCTGAAGGGAGAGGAAAATGAGCCGCTTGGTCTCCACTGCACCAGATTGAAAAGCCCCACAATTCCTTGGCAGGAGCAGATTCGGTAGTGTCTCCTGGAAGACAGATGGAGCCTGGTTCAATGCATGCCCTACCTCTGCTTACCTCCCTGAAAATCCACCCTTGGCTTCCTTCTCCACACTCTGGTATCCAGTGAAGAACCAGGTCAGGCCCTTTTTGCAAATGCCTTTTCTCTTCAGCATAAAAAGATGGACATTCTGTGCTTTTTTCTTTTTTTCATATGAGTCCCTCCTGCACCCAGGGATATCACCCCTCTGGGTCTTTCCCTCCAATACAGAGAAAATTCTTAAGGTCTACCCTTGCCTAGACTGAGCAGAACAGCTCCTGTAGGAAAGAAAGCGAAGACAAAGTGCTTTTGTCCTCCTGTGTGTCCAGGAATTGAGAAAACACAGGGCAAGGCGAGCAGAGATTGGGGTTTGGGATCTTCCAAGCAGCAGTCACAGAGGCTAGGCTGCATGCTCCCATACTTGGCCCAAGTTTCCAGAACGAGAGACTTAGGGTAACATTAAGACAAGCTTTCTGAACTGAAAGGTGTTGAAACAGTTTTCCTAAAGGAAACTGCTGAAACTGCTTTCCTAAGGAGATGAAATAGTAGAAGGTAACTAGAATAAGGTTAGACAAGCATCAGCCATGAATGAGTTAGGTCTAGTGAGTCAGAATTACAATCCCAGGAACTTCTTAAGATCCTTTCCAAGCCTACTTTCTATTATTGCTTATAGACGTGAACAGGGCTTAAGCAAGAACATTCCTCTGGAGATGTGACAGGATCCACTGGAACTCACTAGCAATGTCTGGCTGTGTCACATGTGCAGCACCTGTATCATCCCATAATAGACGCCACATTCCATTCTATTGCTCACAAGACTCCATACTGCTCACATCAGCAAGTTTTGTGTCATCTGGGCTTGCTGAGAAACCAAGTATTTTAGAAAGCACTAACAAACCATTGTAAAAATAATGCTACCTGTGTGTTAATGATAACAACCATGTGAAGTTTTAATGTATTATGGCTAAGCAGTGACTTTCTGGCTATATACATTTTTTGATGTTGGTAATTCAGAAGTTCATTAACCTATAACAAGACTAAGATTTCCACTGGCATTATTAAACTAATAGGACAATAGACCCTGTGATGTATATGGTCCTAACATCCTTCGCCAATAAAGACAGGTTGTGAGGTAGAGAGATTTCTTGTGGGTAGAAACATTCCTTTAAGAAAAATAGATTTGGATATTTCTTTAGAATTTTAAAGGAGATATCAATGTCACTTTTTCAACCTTACACTGAAAAATCAGATTGCCTTAACTACTTGAGCTTAAGGTGTTGAGAACAACAGCACATTTCAAAGAAAAGGCTACCCTGAATTAAATTAATTCAAGTATCTCCATTTTTTAGAATAGCTTTTAGTATTAAGTGATGATGTGACATAAATTTTAATCTGGCCTCTTAAGCAATAACCTGCTCATTACATTGATGCTGCACAGCTTGTGAGTAATGCAGTATCTCCAAAATGTCAGAGCAGGACACATGATTAGCATTTTTCTCATATATTTCTGTACATTTACATACATATGCATGAACTAAGCCTGAGCTACAAAACTGGAAACTGTGCACGGAAATACTTGGCTCTAATTCAGGGGTTTTTTCAGCTATTGACATCACTTGCCCTAGTCAGCTGCCCTTGGGGACTCACCTGAGGAGAAGATGGGAATTTCTCTTAAAGGCTATAAAAGCTAGTTAGGAATCAAGCATGTGGATGCTCTTTATTCCTCCCTATGCACTTGTCTGAGACCTATCTAGCTCATTAACTCTGGCATCCAGTTCTGTATATCAAAAGGTAATATCAGGACGTAAAGGCCATTTTGTTTAATGATTGCTTTTAAGGAGTCAAATCATTGGAATAGTTTGGGAGGAACGCTCTCCTAAGATCTGCAATTCTGGTATAGATCAGTGGAGCAAAGGTGTTTGATTTAAGTAGGAGAAGATTGTATTCCATCATTGTCTGCAAATGTAAGAAGTTGTGGTGGAGAAGAAAGACTTTGCAGCTGAGAAATAGCATGATGATGGCTGCAAGAGTACAACAATTCATGATGTAATGTCTTCTCCACCTTCTAAGCCTGTGAATGCTCTGCCACTTTCTTGCATGGTTGAGAGGACCAAAAAATAAATCCCATCTTTTCAGGCATCGGAAAGAAGCTGTGTAAATATTTACACAGAGAGCTTCAGCATCCGCAAGGTGCTCTAGTGAGATCCACTATGAAGTAAATAGGTGGCAAGCCTGGTTTTCAGGGAAAGCTTTGTTTATTTTGTCAACACAAGCTGAAGAGCTCTCTTCATGGAAACGCTTAGTTATGACTGCCAAGATCATTTTAGGTGCAGCCAACACCTCAGTGTTAATTAGTGATTTCTTTCTACAAAATTCCCACGCAAATACTTGAATCTGCATGGAACACCTGAAATTAATGGAGAGGTACCATCTGACATGCCTCTGGGAGAAATGCACTCCTGAAATGAAATTAATTTATATTTCAGAAATGAAACTTCCAGAAATTTTAGCCACTTCCTGCAAACTCTTCTCAAAGGAATAAAATAATCTGCTGCCTGGAAGAGCTGTAGGACTGGGAAATACATCAGCTATGCATAAACTTCTCACATCACAGGGCTGAGCCCTGCACACTGGCAGCACACGAATGCTCATAAATTTATCATTATGAAGATCTACTGGACACCGCTCATCATGAAAAGAATGCAAGTTCTTTTGCACTTTAAAACTTAAATGCTTCCAGGTGGATTGTAAATCCACATTACCTTTTCCATAGAGCCATATAGCATCTCCATTATGTGTTCTTGCCTGGGCAAAAACTCATACATATCAAAGGACAATAGCGTCAACAGTCAGACACCTTCAGAAACTGTAAGCCAGGCCATAAAAACAATACCTGGTCAGCTTCACCACCAGTATCTGAAGGGGGCCTCCATAAAGGTGGGGGAAGGTCTATTCAAAAGGGTTTGTAATGATAGGACAAGGAGTAATGGTTTTAAGCTAGGAAAGGATAGATTTAGACTGGATATTAGAAAGAAGTTCTTTAATATGAGGGTGATGGATCACTGGAATGGGCTGCCCAGAGAGGTGGTGGAGGCCCCATCCCTAGAGTCATTCAAGGTCAGGCTTGATGGGGCTCTGCGCAGCCTGACCTAGGTAGAGATGTCCCTGCTTGTGTAGGGAGGTTGGACAAGATGACCTCTAGAGGTTCCTTCCAGCCTAAAACATCTTATGATTCTATGATTCTTTTAAAATCATCATAATTATTATAAAATAATTATAGCTATTTTTTCTACTTTACTTGTAGGTTTTGTACATGTGTGGCAGTATTCTTTCAAGCTTCCAAGTTTTACTTCACAAGTTCATGGTATGCAAACAAGGGTGGTCACAGTGGGTAAGGCAAAAGGAGAAGCAGTACTTCACCCACCACTCAGTGCTGCCTGGGGTAGAATATTCTGTTGATAAAGCAATTACAAAGCAAGAAACATCACTGTCACATCTGGCTTTGGCTATGGCCTGCTTACATATAACGTTAGGTGAGATTCTTGCTTAATCACATGATTTGATAATCCAAAGCATTAGGGAAAAATAGTACAAGAAGTGTCTAAACTGACAATGCACCGCATGAAGTTAAAACTCATTACTGTGAACTACTGAGCCTTGAAATAATAATGAATTTTATGACCAAAGACAGTTTATAAGTGAATTACAAGACACTCGTTCTATAATAGGAAATCTTTATTGAGCATAAATATATTCTTATACACCTTATTTTTAGTAACATGTTTTTCCAAGTGAAGGATTTGAAAGCATAATTACAATTTTTACCTGTATCTTGAAAAAAAAAAAAAATCTTAGTTCAGTTCAAAACTGAGTTATTCACACTATTTTTACTGCTTCTGTAATCCCCTAAAAAGAAAGCTTTATTGACAAAAACCTCATTTCTTTGCCATATAAAAAAGGACTGCCCATTTCTTATCACCATTTTTTTGAAATAAATATGACCTACAAATTAAATTGGGCAAAATATAACATCTAAGCAGAAAAAATTGCACTTGAAAGAGTGCAACTGTAAATAAATCTGTGCTGAGTTTGGACAAAGTGAAGAGAAAGTACAAATAAAATGGGTTTGGTTAGACTATCTTAATGAGAACTAATGAATGACTTTTCATTGTTGTGATTGGATTTTTTGAGATTATAGATATTTGAGTATAAACGTTCTGCATTGACATTTGTGTACTTAACCAGTTGAGCAGCATTTGAAGACAAGCATCTGAGGAATTTAGGGACAGGCTCTGACTGATTCTTACAAGACTGATACCACCAGTGTTTGATGGCAATATTATCAGTAAAGTAGACAAAGGGAATTCAGGAAGGGTGGCTTTTGTGTTCTGCTTAAAATATAGAAGAAGATACTCTACATTTAAATGCACATGACAAAAAAAAATAGCACTAAGGACCAACAAGAGATCAGAATAAAAATACTGGTAGATGAGAGTAGTTTTATAGAATGGAAACACAGAATATCAAATAGAGGATTGTGTTAAAAGTAGCTGCAGAAGGTAAGAGTGTTTGTCCCAAGCTGTTAGATAAGCTGATAGATACTGTCAATTCGTTTTATCAATGCAGTTGATTCCAAGTTGAGAATGTTCTATTTTGAGCCTGGTCTGATAGAAAAAAAAATCTAAATTGTTCTTGTTTTTATCTTTTTCCTCAAATAAGGAGATACAGTGAGAAAAGATGAGGCCTGAAAGCAAAGTACAAGAGTTTTGCTGCCTTGCTAAAGGTCCTTTGCATGTAACCTTAGGGAAGGCATTTTAAATTGATGTTTTAAGTGGTGGAAGAAAGTAAACAGCACTCTTATCTTCAGTAAAAGTAAGAAAAAAGAACTATGGGCTAGTCAGCCTCACCTTGATCCCTGGGAAGATGATGGAGTAAGCAATCCTGGACATTATTTCTAAACATATTCAAAGCAAGAAAGTGACTGGGAGTAGCCAGCATGGACCTATGGAGGAGAAATCATGCCTGACCAACCTGACAGGCTTCTGTGACCAAATGACTGTCTTGGTGGATGAGGGGAGAGCAGCGGATGTCATTTATCTTGACTTCAGCCAGGCTTTGAACACTGTCATAACATCCTCATAGACAAATTGATAAAGTGCAGGCTAGACAAGTGGGCAGTGAAGTGTAGAGAAAACTGACTGGACTGTCTGGCCTGGAGGGCTGTGATCAGTATCACAAAGATCACCTGGAGGCCAGTCAGTAGTGGTGTATTCAGGGATTGATACTGGGACCAATAGCATTTAACGTTTCCATTAATGACCTGGATGACGGGACAGAGCACACCCTCTGACAGTTTGCAGACACCATGATCTTGGGAGGAGTGGTTGATGCACCACGTGGTTGTGTGACTGTTCAAAGGGTCCTCAACAGGCTGGAGAAAATGGCAAACTGGAGTCTCAAGAGGTTGAACACAGTGAAGATGAAAACCTCATGCACCAGTACATGTTGCTGACTGACAGGAATGCAGCTTTCCAGGAAGATTTAGGTCCTGGTGGCCACCAAGCCAAACATGAGCCTGCAATGTACTCTTGCAGCAATGAAGGCTGACAGCCTCCTGGGCTGCATTAGGATGAATGTTGGCAGTAGGTCAAGGGTGTGATCCTTCCCCTCTCCTCAACACTGGAGTACTGGGTCCAGCCTTGGGCTCTGCAGTGTAAGACAGACATACAAAGACATACTGGAGCAAGACTGGGGAGGCGATCAAGGACTTGGAGCATGTGAGCTATGTAGAAAGACTGAGAGGGCTGAGATTGTTCAATATGGAGAAGAAGAGGATAAGGGGAATCTCACCGATGTATTTAAATACCTGATGAAGGGGAGTACCCAGAGCCAGGCTCTTCTCAGTGGTACCCAGGAAAGGACAAGAAGCAATGGGTACAAAATGAAATACAGGAAACTAGTTCTGTTTATACATTTCTACTGTGAAAGTGCTCAGACACTGACATGGGTTGCCCAGAGATAAGATTATGGAGTCTCTATCCTAGCAAATATTCCAAATCTGACTGGATGCAGCCCTGGACAACCTGCTTAAGAAGACCCTGCTCTGGGGGTTTGGCTAGATGGTCTCAGAAGGTCCCTGCCAATCTCAACAACTCTGTGATTCTGATATGAAGCATGAAGGAAAATAAGAGATATCTTCCCTCCAAAAAGGTGCAAGCAGCTAGTGCAGCAAACACAATCTTTTCTACAAAGAAGAGTTGTGTAATCTTATGTATGATAACATGATCATCCTGGCCTTAATACAGCAGTAGTTGTGAGATGACACTGCTGGACTGAGCCATTACATTTAAGAATGCTTAGGACTTGACTGCTTTGAAGTTTCACAGAGTCTATATCCCAATTGATGCTTTGCATATCTTTGGTGGCAAGTTTTTTATAGTGTTACTTTATTTTCATGAGAACAAGTTACTGCAAAAGGCACCCACAAATCTGAGTGCACATTGCATTCCTTTTAGTGAAAAAGTGGTTTATAGTAAGCAGTTCCGTATCTTTTATGGAACTACCTCTTATCTACTAGAGGACTAGCACTACTTGCAATGATACACTGGGAACACAAGCAGTGGCATGTGACTGGTGGTGATGGTACACATGAAAACTGGCCTTAGCAATTCCAGCACTAAGGAAATGTGGCCAGAGATATTCAGTAGATTGACTTTCATACTTTTCCCTGACTGCTTTTCTGCATTTCACAAATTTTTCTTACTATTATCAGTTAATGTTAAGGACATGAGCCAACCATATAAATAACACACCTATTTTTATGTGACAGCTACACTTAGCACCCAAAGTTGGAAGAAAGCCAGTGTGTTTGTCAGTATGGCTCTCCCTCTACCTCATTCCCCAGGTAGAGATTGAAAGGCAGAACCCAGGCTTCTAACGCTTCGTGCTGTCATCTAGGCAACAGCTGCTGACCACAGCAGGAGGGACTTCACCTTCAGGAAGCTGGCTCACTCAGGAGTAACTGCCAGCTTTAAATATCCTTTCCAAAATCTCCTACTGAAGAGATGGGTAGTTCAAAATACTGGTAATGGACTAGAGCCTTTCACCACTTCAAACCCAGCCCAGCTCATACAGTGAGAACTGGGTAGGCCTTCTGCGTTTGTTGAGTTCCCATTCAGGGCTTTGAAAACTTGCCACTGCTAATGAGCAGAGGCCCAGAGCTGTGTGGGGAGAGCCTCGTTTGCATTCATTTTAAAGCAGATAGAGGGATGCTGCCTTTCTGTGAGCCAGACCATCCCTCCAGCTTTTGTTCTCCTGATCCCTGATCTTTCCCTGTTCAGCAGGTTCCCACATCCTTCCCGGTACCAGCATCACCGTGCATGGGTGTGTAGGAAGCAAGAGAAGGACTGTTGATTGACATGAGATCTGATGTGCCTTCCCCTCCTCAAGGCTACCTTTTCTTGGGGCCCTAATCAGACTCCAGAAATGTAGCTCTCACATGGTGAAGCCTTTTTTGCTGCTTTTTGGAGAGTGATAACGGTAGGCTTTCATGTTTCTCACAGCCTTAACTGTGAAGATAAACACTGTGAATATGGACATGTCCGGATCTGCAGATAGCCTGGAACTAAGATTTCAGAGACATGTTAACTACCTGTTTGCGGCAGCATGCTCCCCTCAACAGAAGCGTCCTGCGAGAGCAACGCAGGCTCCAGCATCAGCTCACTCCTCTCAGAAAGGCATGGTTTCGGTGGCTCCTTTTTCTGGGGCCACTTGAGATGTCTCTCATTTTCCCCCAACACTACACGGCAGAGGATGCCAGCGAGCTCGGGGTCGGCACAGTCCCCGCTCCCCGCTCGGCGTGCCTCCGGTATGTGTGTGTGTGTGTGCGTGTGTGAACCGGCTGGCGAGCGGCAGGCGCCTTTCCCACGGCCCGGGACGCGGGGAGAGCGCCGCTGCCGGGGCCGGCAGGGTCCGAGTGGCGCGGCGCTGCGGAGCCGGGGCCAAGGGCTTCCCCGGACAGCGGCTGCCCTCGTCGCTGGGAGCAGTCCAGCCTAGCCGAGCCCAGACCGGCCGAACTGAGTTGAGCCAAGCTGTGCCATTCCGTGCCACGCCGGGGCAGGTGCGCCGCGGCCCCGCCTGGACAGGCCACTTGCGGGCAGCTGCCCCAGTTGGGGCCGGGCGTAGGTCCCCGCCCAGCCTCGGCCCCAGCTCCGCCTCCGCCGGG